>OY997271.1:125282657-125754235 GCA_963921465.1 Triticum timopheevii | reverse complement strand
GTCCATTTACCATCGTGCACTAGGCCATGTGCCTCTTACTCCGTGTTGTTGGAGCTGCCTCAATGACGGCCGCGTGAACCGTACCGAAGCCGATTCACCCCTGCCGTTGTTCACGGCGCCGGAGTGGCTCTAGCTTCGGATCCATCCAGAGTCCCGCGCTGCTTCCCCCGTAGCCGTCGACCGTCGAACATTGTTGTTTCCCTGCCGCCAGTCGCCACCGCAACCATGCCGGCCTCACCGACTTGGCAGTTGGACCTGCCTACTTCACCATGCCGCCAGATAGGTCGCACCCTCATCTCAAATCACTTTATTTAGGCATCAGTTGTCTGAATTTTTATTCTGGGCCAACCGATTCCCAATGGGAAGCAGCACCCCTCAAGGCGGCGGAGCTCCTAGGCTGCCGGTTGGCTGGAGTCTAACGTAAGGGTGCGGGGCCGCAAGTTCGCCGCGGAAGCAGTGCTTATATGGCTATCTTAGAGTTGCATGGGTTGAAGGTACTGCCGCCACCGGATCTGGATGACGGAGTCTTTGTGGATTGGCCCGGGGGCGGCGCAACCACGGTAGTGCGGTGGGCGGGGAGCGGGGTTTTGGCCGGGGCCACGGACAGCGGAGGCAGGCTGCTCTGCCGTTGGTCGCTGGCTCTTCGGGGAAGATTCTGAACAGTGTCAGCCGGGAGGCACAAGACGGCCATCAAACCATCTAGCGTAGATCGAACAGTACCAAAATAAAATAAAATCATGTGACCCCAATTTTGTCTTCAGTCAACAGACGTGTGACCACTCTCATACCTTGATGTTGATCTCTTAGTGTATTTATTCAGATCAAAGAGATATGTCGTTCTTAACATTATGCGTTATCTGCATCTTCAGCCACACCGTCTTCCGACTCACCGCAGCTGCTCCAACAAGGGAAGCATACACTAGAAGGGAGCTATAGTCCCCACTCAACAGTTTCCTGCATCGAATGTGTGCCGACATGGACAGCCACAACAACTGCGGGGCCATCGACAAGTCAGCACATGATGCCTCCTATGGATGGCGGCCAGATAGGTTGTACCCTCATCTTACTTCTGTGCAACATTTATGGCTTTGTTATTCATCTAAGCATGGAAAATAGATTATCACATTTCACTGTATATTCATGTTGATCTCTTACAGGTCTTGTTCAGGAGTTAACGTTGTTCCATAGTTCAGCTAAGATACTTGTTCTTTAGGTAACGCTGTTCCATAGTTGTCATCCATCAGCCAATGCTATTCCACAGGCTGGTGATTATAGTATTATACCACTTCTAGTATTACCTATGTTGTTCTTTAATACTTTTGTGTGCCATCTAGTTAATCTCGAGTACAAACAATACATATTCTGTACCTTTCATCTGTGTTCTCCCTTTAGTTTTTTAGACCTGTTGCTGCTAGTAAACCCCAGTCCTACTATTTCTGTTGTCTCCTACCGGCACTCATTACATAAATCTAACTACTAGTTGTCTTACAGGCATGTCACATATAATTGCACACACTGATATATCCACAATAACCTCACGGAGCAATGTAAAGGCCAATAAACTTGATGTCAATGATGCCCAATATGATGGAACATGTAAAGGCAGTTCTTCAGAAGACTTGCAGAAAGATGATGAATCCTCTTCACCCCACAAGGTCCTTGCTCTAACTTGGCTTGTGATATGCGTACAACATGCATATAATGTCCTGGAGTGTATCTACTCTGTTGCAATGCCATGTGCTTCGCGTGCTGATCATCCATGTAAATATGTCATGCCTTCCTGTTTTTCAGTACATATTCCATTCAACATAACATGTTTTCAAATTCAAGTACTGTTATTCTACTCAATCGCAATGCCATCTGCTTAATTTGGACATCATGCTTCTGAATATCTTATGCATTGTTATTCATCAGTATGTACTTCATCTATCTACTGATGACCCACAATTATAGGGGATCTATCGTAGTCCTTTCGATAAGTAAGAGTGTCAAACTCAACGAGGAGCAGAAGGAAATGACAAGCGGTTTTCAGTAAGGTATTCTCTACAAGCACTGAAATTGTAGGTAACAGATAGTTTTGTGATAAGATAATTTGTAACGGGTAACAAGCAATAAAAGTAAATAAAGTGAAGCAAGGTGGCTCAATCCTTTTTGTAGCAAAGGACAAGCCTGGACAATTTCATATAATGAGAAAAGTGCCCCCGAGGACACATTGTAATTATCGTCAAGCTAGTTTTCATCACGCTCATATGATTCGCGTTCGGTACTTTGATAATTTGATATGTGGGTGGACCAGTGCTTGGGTACTGCCCTTTCTTGGACAAGCATCCCACTTATGATTAACCCCTATTGCAAGAATCCACAACTACAAAAGAAGTATTAAGGTAAACCTAACCATAGCATGAAACTAGTGGATACAAATCAGCCCCTTACGAAGCAACACATAAACTAGGGTTTAAGCTTCTGTCACTCTAGCAACCCATCATCTACTTATTACTTCCCAATGCCTTCCTCTAGGCCCAAATAATGGTGAAGTGTCATGTAGTCGACATTCACACAACACCACTAGAGGAGAGACAACATACATCTCATCAAAATATCGAACGAATACCAAATTCACATGACTACTAATAGCAAGACTTCACCCATGTCCTCAGGAACAAACGTAACTACTCACAAAGCATATTCATGTTCATGATTAGAGGAGTATTAATATGCATTAAGGATCTGAACATATGATCTTCCACCAAGTAAACCAATTAGCATCAATTACAAGGAGTAATCTACACTACTAGCAACCCACAGTTACCAATTTGTGGTTTTGGATACAAGATTGGATACAAGAGATGAACTAGGGTTTGAGAGGAGATGGTGCTGGTGAAGATGTTGATGGAGATTGACCCCCTCCCAAAGAGAGGATCGTTTGTGATGAAGATGGTGATGATTTCCCCCTCCCAAAGGGAAGTTTCCTCGGCATAACAGCTCCGCCGGAGCCCTAGATTGGTTCCGCCAAGGTTCCGCCTCGTGGCGGTGGAGTTTCATCCCGTAAGCTTGCTTATGATTTTTTCTAGGGTAAAAGCCTTCATATAGCAGAAGGTGGGCACCGGAGGGCCACCAGGGGACCCAGGAGATAGGGGGCGCGCCCAGTAGGGGGGGCGCCCCCCACCCTCCTGGCCGTGGTGTGGGCCCCCTCTGGTATTTTCTTCACTCAGTAATTCTTATTAATTCCAAAAATAACTTCTGTGGAGTTTCAGGATTTTTGGAGCTGTGTAGAATAGGTTTCCAATATTTGCTCCTTTTCCAGCTAGAATCCCAACTGCCGGCATTCTCCCTCTTCATGGTAAACCTTGTAAAATAAGAAAGAATAGCCATAAGTATTGTGACATAATGTGTAATAACAGACCATGATGCAATAAATATTGATATAAAAGCATGATGCAAAATGGACGTATCAACTCCCCCAAGCTTAGACCTCGCTTGTCCTCAAGCGGAAGCCAAAATCGAAAAATATGTCCACATGTTTACAGATAGAGGTGTCGATAAAAATAATATGCGGACATGAGGGCATTGTGATCATTCTTATAACAGCAACATATATAGATTTTGTCATATGATTTCTTATGCTCAAGTAACAACCATTCACAATGTCAAGTATGGAACATAAACTTCATTGAGAACTAGCAAACTAAAATCCCATTCATTGAAGCAATTGCAATTTATCATAACATCAGAAAGAGTCAAGAATAGAGATTTTCAGCAAGTTCACATACTCAACTATCATATAGTCTTCTACAATTGCTAACACTCACGCAATACTTGTGGTTATGAAGTTTTAATCGGACACTGAGAAAGATAGGGGCTTATTGTATTGCCTCCCAATGTATTCACCTTTGGGTGAGGTCAACAATAATAACTCATGCTAACTTACATCCAATTGGATATATATATATCAGGATCTTTCCAACACGAGGTGCTTGCCAAAGGATAAAATGAAAAATGGAAAGGTGAAGATCACCTTGACTCTTGCATAAAGTAAAGACATAAAGTAAAAGATAGTCCCTTCGCAGAGGGAAGCAGAGGTTGTCATGTGCTTTTAGGGTTGGATGCACAAAATCTTAATGCTAAAGAACGTCACTTTATATTGCCACTTGTGATATGAACCTTTATTATGCAGTCCGTCGCTTTTATTACTTCCATATCACACGATCATATAAAGCTTATTTTCTCTGCACTAATAAGTCATACATATTTAGAGAGCAATTTTTATTGCTTGCAACATCAAAACTTACTTGAAGGATCTTACTCAATCCATAGGTAGGTATGGTGGACTCTCATGGCAAAACTGGGTTTAAGGATAATTGGAAGCACAAGTAGTATGTCCACTTGGTGCAAGGAATTTGGCTAGCATGAGGGGGAAAGGCAAGCTCAACATGTTGGGAAGATCAATGACAATATACTTTAACTGAGATGTGAGAAAACATAAACCATTACGTTGTCTTCCTTGTCCAACATCAACTCTTTAGCATGTCATACTTAATGAGTGCTCACAATCATAAAAGATGTCCAAGATAGTATATTTATATGTGAGAACCTCTCTTTCCTTATTACTTCCTATTAATTGCAACATGACCAAAACTACGTTTGTCAACTCTCAACAACTTTTATGCCTCTTACCTTTTATATGTGAAGTCATTACTATCCATAAGATCAATATGAACCCTTTTATTCTTTTTATTCTTTCTATTTTCTCAAGATCATAGCAAGATAGCAAAGCCCTTGACTCAACACTAATATTTATTATAGATAGCTCATGGACTCGATTACATAAAGAGATCTCAAAGCAAAACTCAAAACTAATCCATACCAAAACTTCAATCTACTAGATCAAGATATTACTAAAAGGATCGAACTAAGTAAAACGGTAAAGATAGGAGTGTGGTGGTGATACGATACCGGGGCACCTCTCCCAAGCTTGGCAGTTGCCAAGGGGAGTGCCCATACCCAAGTGATTATGTCCTCGGAGGTGGTGAAGAAGGAGTTTTTGATGATGTAGGCTTGTCGTCCATCTTCCAAGGCATAGGATCACCATCATAGAAGGATGACCAAGTCTCCGGGATCCTCAAATCTGCAGCCAAACTCATCCTCTTGAATCTATATTCGTACTCGCAGTTTAGGTTTTGCAGGTCATAGATCTGGGCTTGGAGGTGCTCGATTTTCTCTTGAATCTTGAAGATGGTCTCCCCAATGTTCTTGGCATCCAGCTTGTGGTTGTTGGTGAACTCCGCGATCATCATCTGGTTGGCGTTGAGTCCACGCTCCACCATCCCTTGGCACTTGAAAACTTGTTGCTCCATGGCTTCGAGCTTTGTCTCCATGCTTCTGGTATGCCTTGGTCCCTCCACATCGCGGATGTGCAGCACCCCCTCACGCATCTCAATGGTTTGAGGGTGTTGCAGCACCTCCGCAAGATAGGGGTTGATAACCCTCTCAAAAAACTTGTCCTTGGGAGCGCTTGGAGACGTCATGGTGCTATAGATCTGTCAGAAAAACAACTCGAAATGAAAATAGAGGATATTTCCGTGATACGGTGGTCAAAACCTTCAGGAGATTATATAATGAATTTTTACCGACCAAAATACGTAACGTGCAAGAAAACGGAGTCCGGCAGGCACACCAGGTGCCCACGAGACAGGGGGCGCGCCCAATAAGGGTGGGTGCGCCCTCCACCCTCGTGGAGGCCTCGTGTCCCTCCCGGATTACTTCTTTCTTCCCAAAATTCTTAAATATTCCAAAATGGAGGAAAATTGCCATTAGAACTGTTTTGGAGTCGGTTTACTTACCATACCACATACCTATTCCTTTTTGGAGTCTGAAACGTTCTAGAAAGTGTCCCTTATGTATTCCTCTAGGGTTACAGTCTCAATAATATTAGTTTCAACATTGATAGGATTACCTGAGATATAATGTTTGATTGTTTGACCGTTCACCACCCTTGGACTTGTGCCTTCAAAGTTGTTGATTTTTATGGCACCGGAACGATAGAGCTCCTTGATAACATAAGGACCTTCCCATTTAGAGAGAAGTTTTCCTGCAAAAAATCTTAAACGAGAGTTGAATAGCAACACATAATCACCTATGTTAAACTCATGCTTAGCAAGCATCTTGCAAAAAGCACCATGAATAAAATGTGAACCACCATCAGTCATAAGATATCTAGGGACTCCAAACCTCAGAAAAATAACTTCTTTAAGCATCTTAATAGAGGTGTTATGATCAGCACTACTAGTTGGAATAGCTTCTACCCACTTAGTAACGTAATCAACAGCAACTAAAATATGTGTGTAACAATTAGAGGCAGGAAAAGGTCCCATATAATCAAAGCCCCAAACATCAAATGGTTCAATAACAAGAGAATAATTCATAGGCATTTCTTGACGTCTACTAATGTTACCAATTCTCCGACATTCATCACAAGACAAGACAAACTTACGGGCATCTTTGAAGAGAGTAGGCCAATAAAAACCGGATTGCAATACCTTATGTGCAGTTCTATCTCCAGTGTGGTGTCCTCCATATGGTTCGGAGTGACACTTGCGTAGGATCTGTTCCTGTTCATGCTCAGGTACACAACATCTAATAACACCATCTACTCCTTCTTTATAAAGGTGTGGGTCATCCTAGAAGTAATGTCTTAAATCATAAAAGAACTTTTTCTTTTGTTGGTATGTGAAACTAGGTGGTATAAATTTAGCAACAATGTAATTAGCATAATCAGCATACCATGGAGCAGTATGAGAAGCATTAACGACCGCTAATTGTTCATTAGCAAAGCTATCATCAATAGGTAGTGGGTCATCAAGAACATTCTCTAACCTAGACAAGTTGTCTGCAACGGGGTTCTCAGCTCCCTTTCTATCAATAATATGCAAATCAAATTATTGGAGCAAGAGAACCCATCTAATAAGCCTAGGCTTAGCATCTTTCTTTTCCATCAGATATTTAATAGCAGCATGATTAGTGTGAATAGTAACTTTAGAATCAACAATATAAGGTCTAAACATATCACATGCAAATACGACTGCTAAGAACTCTTTTTCAGTAGTAGCATAATTTCTCTGGGCAGTATCAAGATTTCTACAAGCATACTGGATAACATTTAATTTCTTATCAACTCTTTGCCCTAGAACAGCACCTAGAGCATAATCACTAGCATCACACATAATTTCAAAGGGTAAATTCCAATCAGGTGGCTGAACAATAGGTGCGGTGATCAAAGCTTTCTTAAGTATTTCAAATGCTTCTACGCAATCATCATCAAAGACAAAAGGAATATCTTTTTGCAATAAATTAGTCAGAGGCCTATAGATTTTAGAAAAGTCCTTAATGAACCTCCTATAAAAACCGGCATGACCAAGGAAACTTCTTATACCTTTTATGTCCTTGGGACATGGCATCTTTTCAATAGCATCAACTTTAGCTCTATCAACTTCAATACCTCTCTCAAAAATCTTATGCCCCAAAACAATGCCTTTGTTAACCATAAAGTGGCACTTTTCCCAATTCAAGACGAGACTAGTGTCTTCACATCTCTGCAAAACTCGATCAAGGTTGCTCAAGCCATCAAAAGAGGATCCATAAACAGAGAAGTCATCCATGAATACCTCACAAATCTTTTCACAAAAGTCATAGAATATGGCCGTCATGCATCTTTGAAAGGTAGTAGGTGCATTACATAAACCAAAAGGCATACGTCCATAAGCAAAAGTACCGAAAGGGCAAGTAAAAGTAGTTTTTGATTGATCCTCTACTGACACAGGTATTTGAGAGAAACGAGAATAACCATCTAGAAAGCAAAAATGTGTGTGTTTGGATAGTCTTTCTAGCATTTGATCAATAAAAGGTAAAGGGTAATGATCTTTCTTAGTAGCTTTATTTAATTTATGGAAATCAATTACCATCCTATAACCTGTAATTGCGGGATCAATTCATCTTTATCATTAGGAACAACAGTAATACCTCCCTTCTTAGGAACGCAATGGACAAGGCTTACCCAATCACTATCAGCAACGGGATAAATTATACATGCCTCAAGGAGCTTTAGTATCTCCTTTCTTACCACTTCTTTCATTTTAGGATTTAATCATCGTTGAGGATCTCTAACTGGTTTGGCATCTTTCTCCACTTTAATTGTGTGTTGACATAGAGTGGGGCTAATGCCCTTAAGATCATCCAGAGTATATCCAATAGCAGCATGGTGTTTCTTCAGAGTTTTCAATAATCTTTCCTCTTCTTCCTCTGAAAGGTTAGCACTAATAATAACATGATATATCTTCTTTTCATCAAGATAAGCATATTTAAGATTATCAGGTAAAGGTCTGAGCTCAAACACGGGATCACCCTTGGGTGAAGGGGGATCCCCTAGGATTTCAACACGTAAGTTGTGTTTCAGAATAGGACCCTGCTTAAGGAATACTTCATCTATTTCCCTTCTTTCATTCATTAACATATCATTTTCGTGGTCTAGCAAATATTGTTCTAACAGATCAGTAGGAGGCATAGCAATAGAAGCAATACCAATACTCTCATCCTTACTAGGTGATTCTTTATCACGGGGTTGTCTATGAAACTTAGCAAAATTAAACTCATGAGACATATCCCCTAAGCCAATTGTAACAATATCCTTTTCACAATCAATCCTGGCATTAACAGTATTCAAGAAGGGTCTACAAAATATAATGGGACAAAAGTCATCTTGTGGGGAACCAAGAACAAGAAAATCAGCAGGATATTTAACCTTCCCACACAAGACTTCAACATCTCTAACAATCCCAAATGGCTTAATAGTATCCCTATTGGCAAGCTTAATAGTAACATCAATACCTTCTAACTCAGCGGGTGCAATATCATGCATAATTTCTTTATATAAGTCAAAGGATATTGCACTAGCACTAGCACTACCACCCATATCACATAAGCCATGATAACAATGATCTCCTTTTTTAACAAAAATAACAGGCATGCCTACAACAGGTCTATGTATCTTAGCATCGGGTCTAGCAATATTAGCAGTTTCACCACAGAAATAAATAACATGCCCATCTAAATTATCATCCAAGAGATCCTTAACCATAGCAATACTAGGTTAAACTTTGATTTGCTCAGGGGGTGTGTAAGTTCTAGTATTACTCATGCAAACACCAGTTGAAGTTTTAGCATGATCCTTTATCCTAACAGGGAAAGGTGGTTTCTCAACATAAGTAGTAGGAACAATAGGATCATTCTAAGTGATAGTCTTTTCTTCAACTATAATAGGTGCAACTACCTTTACTTCAGTGGGAGGGTTATATTTAAACCACTTCTCCTTAGGGAGATCAACGTGAGCAGCAAAATATCACAAAAAGCAGCTACTATCTCAGAGTCAAGTCCATATTTAGCACTAAATCCATGAAAAGCATCAGTATCCATAAAAGATTTAACACAATCAAACTTAGGTGTTATACCTGACTCCTTACCATCGTCCCACTTGAATTCAGTAGTATTCAGCATATAAGAACCAGCACAGGAAGTATCGAGCATGGTGCGATCAGTGAGAGAAAGCCGAGCATAAAATTTTTGAATAATCATTTCTCTTGAGAGCTCATGATTGGGGCATGAATATAACATTCACTTAAGCCTCCCCCAAGCTTGAGCAATGCTTTCTCCTTCGCGAGGCCAGAAATTATATATGTAATTACGATCACGATGAACAAGATGCATAGGATAGAACTTCTGGTGAAATTCCAACTTCAATCATTTATAGTTCCAAGATCCCGTATCATCACATAGCCTATTCCATGTCAATGCATCTCCCTTCAAAGATAAAGGGAAGACCTTCCTTTTGACAACATCATCGGGAATACCTGCAAGCTTAAATAATCCACAAACTACATCCACAAAGATAAGGTGTAAATCGGGATGCAATGTTCCATCTCCTGCAAAGGGATTAGCTAGCAGTTTCTCTATCATACCCGAAGGAATCTCAAAGTAAACATTTTCAGTAGGTTCAGTAGGTTGAGGAGAAACTCTTTGATCTACTGGTCGGGGCGAAGATGCCCAAAACAAGCCCCTCAAAGGATTAGTTTCCATAGTAACAAGTGACAGAAAATTTCAGCACACTATATAAATGTTTCCTTACCAAGTTCCACTCACCAAAGGTGCTTCACTCCCCGGCAACGGCGCCAGAAAAGAGTCTTGATGACCCACAAGTATAGGGGATCTATCATAGTCCTTTCGATAAGTAAGAGTGTCGAACCCAACGAGGAGCAGAAGGAAATGACAAGCGGTTTTCAGTAAGGTATTCTCTGCAAGCACTGAAATTGTAGGTAATAGATAGTTTTGTGATAAGATAATTTGTAACGGGTAACAAGCAATAAAAGTAAATAAAGTGCAGCAAGGTGGCTCAATCCTTTTTGTAGCAAAGGACAAGCCTGGACAATTTCTTATAATGAGAAAAGCGCTCTCGAGGATACATGGGAATTATCATCAAGCTAGTTTTCACCACGCTCATATGATTCGCGTTCGGTACTTTGATAATTTGATATGTGGGTAGATCGGTGCTTGGGTACTGCCCTTTCTTAACCCCTCTTGCAAGCATCCGCAACTACAAAAGAAGTATTAAGGTAAACCTAACCATAGCATGAAACTAGTGGATCCAAATCAGCCCCTTACAAAGCAATGCATAAACTAGGGTTTAAGCTTCTGTCACTCTAGCAACCCATCATCTACTTATTACTTCCCAATGCCTTGCTCTAGGCCCAAATAATAGTGAAGTGTCATGTAGTCGACGTTCACACAACACCACTAGAGGAGAGACAACATACATCTCACCAAAATATCGAACGAATACCAAATTCACATGACTATTAATAGCAAGACTTCACCCATGTCCTCAGGAACAAACGTAACTACTCGCAAAGCATATTCATGTTCATGATTAGAGGAGTATTAATATGCATTAAGGATCTAAACATATGATCTTCCACCAAGTAAACCAATTAGCATCAACTACAAGGAGTAATCAACACTACTAGCAACCCACAGGTACCAATTTGTAGTTTTGGATACAAGATTGGATACAAGAGATGAACTAAGGTTTGAGAGGAGATGGTGCTGGTGAAGATGTTGATGGAGATTGACCCCCTCCCGAATAGAGGATCGTTGGTGATGATGATGGTGATGATTTCCCCCTCCCGGAGGGAAGTTTCCCCGGCAGAACAGCTCCGCCGGAGCCCTAGATTGGTTCCGCCAAGGTTCCGCCTCGTGGTGGCGGAGTTTCATCCCGTAAGCTTGCTTATGATTTTTTTTCCAGGGTAAAAGCCTTCATATAGCAGAATATGGGCACCGGGGGACCACCAGGGGCCCAGGAGAGAGGGGGGCACCCCCACCCTCCTGGCCAGGGTGTGGGCCCCTCTGGTATTTTCTTTGCTTAGTAATTATTATTAATTCTAAAAATAACTTCCATGAGTTTCGGTATTTTTGGAGCTGTGCAGAATAGGTTTCCAATATTTGCTCCTTTTCTAGCCAGAATCCCAGCTGCCGGCATTCTCCCTCTTCATGGTAAACCTTGTAAAATAAGAGAGAATAGCCATAAGTATTGTGACATAATGTCTAATAACAGCCCATGATGCAATAAATATTGATATAAAAGCATGATGCAAAATGGACGTATCATCTACCATACCATGTTTTTTTTACATTGAAGTGTTGTTCTAGTGCTCTGTTGCAATGCCATCTTAGTTTCCCAGTCATACACGTGTATGTTGCCTTAGTTTTTTCTGTACGTATTCCGCTAGCATACAGTTTTACATTCAACTAGTGTTTTTTTACTGTGTTGTCCTGTCGTATCCCTAGCTCTTACACCATACTCCCTCCGTCCGGATTACATGTTGCCGAAATGCATAAAAAAGGATGTATCTAGAACTGAAATGTGACTAAACCCATCCATTTTTTTCCAGATGGAGGGAATACATGTCAATATGTCATGCCTTTCTGTTCTTAGGTACCTATTCCATCTCTCTGTTGTAGCATGTTTTATAATTAAAGCACCATTCTTCTATACAAGGCATGCAAGGGGAAGACGACTATGTTAGAATCTGAAGGGTTACAAACAAGGCCTTTGCAAAAGATCCAAACGCTAGGAGATAATAAACCAACTCAAGTTTTTATAGATGCTGCTCCAGCATAGAGAAACCCAACTCCTACTGAGAATTAGCAGATTCCAGTGGCCAAAGAACTAGTTCGCTCCAGTCCAGCAAAAATATGCCAACTCCATTCTAAGAAGCGTGTGTGTATCCTTGCATCATGAAATTTTATAGCATGCTGATCATATTTTCTACATGTTTCTTACCCATCTCTCTTTTAGAAAATAAGCTTAACAGATAGAAGAATTTTTGCACTAGTATCGTCTGTGAGGAAAGATTCTTGCAGGAATTCTCTGTGCTCCAATGCAGATGTATGTACCTGTTGTATATCACTATATTTTTACATCAGCATGTATTTTGTTAATCAACGTGAATCCAACCTTTATCTAATCTAAATTTAGTTGTAGCAAAATGTATGATTAAAGGCCACAATGTTGATTTTTGTAAGGAAAACTGCCTGGTAGTTTTGCATCCTGAGCTGCATGAGTGTACTATCTCATATAAATGGGTTTGAATACTTTGGTTATGCTGTGGGTTTTTAGTGTTTTTTACCGTGTTGTCCTGTCGTATCCCTAGATCTTACATCATACTCCCTCCATCCAGATTACATGTTGCAGAAATGGATAAAACTGGATGTATCTAGAACTGAAATACGCCTAGACCCATCCATTTATTTCCGGATGGAGGGAATACATGTCAATATGTCATGCCTTTCTATTCTTCAGTACCTATTCCATCTCTGTTGTAGCATGTTTTATAATTGAAGCACCATTCTTCTATATAAGGCATGCAAGGGGAAGACGGCTATGTTAGAATCTGAAGGGTTACAAACCAGGTCTTTGCAAAAGATCCAAACACCAGGAGATAATAAACCAACTCCATTTTTCATAGATACTGCTCCAGCACAGAGAAACCCAACTCCCACTGATAATAAGTAGATTCCAGTGGCCAAAGAACTAGTCCGCTCCAGATCAGCAAAAGAATGTCAACTACATTCTAAGAAGCGTGTGCGTATCCTTGCATCATGAAATTTTATAGCATTCTGGTCATATTTTCTACATGTTTCTTACCCATCTCTCTTTTAGAAAATAAGCTTAAACTATAGAAGACTTCCTCCATTGGGATCGTATTCGAGGAAAATATCTTGCGGGAATTATTTGTGCTCCAATGTTGATGTAAGTACTTGTTGTATATCACTATATTTTTACATCAGCATGTATTTTGTTAATTGACGTGAATCCAACCTTTATCTGATCTAAAATTAGTTGTAGCAAAATGTTAAAGGCGCCAATGTTGATTTTTGTAAAGAAAACTGCCTGGTAGTTCTGCATACTGAGCTGCATGAGTGTACTATCTCATATCATGCACATTATTGAATTGTAGTGCTGCTCTGGTTGCCCATTCATTCATTGTGTCAATGTTGCTTTCGTATTACCTTATCTGGCTGATGATAGCTCTGCCATATTGTGTTAATTTGGTGTAGGCTAGTTGCCCAAACGTTCGTTGTGTCAATGTTGCTTTCCTATTATCTGACTTGGCCAATGATAGCAATGCTAGTGTGTTAATTTGGTGTAGGCTTCTGAAGATAAGAAGACAAACTCTGAAAACAGCAAGGCAACCCCATTGTTTCTTTCCAATAAATCTACGCCAGGTAATATGCCAATAACTCATGATTAATCGGTTTGGTTCCCCTCCTAATTTATGTTATGATGTAGTGGTCGAGACACTCTCCACTATCAATAATACAAGCCTGCCAAAATCGCCATCTGAATCTGTTCAGTATCCTTTGTCTCGAATGCAACAGAAAAAATGTATGTTTGTTAACCAATTAATGGCTGAAGCAATGATGGAAATGGTGGAGGAATCAGAGGTGCAGAGTCGTGCGACACAACAACTGATCAATGTTTTCAGAGACAGTGTAGTAAAGCAGCAAAAACTTGCCCACATGCTTATGGGCGTTATCTGTGCTGAGGTTGCAGATTGTGACATTGTAGATCATTATGTTCTGTTCATTTATTTGCACTCGCATCAATCTTTGATTTCCCAGTGGATGTAATTTCCTGTAATATATGCTGGATGTGCAACATTTTTCCCTGTATGACGTACCTTTGCTTGATCCGTTTTGGTCCTGTGCATACTTGCCCATCGTAATGGGCTCAAATTATCTAATTTGTCCTAAAGACATGTACGAACTTTAGTGGGCCCATTAAGTTAATGGGTCGTTACTAGGCCAAAATTTAATGGTCGGCCCTCTTACCTCCCAAGTCGTTAACAGGCCGACATCGAAGCAGGCAACAGGTGGGCCCAATTGATTTCACGGGCCATTAACAAGGTTTACTAGGTTTGGGCTACATATGGCCCAACTATAGTGTGGGCCTTTAGCAGGCCGAAAGAGACAGCGGGCTTGTACTAGACCATGAAGAGCATGGGCCGCTAAGAGGCTGAAAGTCAGGTCATATTGTAAATGGCCCAACTGTGTTGTGGGCCTTTAGCAGGCCGAAAGAGAAACCGGGCTGGTATTGGACCATGAAGGGCATGGGTCGTTAAAAGGCCATAACTCAGGTCCGACTACAAATGGCCCAACTCATTTATGGTCCGTTAACAAGCCGAAAGGCACACAGGGCCTGGAATTGTCCCAACACTTAAATGGGTCGCTAAAAGGCCAAAACCCAGGTCCGACTACAAATGGCCCAACTGATTTATGGGCCGTTAACAGGCTGAAAGAGACACCGGGCCAGAAATTGGCCCAACACTTAAATGGGTCGCTAAAAGACAGAAACTCAGATCCGACTACAAATGGCCCAACTGATTTATGGGCCGTCAACAGGCTGAAAGACACACTGGACTGGAAATTAGCCCAGCATTCAAATGGGTCGCTAAAAGGCCGAAAGATGTACATCCTGAAAATTGGCCCATCCATTGAATGGGCCGTTAACAGGCCGACATCTCATCAGGCTGATATTGAGCCCAAATATATAGGGGGCTGGTAATGGGCTCGAACTGATGGTGGGTTGCAATGGTGTCAAATCTCTTAACGGGCCGTTGACGGGCCGAATTGGCACATCTCGTATGGGTCGTGGGCTTAAATGGACCTGACACAAGTAGGCCCTATAAGGGTCGGCCTGCTAATTTTTACTGGCGCGGCCTTTTTCACCGGAATGGGCCACTATTGGGCCATGCCACGTGTTGACCTATCATAGGCGCCTCCTATCCAATGAGTGGATGACATCTGTCCCAACGGTGAGGCAACACGTGTTTCCTCTGGCCAATGATGATTTTACACATGGAAAATCCCCATTGGTCTGGGCTGTTAACGGGTTATCGGATCCAAAACCAGACCCGATAGCTTAACGGCGTTCCGTTACGGTGGATGCCACATGTCGATCACCCTTGACGAAAGCACTTCTGTGACGCGCGATTTATCGTCATGGAAGTGGACACTTCCATGATGATAATTTTGGTAATATCATGGAACACTTCTACGACAGCACAGGTATGACTATCTTGATTCTGTCATAAAATCGTCATGGATGTACATGCATGACAAAAACGCGACCTACTATGACAAACACATATCATCATGGAAGTGTATTTTTTTGTAGTGCTTCACCATCCTGGCACTCTCCATGGTGAGGAGGGAGTAGTTCACCCTTGGGGCTAAGGGTATGTACCAGTAGCTATGTGTTTGATCTCTCTCTCTCTCTCTCTCTCTCTCTCTCGTATTATTGATTTGGCACGATCTTGATGTACAGCGAGCTTTGCTACTATAGTTGGATCTTATGATGTTTCTCCCCCTCTACCATCTTGTAATGGATTGAGTTTTCCCTTTGAAGTTATATTTTTAGATTGAGTCTTTAAGGATTGGAGAACACTTGATGTACGTCTATGTGCTTATCTGTGGTGACAATGGGATATTCACGTGATCCACTTAATGTATGTTTTGGTGATCAACTTGCGGGTTATGTCACTGAGGGAGTCCTGGACTAGGGGGTGTCCGGACAGCCGGACTATCATCGTCCGCCGGACTCCAAGACTACGAAGATACAAGATTGAAGACTCTGTCCCGTGTCCGGATGGGACTTTCCTTGGCGTGGAAGGCAAGCTTGGCGATACGGATATGTAGATCTCCTAGCATTGTAACCGACTCTGTGTAACCCTAGTCCTCTCCGGTGTCTATATAAACCGGAGGGCTTTAGTCCGTAGGACACAACAACCATTACAACAATCATACCATAGGCTAGCTTCTAGGGTTTAGCCTCCTTGATCTTGTGGTAGATCCACTCTTGTACTACCCATATCATCAATATCAATCAAGCAGGAGTAGGGTTTTACCTCCATCGAGAGGGCCCGAACCTGGGTAAAAACATCGTGTCCCTTGTCTCCTATTACCATCCGCCTAGACGCACAGTTCGGGACCCCCTACCCGAGATCCGCTGGTTTTGACACCGACATTGGTGCTTTCATTGAGAGTTCCTCTGTGCCGTCACCGATAGGCTTGATGGCTTCTTCAATCAACAACAACGACGTCCAGGGTGAGACTTTTCTCCCCGGACAGATCTTCTTATTCGGCGGCTTCGCACTGCGGGCCAATTCACTTGGCCATCTGGAGCAGATCGAAAGCTACGCCCCTGGCCGTCAGGTCAGATTTGGAAGCCTAAACTTCACGGCGGACATCCGCGGAGACTTGATCTTCGACGGATCCGATCCGCAGCCGAGCGTGCCGCACTGTCGCGATGGGCACGATCTAGCTCTACCGCCGGACAGTACCTTGGAGGCTGCACACGAATCCGCTCTGATCCTTAGTTCGGAGCCGATCGCGCAGATCGAGGATGGGTGGCTGGACACCGCCTCGGGAGCTGCAACTTCTACGGCGATGGAGCCGAACACTGACCTCGTCCCTTATAAAGCTCGTGACTCCGAGGTGCCGGACTCCCTGCCGGACTCCGAACCTCCTGCGCCCCTGCCAATCGAATTCGATTGGGCGCCGATCATGGAGTTCACCGCTGCGGACATCTTTCAGCACTCACCCTTTGGCGACATCCTAAATTCGCTAAAGCATCTCTCACTATCCGGAGAGCCCTGGCCGAACTATGGCCAGGATGGTTGGGATGCGGACGACGAAGAAATTCAAACCCCACCCACCACCCACTTTGTAGCCACTGTCGACGATCTAACAGACATGCTAGACTATGACTCCGAAGACATCTACGGTATGGACAACGATGTCGGAGACGAACAAGAACCAGCGCCTACAGGGCACTGGAAGACCACCTCATCATATGACATATACATGGTGGACACCCCAAAAGATGGGGATGGCGAAGAAGCAGCGGAGGCAGATTCCTTAAAGAAACAGCCCAAGCGCCGACGTCAGCGGCCCCGCTCTAAATCCCGCCACAGCAAGAATGGAGATTCCGGCACAGGAGATAATAACACCCCAGAAAGTGCCGAAGACAATCCCCTCCAGCAAGATTCAGCGCAGGAGGATGCAGAAGCAAGCCCTCACGAGAGAGCGGCAGACGAAGAGGTCGAGGATGATAATTACATACCTCCCTCCGAAGACGAGGCAAGCCTCGACGGCGACGAATTCGTCGTTCCCGAGGATCCCGTCGAACACGAGCGTTTCAAACGCAGGCTAATGGCCACAGCAAACATCCTAAAGAAAAAGCAGCAGCAGCTTCAAGCTGATCAAGACCTGCTGGCCGACAGATGGACCGAGGTCCTTGCGGCCGAAGAGTATGAACTCGAACGTCCCTCCAAGAGCTACCCAAAACGCAAGTTTTTCCCCCGATTAGAGGAGGAAGCATACATACCTTCATCACCAGCGCACAATACGGCCGACCGACCACCCCGTGGTCGCGACAGAGAGGCATCCAGGCCCTCCACCAAGACCGTACCCTGGCATCGCTCCAAAAGTACGAAGCCACGAGGGAACGCGCCGGACTTGCGAGATATATTGGAGGACAAAGCAAGGCAATCCAGATCCATCTACGGATCACGTGGGCGCCCCACGACCCACGACGAATACCGTCGCGCCGGATACAACAACTCCGGCCGGGCCGAACACAGTAGACAACGCTCCCTTGAGCTACGTCGTGACATTGCTCAATACAGAGGTGCCGCACACCCGCTATGCTTCACTGACGAAGTAATGGATCATCAAATCCCAGAAGGGTTTAAACCCGTAAACATTGAATCCTACGATGGCACAACAGACCCCGCGGTTTGGATCGAAGATTATCTCCTTCATATCCATATGGCCCGCGGAGACGATCTCCACGCCATCAAATATCTCCCACTCAAGCTTAAAGGACCAGCTCGGCATTGGCTTAACAGCTTGCCCGCAGAGTCAATTGGGTGTTGGGAGGACCTGGAAGCCGCATTCCTCGACAACTTCCAGGGCACATATGTGCGACCACCAGACGCGATTGACCTAAGCCACATTATTCAGCAGCCAGACGAATCGGCCAGGCAATTCTGGACACGGTTCTTAACAAAGAAAATCAAATCGTCGACTGTCCGGATGCAGAGGCCCTCGCAGCCTTCAAACATAACATCCACGACGAGTGGCTAGCTCGGCATCTAGGACAGGAAAAGCCAAAATCCATGGCAGCCCTCACATCATTAATGACCCGCTTCTGTGCGGGAGAGGATAGCTGGCTAGCTCGCAGCAACAACCTCAGTAAAAATGCTGGTAGTCCGGATACTAAGGACCACAATGGCAGGTCGCGTCGATGCAAAAATAAACGGCGAGTTAACGGCGACGACAAGGAGGATACGGCAGTCAATGCCGGATTCCGAGGCTCTAAACCCGGTCAGCGGAAGAAGCCATTCAAAAGAACCACCCCGGGTCCGTCCAATTTGGACCGAATACTCAACCGCTCTTGCCAGATACATGGCACCCCCGAAAAACCAGCTAACCACACCAACAGAGATTGTTGGGTATTTAAGCAGGCAGGCAAGTTAATTGCTGAAAACAACGACAAGGGGCTGCACAGCGACGACGAGGAGGAGACCCGGCCGCCGAACAGTAGAGGACAGAAAGGTTTTCCCCCACAAGTGCGGACGGTAAACATGATATACACAACCCATATACCCAAGAGGTAGCGGAAGCATGCACTAAGGGACGTATATGCGATGGAGCCAGTCGCCCCGAAGTTCATCCCATGGTCTTCCTGCCCGATCACTTTCGATCGAAGAGACCATCCGACCAGTATCCGCCATGGCAGATTCGCCGCATTGGTTTTAGACCCAATCGTCGATGGATTTCACCTCACGAGAGTCCTGATAGACGGCGGCAGTAGCCTGAACCTGCTTTATCAGGATACAGTGCGCAAGATGGGCATAGACCCCTCAAGGATTAAACCTACAAAGACGACCTTCAAAGGCGTCATACCAGGTGTTGAGGCCAATTGTACAGGCTCAGTCACATTGGAAGTGGTCTTCGGATCCCCGGATAATTTCCGAAGCGAGGAGTTAATCTTCGACATAGTTCCGTTCCGCAGCGGCTATCACGCTCTGCTCGGACGAACCACCTTCACAAAGTTCAACGCGGTGCCGCATTATGCATACCTCAAGCTCAAGATGCCAGGCCCTCGTGGAGTCATCACGGTCAACGGAAATACGGAACGCTCCCTCCGAACGGAGGAACATACAGCGGCTCTCGCGGCAGAAGTACAGAGCAGCCTTCTAAGGCAATTTTCGAGCCCAGCCGTTAAATGACCGGACACGGCCAAACGCGCCCGGAGCAACATCAATCAAGACCTCTTGGCACGTTCCGAGCACGCGTAGCAATGCGGCCCCAACCCCAGCCCTCGCATGATTGCAAGACCAGTCCTCTGCGTACATCATTACGCTCTGGAGATACCATGGGCATAAGGGAGGGGCACGACCACAACAGACCCAGAGTGCGGCTCGACCACACCAGGGGCTCCCAAGTGTGTCACTCTTTTTATTTTATTTTCATTCTTTTTATATACAGGACACCGTTCACCAGAGGCCCTGTCCGGCGGCGAACCCGCCGAACTCACGATGCAACAGCCAGGGAGGAAAAAAGGCTGCGACGAACACTCAGGTGGTCTCCATTACGAGCATTAAATTTGATTATACACACCAGTCCGCAGCCCACCCCTGGAGGGGGACATGTTTAATTAGTCCAATCCCTTGCTTACCGCACTATTTGTATCATTCCGCACTCATAGAAGAATCCTTTAAATAAACAATGCAGCACTTTTGCCTATAATTACATTACTTTACATATATGTTCATTAATGACATCTTGCACCCGTATATTTTGGTACGGCCGAATACACCAGGGTCTTATGTTCCCCGTATTATGGTGTGATAAGTCCGAACACTTTCACAAGTGCGGCACACCGAACTTATAGCATTATATGAATCGGCTCCGAATCATGTCTTGGGTCAATAGTTGGGTTTGCCCGGCTCCCATGTTTTGGTACCTTACGTTCCGTTCCTTCGGCTAAGGTAGCACTGGGAGAACCACTGCGTTTGCGCCCCGGTTGAGCTGGGCGAGCGCCTCAGTGGAGAAAGCTAAAAATGACTGGCATGATAAGGCGAGAGACTGGTCGCTGTTCGAGAGGTCTTTTCGAGTCCCTAAAGACTTATGCCGCTTCGAGAGAAGAACCAGATCATATCTGGCCAAGGCGTGGATAGAGGCCCGAACTCGATCTTCCAAATACTAGGGGCTTCGCCGAAATTTAACATTATAGAATTCTATGGCTAAGTGAGAGTGTTCGAGCATTATAAGTCCGGTTGCCTTGTTCGTTGTGTTGAGCGCCTCCCTAGATGGACCCAAAAATGGGAACAAGAGTGCTCAAGTTTATCCCGAACACCCCAGCACTAGTGGCATGGGGGCTGAAGCCGACGACTTGCCATCTCTCAGATTTTATAAATGGCCGCATAGAAGGTAATATTTTAAATTAAACAAGCATTGCTTAGCGCATATGAACGAAGTTTTCAGCGCACAGGATAATACATAGTGAGTTTACTCAATAATTACATCTCTAGGACACTTATCCGCAATCTTGCGGGCACCCTTCAGGATGGTCTTATAGTACATCTCGGGCGTACGATACTCCTTGCCCGTTGGCGGCGCGTCAGTGATAAGCCTCTCCGCATCCAGCCTGCCCCAGTGCACCTTTGCGCGGGCAAGGGCCCGACGAGCACCTTCAATACAGGCGGAGCGCTTGATGACCTCCACCCAGGGGCATGCATCCACTAGCCATCGCACGAGGCCGAAGTAGCTCCCAGGCATGGCCTCTCCAGGCCACAGCTGGACTATGAGGCCCTTCATGGCCTTCTCGGCTACCTTGTGGAGCTCGACCAGCTGCTTCAGCTGGTCGCTAGGGGGCACCGGATGGCCGGCCTCAGCATACTGAGACCAGAAGACCTTCTCCGTTGAGCTCCCCTCCTCGCCACGGTAGAATGCGGCGGCATCGGACGCACTGCGAGGCAGATCTGCAAACGCCCCTAGAGAGCTCCGAATTCGGGTAAGTATCAGGAAGTTTGCATTAACATGCTTGCTTTGCATGAAAAATGCCTTACCCGCCGCTATTTTCTTCACATCCTCAACCTCCTGAAGGGCCTTATGGGCCTCAGCCTTGGCAGCTTTGGCACTTTCGAGAGCTGAGGCAACCTCGGACTCCCGAGTCTTTGAGTCGCGCTCCAAAGTCTCATGCTTTTCCATGAGAGCCTGGAGCTCTTGCCGCACCTCCGCCACCCGCGCCTCCTGCTTCTCTCGCTCTGCCCGTTCCGCGGCCGCATTGCGTTCGGCCGCGGACACAGCCTCCTTCAGGGTTGCCACCTCATTCGTGGCCCCTGCAGTACCCACGTTATCCTTGTTATTCTTATTGCAACCTAAATCCTTTTCCGTAAGGTAACTATTCAAAGTGGTGTTACTCACCTTCTTTGTCCTTGAGCTGCTTCTTGGCACGGCCGAGCTCTTGCTCGGACCGCTCGAGGTCCTGCTTCAAAGCACCAACCTCCGCAGTCAGTGCGGCAAAGGTCAGCAGCACAGCCTGCAAACCCATATTGACATAATTTTAGCAACCCTGCGTATATCTTTTTAGATCCTCAATCCGGCTTTTCTTTCCGAACACCGAACCGAGCATCTGGGGCTACTGTCTATGCGGTATTACATTGAATATTTTTAACTTCTTACCTCAAAGCCCGTTAGAAGGCTACTGCAGGCTTCGGTCAGCCCGCTCTTGGCAAGCTGAACCTTCTGAATCACCGCACTCATAATAGTGCGGTGTTCTTCCTCGATGGAAGCGCCTTTGAGCGCCTCCAGCAAGTTTTCCGGCGCCTCCGGTTGGACGGGAGCCGCCGGTGTCACGGTCTTGCCCTTCTTGCGAAGGGGCCGCCTGCCGGACTCCGGAACCACTGCGGGTTCCGGCGTGGAGTCCGGCGCAAAGTCCGGGAGGCTGCCTTGCAGCGCCTCCGGAGCCTCCTCCTGATGGGTCCCTTCCTGGGATCCCACCTCGGCATCCTCAGCGGCATGAGGGGTGGAGGCAGTCGGGATGGAATCCACATCCAACGGAGCCAATGACCCGCTCGATGAAGCGGGGAGATCATCATCGGCCGGACTGCGGGCAGTGTGCGGCATTAGAAGGACACTATGTGACACAAAAGAGAAATCATAAATCATTCAGGAATCCGGATACTTACGATCTCGCCGGAGGCCTGGCCCTTGAGGGCCACTCTTCATCGCCAACGTTGGTGTTGGCGGAGCTGTCCGGGGGAATAGACCTTCCCCTCTTGGACCCTTCGGCCTTCCCTGTCGGGGAGGCCTTCCTCTTTCCCTCTCCCTCCTCTGGGAGAGAGTCCTCTTTCTCCTCCTCGTCTTCGGGGGAGGAGTCCGCCTCGGAGCCATCGGACGATGAGTCCGATACCACCTGTCGCCGGGAACTTCTTCGAGTTCCCGTGGCCTCCTTCTTGGCCTTCTTCTCCGGCACCACATGCGGTGCCGGAACCAGCAGCCCCGCTAGACGGGCGTCTACTGGGTTTTCTGGCATGCGAGCTGGGCAGATGATCTGCTCGGCCTTCTTCTTCCAATCTTGTCAAAGGAAAAGGGAGATTGAAACCCGCGTAGGGTCAAACTATTAAAAATAAGTGTCCCGTAAAGGGGTAGAATCACTTACCTTGTCAGCTGGACGCTGCGAGCGAAATCCGCGATCTTCAGTGGCGGATGCGGGAGCCTCGGCGCCCTTGAACAGCACCCTCCAGGCGCCTTCGTACGTCGTGTCGAAGAGCCCGCTCAATGCCTGGTGCTGTGCCTGATTGAACTCCCACAAATTAAACGCCCGTTGTTGGCAAGGGAGAATCCGGCGGATGAGCATGACTTGGACCACGTTGACAAGCCTGAGCTTCTTGCTCACCAGCTTCTGGATACAGGCTTGGAGTCCCGTCAGCTCCTCCGAACTACCCCATAGCAAGCCCTTCTCTTTCCAAGAGGTGAGCTGCATAGGGATACCAGATCTGAACTCGGGGGCTGCCGCCCATTTAGGGTCGCGCGGCTCGGTGATGTAGAACCACCCCGATTGCCACCCCTTGACGGACTCCACAAAGGCCCCTTCGAACCAGAGGACGTTGGGCATCTTGCCCAACATGGCGCCTCCGCACTCCGCTTGAGTGCCCTTCACTACCTTCGGCTTGACATTGAAGGTCTTGAGCCACAAGCCGAAGTGGGGCTGGATGCAGAGGAACGCCTCGCACACGACGATAAACGCCGCGATGTTGAGGACGAAGTTCGGTGCCAGATCGTGGAAATCCAGGCCATAGTAGAACATGAGCCCCCGGACAAAGGGGTGAAGTGGAAAGCCCAGTCTGCGGAGGAAGTGGGGAAGGAAAACGACCCTCTCATGGGGCCTGGGAGTGGGGATGAGCTGCCCCTTGTCGGGCAGCCGGTGCGCGATGTCGCCGGAAAGGTATCCGGCACTGCGCAGCTTTGTGATGTGATCCTCCGTGACGGAGGAGGCCAACCATTTGCCTCCCGCTCCAGACATGGTCAGAGAAGGTCGAGACGAGATGCACGAACTTGGGCGCTGGAGCTCGAGTGCGCGAAGATGGATAAGCAAAGGAGGAAGAAGGCGTAGGTGAAAAGGTGGATCCTTATCCCCTTATATATAGGCGGACGAAAACTATGTGTTCCCACCGGCCTAGTGAAACTTGCTTATCTCCCAAGCGGCACCATCAATGGCGCGGTTGGGTTACACACGTCCGTATTGATGAGAATCCCGGAATAAGGGGAACACGATCTCTGCTTCGACAAGACGTGCCAAGGAAACCGCTTCGCTAAATGCGCTGAGGTGGTATAATAAAAAACGATTCAAGTAAAGGCTTGGTAGTGGCGTGACGTCATGCTACAAGATACGTCAGCAGATTGAACTTGTGTACATAATATTCTCTCTACGGTGGAATGTGGAATTTATTTTGCAGAGCCGGACACTATCCTGGTGTTCACAATCTTCTATGGATTATTCGGAGGAGGAACCCTCCTTGCAATGCCGAACATTATGCGCGTCGGACTCATCGTCATTGAAGCCAGGTTCAGGGGCTACTGAGGGAGTCCTGGACTAGGGGGTGTCCGGACAGCCGGACTATCATCGTCCGCCGGACTCCAAGACTACGAAGATACAAGACTGAAGACTCCGTCCCGTGTCCGGATGGGCTTTCCTTGGCGTGGAAGGCAAGCTTGGTGATACGGATATGTAGATCTCCTACCATCGTAACCGACTCTATGTAACCCTAGTCCTCTCCGGTGTTTATATAAACCGGAGGGCTTTAGTCCGTAGGACACAACAACCATTACAACAATCATACCATAGGCTAGCTTCTAGGGTTTAGCCTCCTTGATCTCGTGGTAGATCCACTCTTGTACTACCCATATCATCAATATCAATCAAGCAGGAGTAGGGTTTTACCTCCATCGAGAGGGCCCGAACCTGGGTAAAAACATCGTGTCCCTTGTCTCCTGTTACCATCCGCCTAGACGCACAGTTCGGTACCCCCTACCCGAGATCCGCCGGTTTTGACACCGACAGTGACCTTGTGAACTTATGCATAGGGGTTGGCACACGTTTTCGTCTTGACTCTCCGGTAGAAACTTTGGGGCACTCTTTGAAGTTATTTGTGTTGGTTTGAATAGATGAATCTGAGATTGTGTGATCTAGGTGACATTAGGGTTTTGGTTGATGTGTGTCTTAAGGTGTTATTTTAGTAGGAACTCTAGGGCTGTTTTTGACACTTACAGGAATAGCCCAATAGATGATCAGAAAGAATAACTTTGAGGTGGTTTCGTACCCTACAATAATCTCTTCGTTTGTTCTCCACTATTAGTAACTTTGGAGTGACTCTTTGTTGCACGTTGAGGGATTGTTATATGATCCAATTATGTTATCATTGTTGGGAGAACTTGCACTAGTGAAAGTATGAACCCTAGGCCTTGTTTTCAAGCATTGCAATACCGTTTTCGCTCACTTTTACCACTTGCTACCTTGCTGTTTTTATAATTTCATATTACAAAAACCTATATCTACCATCCATATTACACTTGTATCACCATCTCTTCGCCGAACTAGTGCACCTATACAATTTACCATTGTATTGGGTGTGTTGGGGACAAAAGAGACTCTTTATTATTTGGTTGCAGGGTTGTTCGAGAGAGACCATGTTCATACTACGCCTCCCACGGATTGATAAACCTTAGGTCATCCACTAGAGGGAAAATTGCTACTGTCCAACAAAACTCTACGGTTGGAGGCCCAACAAGAGTCTACAAGAAGAAGGTTGTGTAGTAGACATCAGTTTACAATAATTTTATATGTTTTTGGTATGATTTTATTAGAACTAACCCGGACTGACATAATTTTTTCAACAGAACTACCGTGGTGTCATTTTTTGTGCAGAAATAGAAGTTCTCGGAACGAGCTGAAACTTTATGGAGAATATTTTTGGAAAATGTTGGGGATATAACTCCTAGGTATGACCCGCCCAGGAAGGGACGGGTCTGCCATTGGCGACTTAAGCATGAAGATGGCGGTTCATGGATCAAGCTTATTGAAGGCCCAAGGCCTGGAGATGACTCAAGGCCCAAAGGTGTGAACCGCCAGGAGATGACTTGTTCTATAAGGAAAGCTTAGTTAGAAGCCAAGCCAGACACGTTTGCGTGAGCCGACCGAGACTCTGTAAGCCGTCGGGCATCGACCTATGTATAATGGGGTGACCCGGCGGCGGGTTAACTCAAGAAACAATCAATCATGCACTAGGTCAAGCGTATTCGCTCCCTGGTAATCGAAACCCAAGCAATACAACCAAAAGCAGGAGTAGGCTTTTACCTCATTGAGAGGGGCCAAACCTGTGTAAACTCTCTGTGTCCTTTGTCCCATTCAACCCCTTTAAGCTAACCTTGTTGCGATGGCTCCACACCTAAGTCCTTTTGCTAGGGCATCTGCCATGTTAAGTCCACGACAGTTGCCGTCCACCATGGGGCAAGAGCATGGTGGTTTCGAGTTCTTGAAGGGAAACTTCTCAGGGATCAAGGGATACGCCGTGGGCCGGATGACCAAGAGTCACCGTGGCAAAATCTACATCAACGATGCAGGTTCGGGTCCCGATGTCGATTCAATCGAATATGGGTATCGGGTCCCCTTCGACGGAATCCACGTCCTCATCAGCAAGATCGGCGAGTCGGGGCCTGAGCCGGACACCTGCACCAACATCATCGAGACGGCTCAGCGTGCGCAACCCGCCAAGATTCAAGCCGCCGTGAAGCATGCTTTTGTGGAATTTACTCATGGAGTGGATCTTGAGGAAGGATCTGTGTGCGGTGGAGAGACGGCCATCAACTCTGGTGATGAGTCCTCAACCGGCGAGACCAATTCCATGTATCAATTGCAAGATGGTAGGCTTGGGTGCCGTTCCGATGGCGACAGTATTCCGGACCCCTATGACCCGCCGAACAGAGTTGCGATCTTCATGGCCAGCATGCAACCGGTGCTGCATTCATCAACCACTGCAGCTATGACCTCTGGGCTGCTGCGACAGCGGGGGAAGGTGACCCTGTGCGCCCACCGGCTCAACTTTTATCCAAACTCTTGGATGGCCTTGGCAACTTTGCTGACTGTGGAGGTAACCCTGGTGAATCAAGCACAACGTAATGTGGACGTTGCAAAATTGCAAGATGAGATAGCTCAGGCCAAGGAGGATCTTAATGCTGAGAATGCTAGGATGGCAACAGAGCGAGCCGCCTTGGATGTTGCATCACAGCGAATTCAAGCAAAAAATATTCGCTTAAGCTCGGATCAGAATGCATCAAACACTGTTTTTCACAGGAGGTACCAGATTTGACTGCCTTTGGAGATTGATGCAAGGAATCTCTTCAATACGCCAGGGGCAGGGCCAAGTAACCCGTCCGGCGTGACCCGGGCCCCTGAGGCGCCTAGGACTGGAGCGGCGGCTCAACGCCGCACAGCAGACCTACCCCGTGACTTAAACCCACCTCAGCGAGTATCGACACCTTCGGGTCACTTCTCTAACCCATTGGACAACATGATTGCCACGGCATCACGGCTGGCAGCTCTCCCAGTGACAGGTGAGTCTCCTGCGGCGGTCGAGGCTCGGAAGGCTGTGGAACTTCTTCTGACGGCGGTGGCCCAGGAGGCGGCTTACTCCTACAGCCGCGATCGAATCCATTGAACTCCACGTCCGAGTCGAAGTTACAGCCGGCGTGTTGAGTCACCGGCAGTTTCCCACAGTGAATGACACCAAGGCCAGGCTAGTGGTAATCAAGATGTTCAAAATCAGGCGGATCAGGCACGTGCACGTCAAGAGGCGGAGCTGATGGCTCAGCTGGCGGCTCTTTGACAACCTCAATTGAATCCACCAGTGTCCATGGAAGCCGGAGTGACTTCTAGGACAGTGGATGTGCTGTGCTTGGTGTCGGCTCTGTGCAATGAGTGCTTGCCCAAGGACTTCAAGCGCCCTCGAAAGATACCCTATTACACAGCGGATCAACCCCCGGAGGCTTGGATTGAGAGTTACGAGATGACCATGGAGATGTTGGACGTCAATGACGCTGCGTGTGCTAAGTATTTCACCATGATGTTGGATGGGCCGGCTCGCACCTGGCTAAAGGGATTGCCCCCTAACTCCATCAGATCATGGGCTGAATTCAAGGCGCGCTTTATTCAAAATTTCAAGGATACATGCAAGCAACCCACGTCGATTCTTGATTTAGACACTTGTGTCTAGAGTGAGGGCGAATCAACCACCCATTGGGTACACAGGATCTCGGCCATTATCCATTCGTCAGATTGCATCAATGCCAGCTCAGCCATCCTGAATTTGGAGAAAAATTGTCGGTTCCTTCCCCACAAACAGAAGCTGGGGCGGCTTAAGCGCCACTACAACGATATGGGGGAGCTTATGGAGGCTCTTGTCAAATACGCCGATTCTGATAATACTAAGGAGCCTCGGTCTGATGTGGAGAAGGCTGGCAAGGGGAAGAAGAACGACAATGCAAAGGGGACAATAGCACAGTGCGGCGGGTCAAGGTAGTAATGGTAAACGCAAGCAAACTAACGGCGGTTCAGACTTTGTGGCTAATACCAACAGGCAGAATAATAATCAGCGTCATAAGGGGAAGTCATCAGTGCCCGAGGCGATAATGAATCAGCCTTGCCTGAAGCACGGTACTCAAGATAAGTCGGCCACTCATCTCTGGAAAGATTTCTTCATCATGAGGGAGTATAGAAATTCTGGCTTTTATCAGGGTAACCAGGGCCCGCACAGCGGGTCAAGATCCGACTCTCATGGACCCAGCTTTGGATGTGGCGGCTCAAACTCTAGATTTCAGGGCCAAGGTAATCAAGGCAGTTTCAATCAACAACCAAATCAAGGTAATCAACAGGATCAGTCTGGTTATCAGAGTAATCCAAAACAGCTGAATAGTGGTCAATATCATGTGTTTACAACAAGTTTGTGCAAGCGAGACCAGAAGGTTCATAAACGAGCGGTGAGCTCGGTTGAGCTGGCGGTGCCTCGATACTTACGTTGGTCAGAACAGCCGATCGTATGGAGCCGTGAAGATCACCCGCCCCAGGTTGATAATCCGGGTCAACTGGATTTGGTGGTGGCACCTCAGGTCGGAGAGTACAAGTTCACTAAGGTGCTAATGGATGGGGGCACTAGTATCAATATCCATTACTATGATACTTCTCGCCGTATGAATTTGACTGGCAAAGATCTTAAGCCGTCCTCTACTGTCTTTCATGGGGTGGTGCCCGGTAAGTCGGCATATCCAGTGGGTAAGATAGCCTTGGAGGTAGTTTTCGGTAACGAGTATGACTACAGGGCCAAAAAATTGACTTTTGAGGTGGTCAATATCAAGAGCCCTTATCATGCCTTGTTTGGACGGCCGGCTTATGCCAAGTTTATGGCACGGCCTTGTTATGTTTTTCTGTAGCTTAAGATGTTGGGTCGTAAGGGTACCATCACGGTGCAGGAGACAGGAAGAAGTGTGAAGAAGGCGACACTGCCTATGCCGACTCTGCTTGTGCAAAGGAGGAGATGAAGTTCTATAAAGATAATGTCGACCCGGCAGACATGACCCCCTTGAAGAAGCCAACCACAGAGAAGGACCCTTTGTTGAAGTTTAAGTCGGTGGATGTCGGTGTACTAAAGTAGGGGTACCTTAGTATCCCGAACTTGTGCACGGGCAGTCGCAGCGCCCCGCGGCAAGGCTTGCCGGGTGCCCGCCAAGATCCTCTGTAGCTCCTATCGAAGCCATTCAAGAACAAAGTGTTTTAACTGAGAAGACAAGACCCCGGCAAGAGGAGCTTGCCAGGAAGGACAAGGCCCCGGCAAGAGGAGCTTGCCGGGAAGGCCATCCAAGGCATTTCAAGAAACTTACCGACGCGTCGCGCGTCCCGTCAAGGCCCGGCGAGCGACAAGCTTCCGGGCGCGACAATACGACGGCCGCGGCAAGGCGCTTGCCGCGACGAAGCCACCACTCTGTGCCCACGCTCCAGCGCATCCGTCAACGTGTTGCCACAGGACCGTCCCAGGCGCACGTGGCGGGGAGCTGTGCAGCCAAGCGGTGCGAGGTGGCAAGTGGAGATGACGAGAAGGCCATCGTGGCAAGTGGTGGCGCCCCTAACGATCACTTTTCTGCACTGTTGGACGACGCGGATGGGCATTAAATGCTCTTGTCCCCTGCCATCAGAGTTAGGTAGGGTACACTGTAGAGGCAGTTGTACCAACCCCTCTTTTTACATTTGTACCCCTGTCTGCGTTGCCACCTGTCGGTGACCCCTTTAGCCTATAAAAGGAGGCCCATGCGCAATGTAGGGGGGGGGTTCGACTCATTTGAAACGACACCACTCTCATGCTCTCAAGCAAGAACAGAATACGATTACAAAGCAGCAGTAGGAGTATTATCTCTCCGGAGAGCTCCGAAGCTGGGTAAAAATCGCTCGTGTGCTTCGCCTCGATCCGCTCTTCATGCGCTCTCCGCTCCCTTGCCGGACCGAAAGGGGCCCTGCCCCATAGGTGTTCGTCTCCCACGACATCTTTGGCGCGCCAGGTAGGGGGGCGTCGAGGTTGTGTGAACCCGATCCGGCGTTCGCGCGGGCCAGATCTCCATCATCATCATCGACATGCCACCAAAGAAGAAGACTTCAGGGGTGGCTGCTCCGTCCACGTCGATCCCACCGCCACTGGAGCAAACGGGTGGTGGGGTGGACGCCGGCGGAGGAGCGGGCGCCGACAAAGGAACTCACGCTGCTGCCAGGTCCAAGGACAAGGCCGCGCAAACTTCGGCGTCCGTACACGCACCGCACCCGTCCCAGGAGGTGCGGGGCCAACAGCGTCATGGTACTCGCAGTACCATACGCTCGTTGGACCAAAATCGAGCTGGCGGATCTCGAGACGCTCAAGACCAGCACGCACGCCAACCTGCTGGCATGAGCAAGACACGGTCGCCTGGACGGGATCCTGCTCCTTCTAACATAGTTAGAAGTCCGAGCATATCCCGCTCCTCGCACCGTTCGCCACCGCCACCAAAGACTCCAGAAGAAGCATTGGCTCGAGCCCAACTGCTCCTGGATTACCCTCCAGCGCCGGACAAGATCGACGGTTGGAGGGCCACCATTCACAGCCTCATCAGCTTCGCCAACGGCAACACTCCTCGGCAAACGAGCACATCGAAGTCGCGGCAAGACGCCCAGGCGCGAGACGATGGTGACAAGACTAGTGGGGGTGCAACCACCGTGCACTCCCCGCCCCGAAGGCCAAGATCGCCGACTCGCCGGGTCAACCTCGACACTGACTCCACAGCATCGTCGGACCCACGAGCTCGTCGTGATCAGCGCCAAGTTCTTCAAGAACGGCAACAAGAGGACGCTCGTACTCGCATGGAGCGTCGGAGAGAAGCGCGGCGTCAGTCAGACCAGCGCGCTGGGCCCACTGTTGACATGCATGCGCCAGGGGAACCAGGCGACTTGCCGTACGCGGTAGGTTGCCCTGCGTTCACCCGTGAGCTGCGGCAAGTCCAGTGGCCCAGCACAAAGAACTTCAAGCCAGATGTACCAGAGAAGTATGATGGCAGGTTCCATCCGTCGGAGTTCCTCAGCATCTACACCATCGCGGTGCAAGCTGCCGGGGGGCGCGACGAGAAGATCCTCGCCAACTACTTCCCGCTGGTGCTCAAGCCCAACGTTAGATCCTGGCTCATGCACTTGCCGGACGACTCCATTTCTTCATGGGCGGATCTGTTCCATCAGTTTGTTGGCGCCTTCACAGGCGGCCACAAGCCCCATGGCCAGGACAGCGATCTTCATCTGCTCGCCCAGAAGGAAGGGGAGTCCCTGCGCAAGTTCATTCAAAGGTTCAGCCAAGTGCAGCGCAACATCCCATATGTCCACCCCGCCGCGGTCATCAGCGCGTTCCATCAGAACGTGCGTAACCGCAGGATGAGGGAGGAAATGGCGATGTCCAAGATTAGAGACGTCAGTGAGCTCTATGCCCTGGCCGACAAGTGCGCACGTGCTGAGGAAGGGAGGAAACTCCCCGGAGAGAATGCAGGAGTAGGAGGATCTGACAGTGAGGATGCCGCCCCGGCAAAGAAAAACCGGCAGCGGAACAACAGAAGAAGGAAAGGCAAAGATGTGGTAGCTGTCGAGCAGTGCGGCAATGGAGGTGGCGCCAAGGAAGCAGAACCTGTGGCGGCCGCCGACAAGCAGGGCAGCTCCGACAAGCAGTACTGCAAGATCCACCGTACCAAGGGCCACGATCTCCAAAGTTGCAAGAAGGTTGAGCAGCTTGTCGAGCTGCAGAAAGCTGAGTACAAGCGACGCGACAAGGAGAAGGCCCAGGAAGGTACTGGCGGGTCCGGCAAGAAGCATCCCGGCCGGGGAGGGCGCCGCGGCAAGGCCAAACAGCGGCAAGGATACAGGCCTCCCCGCGGCCGCGACAAGGATGAAGATGAAGACGAAGATGAGGACATGGATGAAGATGAACCCGACGAGCAGGAATTTCAGAAAGCAACAGAGGTTCTTTGCGTTGACGGTGGTGCTTCTCTGCATACTTCGCACCGCCAGCTCAAACAATGGGTGCGGGAAGTTAATGCAGCAGAACCATCAGTTGAGTCACGCAAGCCTCTGAAATGGTCCAGCACGCCCATCATCTTTGACGTTGAGGATCACCCTGATCGCATAACTGCGGTCGGGTGCTTGCCGATGTTGGTTTCACCAACTATCCGCAACCTCATGGTAACAAAGATGCTGGTTGACGGCGGGGCCGGCTTGAATCTGATCTCCTCCGCGGTACTCAAGAAGCTCCAGATCCCCGACAGCGAGCTCGAAGAGACCGGTACGTTCCAAGGAATCAATCCGGGAAGGAGCAAGCCGAAGGGGAAGATCACATTGCCAGTGACATTTGGCAGCGAGCTGAATTTCAGGACAGAGAAAGTCACCTTTGACGTCGCTGATTTCCCATTGCCCTACAATGGGATACTCGGCCGTCCACCGCTTGCCAAGTTCATGGCAGCCTCTCACTATGCCTACAACGTGCTCAAGATGCTGGGTCTGATAAGCGTCATCTCTGTCCCTGGCGACAAGAAAGATGCCCTTATCTGCACCGACAAGATCTACCAGGAAGTAGCAGCCACAGCAGATCACAAGACACTTGCCGCTGAAGCTCCCGAGGGGAAGAAGAAGACCAAGTCCGGCAAGGGCTCTGATGCCCACTCTGGCAAGCGCACCTCTTCGGAGTGCTGCGCTACCATCGAGGACGCACCATCGAGCTCCACCGGCAAGTGTAAGAAGGCGAAGGCAGCTCCGCCAGAAACCAAGAAAGTGGCCGCCAAGGAGGACGGCACCGGTGGTACCTTCACCATCAGTGCCACACTTGATCCTAAATAGGAAAGCGCGCTCGTTGCTTTCCTGTGGGCGAATGTCGATGTGTTTGCATGGCAACCATCTGACATCCCCGGTGTTCCCAGGAAAGTAATTGAGCACCACCTTGCCGTCTGTCCCCACGCGCGGCCCGTCAAGCAGAAAGTTAGGAAGCAAGCAGTGGAGCGCCAAGAATTCATTGCTGAAGAAATCAAGAAGTTGGAAGTAGCAGGCCTTGTCAGAGGAGTGCTCCATCCTACGTGGTTGGCCAATCATGTAGTCGTGCGCAAGGCAAACGGGAAATGGAGGCTTTGTATTGAATTCACTGATGTTAATAAAGCTTGTCCCAAAGATCCATTTCCCTTGCCGTGCATTGACCAGATTGTCGACTCCATGGCAGGATGTGATCTGCTTTCGTTTCTTGATGCATACTCAGGATATCATCAGATCTTCATGGCAGAAGAGGATGAGGAGAAAACCGCATTCATTACTCCATGTGGCACATACTGCTTTGTACGGATGCCTTTCGGGCTAAAGAATGCTGGTTCAACATTTGCAAGGGTAGTTCAGGAAGCTTTTGAGCCATAGTTGCATAGAAATGTAGAAGCCTACATGGATGACATAGTGGTCAAGAGCAAAGACAGAGCAACTCTGATTCAGGATTTGGATGAAACTTTCATGAATCTGCGCAAGATCAACCTCAAGCTTAACCCCGAGAAGTGCGTGTTTGGAGTCCCCTCCGGCAAGCTTCTCGGGTTCTTTGTGTCTCAGCGGGGGATTGAAGCCAACCCCGACAAGATCAAGGCCATTGAGCAGATCGAAGCACCGAAGCGCGTCAAGGATGTACGAAGACTTGCCGGCTGCGTGGCTGCTCTGAGCAGGTTTATCTCTAAGTCTGCTGAGCGCGCCCTGCCATTTTTCAAAATTTTGAAAAAGGCAGGTCCAATGAAATGGACTCCAAAAGCGGAGGCTGCGCTGCAGGACTTGAAGAGATACCTGTCCTCCACTCCAATACTTGTCACACCTAAGCCTCAGGAGAAGTTGCTGCTATATCTAGCGACAACCAATCAAGTGGTTAGTGTTGCGTTAGTAGCGGAGAGGGAGGCAGATGATGAGCCAGCGGCCACGGCAAGCACATCCAGCGACAAGCAGAGGGCTTCCCCGGCAAGCTCTGGTCCCGATAAGAATGGATCTGCGCAGGAGGAGGTGCAGAAGAAAATGGTGCAGCGCCCAGTGTACTTTGTCAGTTCCCTTCTACAGGGGGCTAGATCAAGGTACTCTGGTGTGCAGAAATTGCTTTTCGGCCTTCTCATGGCCTCGAGAAAGCTGCGCCATTACTTCCAGGCACATGAGATCACAGTTGTCACTCGCTTTCCGCTAAAGAGGATATTGCAGAATCCAGAAGCAACAGGCAGGATTGTCGAGTGGGCACTGGAACTGTCAAGCTTTGGCCTCAAGTTTGAGAGTACCTCAACTATCCAGAGCCGGGCATTGGCAGAGTTCATAGCAGAATGGACGCCAACGCCTGATGAGGAAATTCCAGAAAAGAGCATCCTCGTCAAGGAAGCAAGCAAAGAATGGATCATGTACTTTGATGGTGCCTTCTCGCTGCAAGGCGCCAGTGCGGGCGTGTTACTTGTTGCGCCCACCAGAGAGCACCTCAAGTACGTGGTCCAGATGCACTTTCCCAAGGAGCAAGCAACAAACAATACCGCAGAGTATGAAGGTTTGCTTGCCGGACTCAGGATTGCAGCAGACCTTGGGATCAAGAAGCTTATTGTTAGGGGTGACTCGTAGCTTTTCGTCCGCCAAGTTAACAAAGATTACCAGAGTCCGCAGATGGAAGCCTACATTGATGAAGTGAGAAAGTTGGAAGAGCACTTTGATGGCCTGCAGATGGAACATGTTCCGAGAGCTCAGAACGACATGGCAGATAGCCTGTCAAAGTGCGCCGCGCTCAAGTTACCTGTGGAACCAGGGATTTTTGTGCTCAAGCTGACTCAACCATCTGTAACACCATCAACTAGACAGAGCAAGAAGAGGAAGTTGGTTTCTGGTGACTACTTTCCGGCGGAGCTCCCCGAAGCCGCCGCCAAGAAAGTCCCCAAAATCAACACAAAGGATGCTGAGGGGCAGTCTGCTCCGACAAGCTCTAAGGCTTGTTCCGTTGAAGCAGACGCTCCCGACAAGTTTTGCTCCGGCAAGCTTGCCGGGGGACATCATGCTCCGGCAGAACCTCAGGTTCTTGCCGTGGAAGCAGATGTTCCCGCAGCAGCATATGCGCCTTTAGTTCTTGTTGTCGAGCCGCAAGCTCCAGCATGGGCACAGCAGATCGTCCATTTCCTTCAGACAGGAGAACTTCCCAAAGAGCAAGAAGAAGCGGAGAGAGTAGCCCGGCAGTCAAGTATGTACCAGTTTGTTGACAACATTCTGTACAGAAGAAGATTCAACGGAGTGAAATTGAAGTGCATTCCCCGGAAAGATGGACAGAAGCTGTTGGCAGAAATACATGGAGGCATATGTGGTCACCACATTGGCGCAAGAGCACTTGTCGGCAAAGCATTCCGGCAAGGTTTCTTTTGGCCAACAGCCCTCCAGGATGCAACTGCACAACTAACCAAGTGTGAGGCGTGCCAGTTCTATTCCAAACAGATACACCAGCCAGCTCAAGCTCTCCAGACGATCCCTTTATCCTGGCCATTTTCGGTCTGGGGGCTCGACATCCTCGGCCCCTTTCCCCGAGCTGTCGGGGGCTTTGAGTACTTGTACGTAGCAATCGACAAGTTCACAAAGTGGCCGGAAGTGGAAGCAGTGAGGAAGGTGACAGCACAGTCAGCAGTCAAGTTCTTCAGGTCAAATTGTTTGCCGTTTCGGAGTCCCTAACAGGATCATCACCGACAACCGCACGCAATTCACGAGCCGCACCTTCATGCAGTACGTCCAAGATCTTGGCGCCAAGGTCTGCTTCGCTTCTATTGCTCACCCGAGAAGCAACGGTCAAGCGGAGAGGGCGAACGCTGAAGTGCTGCGCGGGCTCAAGACCAGGACTTTCGACAGGCTACACAAGTGCGGAAAGAACTGGATCGAGGAGTTGCCGGTGGTTCTTTGGTCGATCAGGACGACGCCAAATCGAGCCACTGGCCAGACACCTTTCGCTCTAGTCTATGGAGCAGAGGCAGTTCTCCCCACGGAACTCGTATACGGATCGCCTCGAGTGCTCGCTTATGATGAGCTTGAGCAAGAGCAGCTGCGGCCAGATGACGCGCTGCTCCTTGAGGAAGATCGTCTTCAGGCTGCTGTACGAGCTGCTCGGTACCAGCAAGCTTTGTGCCGCTACCATAGCCGCAAAGTTAACGCCAGAAGTCTCGAGGAAGGCGACCTTGTTCTTTGGCGCGTTCAATCCGCCAAGAATTCCAACAAGTTGACACCAAAGTGGGAAGGCCCTTATCTGGTGAAGCGAGTCACTAGGCCTGGCGCTGTCCGCCTTGAGACCGAAGATGGCTTTCCGGTGAGCAACTCCTGGAACATAGAGCATCTTCGTAAGTTTTACCCATAAGGCGCGGTTGCCGGAACCTGTTCTGGCAACCACCTTTAGTACAAGCCTTGCCGCTGTTGCATGTAACCCTTTGTATAAAGCCGGGTGCAGATCCCGTGCATAAATAAAGATCATATGCTCCGCACATCATGTCAAATTTCATGCTCTTTCTTTTTTGCATGCATGATCTGACATTTTGTGCAGCACTTGTCCCCGGTAAGCAATAACGAGCCTTAAGGCTCCATATCTTTATTTTCTCTTCTTTCTTTTTTCTCAAAAAGGAAGGGTCCCTCGCACACAAGTTTGTCGGGGGGAAGAAGAAGATAACGGTGTGGACCAGGCGTCGTTCAAGAAAAGTATCGCCTTGCCGGGACGCAAACAACAGAAAAGCTAAGTTGCCAAAGTTTGAGCGTAATCAGTTTTAAAAAAAATTAGTTATCTTCCTTGAACGACCGCACTTTGTATGGAAAACCTGTGCGCGGAGGAACCAACTCGTAGCTAGTTGCGCCCTTACTTTGTTTCGAGTCCGCTCAACAACTTAAGTGTGATGCGACTAGTTGCGACAAGGTTTCTTGCCGGAGGCAACACCGCCAGTAGGCTGCTGATGTTCCGCACTCAGCGCTCGCGGCAAGGGTGCCTGCGCCGACAAGTTCCCTAAAAGCGTAGGGTGAAAGCATACAAAGAAAGGAATCAAGTAAAGGGAATAACATAGCAAATACTGCCCAAGATAAAGTTATATTACAAAGGTAACTTGTCGCAGTACTGACTAAATTGTTATCATAACATAAATGGCAGCGGCAAGGAAAGGAGGAAGCACGCGGCCTAATCTACGCGGCCGCCATCAAGCCTCCTGACTTTGTTCACCTTGTCCACAATGGGTGCGACAAGGGCCTTGAGCTCTTCAAGATCAGCACCCGCCGGCAGCTTCTTGAGGACGTTGGTGAGGTTGAGGCCCGGATTGCGGAAGAGCACCTTCACCAACACCTTCTCCAAGACTCTGGAGCAGATTGCACGCGACTCGTCAGCCAACTGCCTTGGGATCCTTTCCCGGAGTTGCTGGAGAGCCGTTGCCACGCCCTTGAAGAACAGAGTGAGCTTGGCGCTGGGCTGGAGGTTTTCGTCGGAGGAGTACCCGAAGCCCTCCAGTTCCAGCCACGCCAGCTCCTCGTTGATGACTGCGGCGATATTGACGAGGCCCTCCGTCCAGAGCTCCACAGTAGCCCTGAAGGTGTTCTGGGTTTCGGCGGCCCTCGTCAGCAGCGCCTCATTGGCCTTTATCTCCTGCTTCAAGTTCTCCTCTCGCTTCTTGGCACCGTCTAGCGTCTCCGTCAGCGTGGCCAGCTTCAGCTCGAGATCGGCATTGGCGTCCTTGGCGGCGTTCAGCTCCCTGCCCTTCTCAGAGAGACGACCCTGTAGCTCACCATGGGCAAGGGCGTCCTTCTTGTGCTCACGCTGGAGCGCGGCAAGCTCTTCATTCTTTGTCTTGAGGGTGGCTTCTAGCTCCGTCACCCTCACCTCCAGCTCCTTCTTGGCGGCCTCGGCAGCTGTAGCAGCATCCTTCGCTTCCTTGAGGGCTCCGCCAAGTGTCTCCTCGCGCGCGGCAAGCTCCTCCTCATAGCTGTCCAAGTTGACCTTCTTCTGCGTCAGCTCGCCTTCCCACACGGATAGCTCCTCGGTGGCAAGCCGCTGTTGCTCTTTGGCTTCTGCTTTCTCGAGGATGAAAGCCTTCCGCGCCTCGACAAGCTGCGCCCTCTCCTCTGCAATGGACCGGAGGGCCTCTTGGTTGCGGCTCTGGAGCTCCTCCGCATGCTTCTCTATGTCCACTCCCACCTGCGTGACAAGCGCTTCCCGGGACTCCAGTTTCGCTTGTCGGGCACGGTAGAGCGACACCAACTTCCGGAGCAGCTGCTCCTCCTCATACTCACCACTGCTGCTGCTTGGCGCGTCAACCACCGTCAGTCCAGCGGAGGCGAGTACTTCTCCGTCAAAAGCCTCTCCCTCGACCGGCGCCCTGGAGCTTGACGCCCAGGGGAGCCTGATGAAGATACCTTCGCCGGCCTTCAAGTAGGCGCCGGGCTGGGGCTCTTCGGGGCCTGGCGCTGCGTCAGCAGCGGAGGAGTCGGCGGTCGGCGCAGCGCCTTGCGCTCCTGCGGCCCCGGGTCGTCAGTACGATCGCCGGACCCCTCGCCAGCTCCAGCACCAGCAGCCTTGGCGGCCTCTTCGTCGGCAGGATCATCAGCGCCGGCCTCTTCTTCGGTGGCAGCGGCATCATCAGTGTTGCCGCGCACGTTCTCCTCACCGGTGGACTCGGTCTCCATTAGTTCAGGGGAGGGAGGATCTGAAGACGGGAAGAGGGAGAAAAAGTCAAGCAAATGTCCAAAAAAAGAAAATCAGAAGAAAAAGAACCCAAGGGAAGTTTTCTGACGAGAAGGATTACCTGTGCTGGGGTCCGTAACCACGGGCTCCACAACCGGGGGATCACTGGTCCCGTCCCTTGTCAGAGAACTGCCCCTTGCCGGGGACCTCTCCCTGGCCGGAGAGCGCTCCCTTGCCGGGGAATCATCCCTTGGCGGCGTAGTTGAAGTGGATAGCACCTCAGGGGCAGCTTCTGGTTGTTCTTGATGAACCTGTTCTGCTCCTACACAAGCAAATCAACAATCAAGATATCAGCAAAAAAAAGAGCACCCATGCGCGCCCCACAACAGGAAATGAACGAATACTTACGCTGGGGGCTGCTTCGGGGAGAGGTTGTCGGGTCCGACAAGGTGGTCTCGGATGCATCCTCTGTTGCCACAGCAGGGTCGTCCTCGATGACAACCATGGGGACCTTGACCCTCTTCGCCGCTCTCTGGGCCAGAGTCCTGGGAAGGAACAAGATTCAGAGGGAAGCAGATCAGATACAAGACAAGAAACCTCAAAGATTGAAGAACCATAAGTACAACAAAAGAAAGTCTTACTCGTCCTCCTCTTCTTCCTCCTCGTTGGAGCTGAGCGCAGAGAGATCGAAGTCTGGTGCCCTCTCAGCGCGGCGAGGCGGAGGAGTAGGCTCCCTTGGACGCTTGGCGGGAGCTGCGGCAGGATCGGAAGCGACGGCCCGAGAAGACCCCGCTCCAGTTGCCGGCGCGGCGTGGGGCGCTCCCGCGGCAACGGTGCTTGCCGCGGTAGAGCGTGTTCCGCGGCGCTGCGGCTGTTGACCCGCTTGCCGCCCCGCTACGTCTCCGGTCCTGCGGAGGCGCCTTCTTGGTTGAGCTGGGGGCTGCACTGAGGACCCCGCTTGCGGCAAGTTGCTTGAAGACGGCTGGCCACTTGCGCCCCCGGCGGGCTCGCTCGCCTCGGCTTCGGGCTCTCCCTCGCCAATGACCTCCCCGACAAGCTCCTCTCGGTCGGCAAGGCTTGCCGCCTCGGCTGCCTCTGCCTCCTCCAAAGTAAAACCAAACTCGCCCGCGACGGCAGCTGCCGCCGCCTCCTCCGCCCTGGTGGCGATGCGCCGCATCTCGTCATCAGTGGTGTCGCGGGTGAGGAGCCTCTGCTCGTCGGCACGGACTGCCACCTCCACCAAATCGTCGAAGAATTGCTGCACGACGTCGTCAGCGGGCTCCTGCCAAGTTGGGATAATCCCATGCGAATCGCACTCCGGCATCATTGCGCGGATGCGGTCGAGCTGGGAGTTGTTGCACAATGGGACGACGCCCTGCGGCAGCCTGAACCACTCTGGATGGTTGGGGTCGTGCTTGAACAGCTCCTTCAGCGTCCCATCCAACTCCATGACAGTAAAATTGAAGTTGAGGCCCGGGCGCATCCTCATGATATCCGCCGGGCCCCCGAACAGCCAAGCAGGCCTCCCCCTCTCCTGCAGAGGGGCGATGTGCCGGCGAAGAAAGTCCGCGCCAACAGCACCAGCCGTGAGCCCGGCAAGCCTAAGCCGCAAGATCCGGGTGGTGGCGATCTTCAATCTAGCATCGTCCGCCGCCAGGGCGCTCCAGTCGCCGCCGCGCACTACTCGGGTTTGGCGCAAGTTGGTGAAGGGCTGCGGGCTCTCGTCAACAATCCAACACCACTCCGCTCTCCACTCCTCCCATTTGCTACGGAGCTCCCCCTCCAGATAAACCTCCTTCATACCGGCTCTCGAGATCCAGGCGACCCCGCCAGACAAGGGCTCTCCTTTCTCGACCCGGGGCATGAAGTAGTGGCGGAAAAGGGCTACATTTGGGTGGATTCCGACGAAGTTCTCGCAGAGATGTGCAAAAACCGCCATGGTCAGAACGGCGTTGGGGGTGAAGTCAAGGAGATGGAGCCTGTATGTGTTCATGATGTCGCAAAAGAAATCGGAAAAGGGCGGGCAAAGCCCGCAATAGAAGAACAGAGGGAAGAAATAGTATCCTTTTGGACACTTTTTCGAAGTGGAAGCTTCGGCGGAGAGTACCTGCGTGCGCGGATGCGCCCGCGTCTCCGTCGACCAGAAGAGGTAGAACCATTCCCGCAGCTCCTTCGCGGAGAGATCAGGGGGGAAGAGCGCCTGCTCCTTCCGCAGCGCCTCGAGCCGCAGCGCCTCGGCCGACTTCGCACCCTTCCCGGTCTTCGGAGCCATGGCGGGGGCGGTGGGGAAGAGCGAGGGTGTTGGCGGCGACGGCGGCGACGGGGGGCGGAGCGCTGCTTTCTTTCGGCTTTGGGAAGCGGAAGGGAGCGGTGGAGCTTTCTGAGGAAGAAACTGCAAGTGGCGAAGGTGGGGGAACGGCCCATGTTTCCCCTGCTTATAAAGAGGAAGAGGCGAACGTTACGCTTTTTCCGAAATAAAGAATCACCCACGATCTCTCCCACGACGCCGCATTCGACGCGTGCTGTTACGGGAGGGCGCGGTGGATACGGAGTTAGATCCGGTATGGACCAGGCCGCTTGTGCCCGTGCCCTGTTTTTGGGCCTGGCCCAACAGCGCTCGGCACCGTGTATGGCCCAGGCCCTGGGGCTCCTGTCGGTGTACTGAAGTAGGGGTACCTTAGTATCCCAAACTTGTGCACGGGCAGTCGCAGCGCCCCGCGGCAAGGCTTGCCGGGTGCCCGCCAAGATCCTTCGTAGCTCCTATCAAAGCCATTCAAGAACAAAGTGTTTTAACTAAGAAGACAAGACCCGGCAAGAGGAGCTTGCCGGGAAGGACAAGGCCCCGGAAAGAGGAGCTTGCCGGGAAGGCCATCCAAGGCATTTCAAGAAACTTACCGACGCGTCGCGCGTCCCGTCAAGGCCCGGCGAGCGACAAGCTTCCGGGCGCGACAATACGACGGCCGCGGCAAGGCGCTTTCCGCGACGAAGCCACCACTCTGTGCCCACGCTCCACTGCATCCGTCAACGTGTCGCCACAGGACCGTCCCAGGCGCACGTGGCGGGGAGCTGTGCAGCCAAGCGGTGCGAGGTGGCAAGTGGAGATGACGAGAAGGCCATCGTGGCAAGCGGTGGCGCCCCTAACAGTCACTTTTCTGCACTGTTGGACGACGCGGATGGGCATTAAATGCTCTTGTCCCCTGTCGTCAGAGTTAGGTAGGGTACACTATAGAGGCAGTTGTACCAACCCCTCTTTTTACATTTGTACCCCTGTCTGCGTTGCCACCTGTAGGTGACCCCTTTAGCCTATAAAAGGAGGCCCATGCGCAACGTAGGGGGGGGGGGGTTCGACTCATTCGAAACGACACCACTCTCACACTATCAAGCAAGAACAGAATACGATTACAAAGCAGCAGTAGGAGTATTATCTCTCCGGAGAGCTCCAAGCTGGGTAAAAATCGCTCGTGTGCTTCGCCTTGATCCGCTCTTCGTGCGCTCTCCGCTCCCTTGACGGACCGAAAGGGGCCCTGCCCCATAGGAGTTCATCTCCCACAACAGTGGATGACACTAAACAGGTTGACTTTGTCCCTGGAGACTCATCCAAGTAGTTCATTATCAGTGCTAACATGGATCTGAAATAGAAAAGCATGCTCGTCAAGTTCATCCGTGAGAACCGGGACATCTTTGCATGGAAGCCTTCTGACATGCCAAGTGTACCGAGGGAACTCGCTGAGCACACTCTCAATATTGATCTGAAGTTTAAACCAGTCAAGCAATTCCTTCGTCGTTTTAATGAAGAGAGGCGAAAGGCCATTGGTGAAGAAGTGGCCTGGCTCTTGGCGGCCGGTTCTATTGTTGAATTTTTCATCCTGAATGGTTGGCTAACCCGATGCTGGTACTTAAGAAGAACGACACTTGGCGTATGCTACGTCTTGAGCTTGCGTTGGTTTTCCTTGAAGAGGAAAGGGTGATGCAGCAAAGTAGCATAAGTATTTCCCTGGGTTTTTGAGACCAAGGTATTAATCCAGTAGGAGGCTCCTCAAAGGTCCCACGCACCTACACAAACAAACAAGAACCTCACAACCAACGCAATAAAGGGGTTGTCAATCCCTTCACGGCCACTTACGAAAGTGAGATCTGATAGATATAATATGATAATATAAATATTTTTGGTATTTTTATGATATAGATTGGAAAATAAAAGATGCAAATAAAAGTAGATGGAAAACCTATATGATAAAAGATAGACCCGGGGGCCATAGGTTTCACTAGTGGCTTCTCTCAAGATAGCATAAGTATTACGGTGGGTGAACAAATTACTGTCGAGCAATTGATAGAAAAGTGCATAGTCATGAGATTATCTAGGCATGACCATGTATATAGGCATCACATCCATGACAAGTAGACCGACTCCTGCCTGCATCTACTACTATTACTCCACACATCGACCGACTCCTGCCTGCATCTAGAGTATTAAGTTCATGAAGAATAGACTAACGCATTAAGAAAGATGACATGATGTAGAGGGATAAACTCAGGCAATATGATATAAACCCCATCTTTTTATCCTCGATGGAAACAATACAATACGTGCCTTGCTGCCCCTGCTGTCACTGGGAAAGGACACCGCAAGATTGAACCCAAACCTAAGCACTTCTCCCATTGCAAGAAAGATCAATCTAGTAGGCCAAACCAAACTGATAATTCGAAGAGATTTGCAAAGATAACTTAATCACACATAAAAGAATTCAGAGGAGATTCAAATATTTCTCATAGATAAACTTGATCATAAACCCACAATTCATCAGATCTCGACAAACACACCGCAAAAAGAGTTACATTGAATAGATCCCCAAGAAGATCGAGGAGAACTTTGTATTGAGATTCAAAGAGAGAGAAGAAGCCATCTAGCTAATAACTATGGACGCAAAGGTCTGTGGTAAACTACTCACAACTCATCGGAGAGGCCTTGGAGATGATGTACAGGCCCTCCGTGGTTAATTCCCCCTTCGGCGGAGCACCGACGAAGGCTCCAAGATGGGATCTCGCGGATACAGAAGGTTGCGGTGGTGGAAATAGTTTTTCGTGGTGCTCCTGGATGTTTTCGGGGTCCGTGGATATATATAGGAGGAAGAAGTAGGTCGGTGGACGCTCGAGGGTCCCACGAGGGTGGGGGCGCGCCGGGCACCCTCGTGGCCGCCTCCTTTGTTGCATGACGTCTACTCCAAGTCCCCTGGATCATGTTTGTTCCAAAAAGATCGCTCCCGAAGGTTTCATTCCGTTTGGACTCCATTTGATATTCCTTTCCTTCGAAACACTGAAATAGGCAAAAAAAACAGCAATTCGGGTTGCGCTTCCGGTTAGTAGGTTAGTCCCAAAAATGATATAAAAGTGTAGAGTAAAGCCCATAAACATCCAAAACGGGTAATATAATAGCATGGAACAATAAAAAATTATAGATACATTGGAGACGTATCAGCGTATGAGTGTGGATTACACGGACCTTAACAAGGCCTGTCCGGCTGATCCTTTTGCTCTCCCCCGTATCGATCAGATCATTGATGCTACGGCGGGTTGTGAGCATTTTAGTTTTTTAGATGCTTATTCTGGTTATGATCAGATCAAGATGGTAGTTAAGATTCAGGAGAAGACATCTTTCATCACTCCCTTTGGAGCCTTCTGCTACGTGTCTATGCCTTTTGGGCTCAAGAGTGCCCAGGCGACTTATCAGTGTTGTGTTCAGAATTGCCTCCACGGCCAGATTGGATGCAATGTTCATGCTTATGTGGATGATATCATTGTGAAATCCAGGAAGAAGGAGACATTGATAGATGATCTGAAGGAGACTTTTGACAATCTCCGGGTCTACAAGATGATGCTTAACCCGGCCAAATGTGTTTTTGGCGTGCCAGCAGGCAAACTCCTGGGTTATCTGGTCTCTGAGAGAAGTATTGAAGCCGGAGAAAATCAAGGCTATCACTTCCTTGGCTAAACCAGTGTGTGTTAATGATGTTCAGCGTTTGGCAGGTCATATTGCGGCCTTAAGTCGGTTTATAAGCCACCTGGGGGGAAAGGCTATTCCTCTATACCAGATGATGAATAAGACAGATCACTTTGTCTAGAGTGATGCTGCCAATGAGGCGTTCGAGGCGCTTAAGAAATAGTTGGCTGAGATGTTGGTTCTTGCAGCTCCTATTGATAAGGAGCCCTTGCTTTTATATGTGGCTACTAACAGCAGAGTCGTCAGTGTGGCAGTTCTTGTGGAGAGAAAGGAATCAGGCAAGGAGTATCCAGTTCAAAGGTCGGTTTACTATGTCAGTGAAGTATTAATTGAGTCTAAGCAGAGGTACTCACATTGGCAGAAGCTAGTCCATGGGGCATTCATGGTTGGTTGCAAGTTGACGCATTATTTCCTTGGTCATCCCATCACTATGGCCAGTTCTTCTCCTCTTGGGGATATTATTCAAAACAGAGAAGCTACAGGCAGGGTGGCTAAGTGGGCCATTGAGCTTGAAACCCATGGTCTGAAATATAAGCCTAGAATAGCCATTAAGTCTCAGGCACTTGTGGATTTCATCGATGACGGGACAGAATTGCAAATGCCTGAGAACAAGCCGGATAATACATATTGGACTATTCATTTTGATGGATCTAGGTAGTTGAAAGGCTCGGGGGCTAGAGTTATTTTAACTTCCCCACGGGGTGATAAGTTTTGTTATGTCTTGAGGTTAATGTTTCCTTGTACTAACAATGTAGCCGAATATGAGGCTTTACTCCATGGTCTTCGGATGGCCAAAGAGATGAACCTAAGCTGGGTTAGGTGTTTTGGCGATTCAGATCTGGTGGCTCAGCAAGTCTTTGGAACTTGGGGCTCCAAAGACCCACTCATGGCGGCTTATCGCCGGGCGGTTGATGATATTGCTAGTCATTTCAAAGGTTATCATGTGGAAAATATTGATCGCGGGAAAAATGGGGCAGCTGATGCTTTAAGCCGGCTGGGGTCCTAGCGTAAACCGGTACCACTTTCTTGATGTTCTGAGTAATCCTTCAGTTAAATTTCTCCAGAAGAGGATCTTGCTATCCCTGACCCGGAGGCACAGTTGGTGGCGGCTCTTCATTTTATTCCTGATTGGACAGTTCCGTATTTGGCTTATATGACCCGGGGGGAGTTACCCGAGGATGAAACTTTGACCAGGCAAATAATCCGGTGGTCTAAATCAATGACCATTTTTAATGGCGAATTACACCGATGTAGTGTCATAGGGGTGTTTCAGTGTTGTATCTCTCCTGAGGAGGGCCGTGAGATCCTAAGGGAGATTCATGAACGATATTGCGGCCATCATGCCGGCTCTAAGTCTCTCGTTGCTAAGGCTTTTCATCATGGGTTTTATTGGCTGACGGCTCATGCCGATGCGGAAGATCTGGTTAGCAAGTGTGATGGCTGTCAAAATTTTTCCAGACGAGCTTATGTGTCGGCTCAAGAATTGAGGATGATTCCGATCACTTGGCCGTTTGCAGTATGGGGGCTGGATATGGTTGGACCTTTCAAGAGATCCAAGGACAAAAAGACCCACCTTTTGGTGGCGGTTGACAAGTTCACAAAGTGGGTTGAGGCAGAGCAGGTCAGCAAGTGTGATGCTGCAACGACAGTTCAATTCATTAAAAAAGGTGATTTTCTATTTTGGCTATCCTCATAGCATCATAACTGATAATGGCACTAACCTGTCTAAGGGTGCTATGAAAGAATTCTATCAACAAGAGCATATTTGTCTTGATGTTTCATCAGTGGCTCACCCCCAGTCCAATGGTCAAGCCGAAAGGGCCAATCAAGAAATCTTGAGAGGTATAAAACCCCGGCCCATGGTCCCTTTGTAGAGGACACCGGGTTGTTGGGTTGAGTAGTTGCCCTCTGTGCTCTAGAGTATCAATACTACCCCCAACAGATCTACGGGTTATACGCCCTTCTTCATGGTTTACGGAGCAGAGGCAGTTCTTCCTAGTGACATCCGTCACGACTCGCCCCGTGTGACGGCTTATGTTGAAGCTGATAATGAAAAAGCACGTCAAGATGCTCTTGATTTGTTGGATGAAGCATGTGGCCTTGCGGTGGCTCATTCGGCGATATACCAGCAAGATCTGCGTCGCTATCCTAGCCGCCAGGTTAAAACTCGAACCTTTCAAGAAGGTGATTTGGTGCTCCGGCTCATCCAGGATCAGACATATATGCACAAATTATCCCCACCTTGGGAAGGGCCTTTTGTGGTCAACAAAAACTTGAACAATGGGTTATACTACCTCATTGATATTCGAGACCACAAGGACTCACGCACATCGGAGGGGGATTCCCGCCGGCCTTGGAACATTGCTCATCTTCGGCCTTATTACACTTGAGCCACTAGCTCTTGTGTTGTACATATTTTCGTCCATGTATATGTTATGATCAAGTATAATAAAGTCGGCATCCCTGACAATTCAGGGCCTCTGTCGTTTCATTTTTAGGTATCTGAGTCTTTATTGTCAGTTCATAAGTTCACTTGGGGGCTTCCTGCTCATTGAGCATAGCTGTGAATACCCTCTTGATTTGGCTTGCATGCCTTGTTAAAAATTACTTGGGGGCTTCCTGATCATGGAGCATAGCTATGACTACCCTATTGATCTGGCTTATATGCCTTGTTGCAAATCACTTGGGGGCTTACTGCCCGAGTTAAAGGTTACCAGACAGAACTTGCTGCAGTGCACAGTTCAAACATAGGTATCCTGCTGAGGGAGTCCTGGACTAGGGGGTGTCCGGACAGCCGGACTATCATCGTCCGCCGGACTCCAAGACTAGGAAGATACAAGATTGAAGACTCTGTCCCGTGTCCGGATGGGACTCTCCTTGGCGTGGAAGCCAAGCTTGGCGATACGGATATGTAGATCTCCTACCATTGTAACCGACTCTGTGTAACCCTAGCCTCCTCCGGTGTCTATATAAACCGAAGGGCTTTAGTCCGTAGGACACAACATACATTACAACAATCATACCATAGGCTAGCTTCTAGGGTTTAGCCTCCTTGATCTCGTGGTAGATCCACTCTTGTACTACCCATATCATCAATATTAATCAAGAAGGACGTAGGGTTTTACCTCCATCGAGAGGGCCCGAACCTGGGTAAAACATCGTGTCCCTCGTCTCCTGTTACCATCCGCCTAGACGCACAGTTCGGGACCCCCTACCCGAGATCCGCCGGTTTTGACACCGACATTGGTGCTTTCATTGAGAGTTCCTCTGTGTCGTCACCGATAGGCTTGATGGCATCTTCAACCAACAACGCTGTCCAGGGCGAGACTTTTCTCCCCGGACAGATCTTCGTATTCGGCGGCTTCACACTGCGGGCTAATTCGCTTGGCCATCTGGAGCAGATCGAAAGCTACGCCCCTGGCCGTCAGGTCAGATTCGGAAGCCTAAACTTCACGGCCGATGTCCACGGAGACTTGATCTTCGACGGACCCGAGCCACAGCCGAGTGCGCCGCACTATTGGGATGGGCATGATCTAGCTCTGCCGCCGAACATTGCCTTGGTGGCCGCACACGAATCCGCTCCGGCCATCAGTCCGGAGCCGATCGCCCAGATCGAGGATCGATGGATAGACGCCGCCTCGGGGGCTCCAACTTCCTCGGCGTTGGAGCCGAATATTAATCTTGTCCCCCGCGAAACCTGTGATTCCGAGGTACCGGACTCCTTGCCGGACTCCGAACCTCCCACGCCCCTACCAATCAAATCGGATTGGGCGCCGGTTATGGAATTCACCACCGCGGACATCTTCCAATACTCGCCTTTTGGCGATATCCTGAATTCACTAAAGCATCTCTCGTTATCAGGAGAGCCCTGGCCGGACTATGGCCAGGATGGTTGGGATGCGGACGACGAAGAAATTCAAAGCCCACCCACCACCCACTTCGTAGCCACTGTCGACGATCTAACCGACATGCTAGACTATGACTCCGAAGACATCGACGCTATGGACGATGATGCCGGAGATGAACAGGAACCAGCGCCTACAGGGCACTGGAAGACCACCTCGTCATATGACATATACATGGTGGATACCCCAAAAGACGGGGACGGCGAAGAAGCAGCGGAGGCGGACTCTTTAAAGAAGCAGCCCAAACGCCGGCGTCAGCGGCGCCGCTCTAAATCCCGCCATAGCAAGAATGGAGATTCCGGCACAGGAGATAATAATACCCCAGAGAGTGCCGAAGACAATCCCCTCCAGCAAGACTCAGCGCAGGAGGATGCAGAAGCAAGCCCTCACGAGAGGGCAGTAGACGAAGAGGTTGAGGATCATAACTATATGCCTCCCTCCGAAGACGAAGCAAGCCTCAATGATGACGAATTCATCGTACCTGAGGATCCCGTCGAACAAGAGCGTTTCAAGCGCAGGCTTATCGCCACAGCAAACAGCCTGAAGAAAAAGCAGCAAGAGCTTCAAGCTGATCAGGACCTGCTGGCCGATCAATGGACCGAGGTCCTCGCGGCCAAAGAGTATAAACTCGAACGCCCCTCCAAAAGCTACCCAAGACGCAAGCTGCTCCCCCGATTAGAGGAGGAAGCATACATACCTCCATCACCAGCGCACGATATGGCTGACCGACCACCCCGTGGTCGTGACAGAGAGGCATCCAGGCCCCCAGCCAAGACCGTACCCCGGCATCGCTCCAAAAGTACGAAGCCAAGAGGGAATGCGCCGGACTTGCGAGACATATTGGAGGACAAACCAAGGCAATCCAGATCCATCTACGGATCACGTGGGCGCCCCACGACCCATGACGAATACCGTCGTACCGGATATAATAACCCCGGCCGGGCCGAACACGGCAGACAGCGCTCTCTCGAGCTGCGTCGTGATATTGCTCAATACAGAGGCGCCGCACACCCACTATGCTTCACTGACGAAGTAATGGATCATCAAATCCCCGAAGGGTTTAAACCCGTAAACATCGAATCCTACGATGGCACAACAGACCCCGCGGTTTGGATAGAAGATTATCTTCTCCACATCCATATGGCCCGCAACGACGATCTCCACGCCATCAAGTATCTCCCACTCAAGCTTAAAGGACCAGCTCAGCATTGGCTTAACAGCTTGCCCGCAGAGTCAATTGGGTGTTGGGAAGACCTGGAGGCCGCATTCCTTGATAACTTCCAAGGCACGTATGTGCGACCACCAGACGCCGATGACCTAAGCCACATCATTCAGCAGCCAGACGAATCGGCCAGACAATTCTGGACATGGTTCTTGACGAAGAAAAATCAAATCGTCGACTGTCCGGATGCAGAGGCACTTGCAGCCTTCAAGCATAACATCCGCGACGAATGGCTAGCCCGGCACCTGGGCCAGGAAAAACCGAAATCTATGGCAGCCCTCACATCATTAATGACCCGCTTCTGCGCGGGAGAGGATAGCTGGCTAGCCCGCAGTAACAATCTCCGCAAAAATTCTGGCAGTCCGGATACTAAGGACAACAACGGCAGGTCACGTCGAAACAAAAACAAACGCCGCATTAACGGCGACGATAAGTAGGATACGGCAGTCAACGCCGGATTCCGAGGCTCTAAACACGGTCAGCGGAAGAAGCCATTCAAAAGAACCACTCCGGGTCCATCCAATCTGGACCGAATACTCGACCGCTTATGCCAGATACATGGCACCTCTGAAAAGCCAGCTAACCACACTAATAGAGATTGCTGGGTGTTCAAGCAGGCCGGCAAGTTAATTGCCAAAAACAATGACAAGGGGCTAAACAACGAAGACGAGGAAGAGACCCGACCGCCGAACAATAGAGGACAGAAGGGTTTTCCCCCACAAGTGCGGACGGTGAATATGATATACGCGACCCATATACCCAAGAGGGAGAGGGAACGTGCACTAAGGGACGTCTATGCGATGGAGCCAGTCGCCCCGAAGTTCAATCTATGGTCCTCTTGTCCGATCACTTTCGATCGAAGAGACCATCCGACCAGCATACGCCATGGCGGATTCGCCGCATTGGTTTTAGACCCAATCGTCGATGGATTTCACCTCACGAGAGTCCTGATGGACAGCGGCAGTAGCCTGAACCTGCTTTATCAGGATACAGTGCGCAAAATGGTCATAGACCCCTCAAGGATTAAACCTACAAAGACAACCTTTAAAGGTGTCATACCAGGAGTGGAAGCCAACTGTACAGGCTCAGTCACACTGGAAGTGGTCTTCGGATCCCCGGATAACTTCCGGAGCGAAGAGTTAATCTTCGACATAGTCCCGTCTCGCAGCGGCTATCATGCTCTTCTCGGACGAACCGTGTTTGCAAAATTCAACGCGGTGCCGCATTATGCATACCTAAAGCTCAAGATGCTAGGCCCTCGTGGAGTCATCACGGTCAATGGGAATACGGAACGCTCCCTCCGAACGGAGGAACATACAGCGGCTCTCGCGGCAGAAGTACAGAGTAGCCTCTTAAGGCAATTCTCCAGTCCGGCCGTTAAACAGCCGGATACAGCAAAACGCGCCCGAAGCAATACCAACCAAGACCACCTGGCGTGATCAGAGCATGCGTAGCAATGCGGCCCCAACCCTCGCCCGCGCATGATCGCAATAATAACACTCCGCGTACATCATTACGCTTTGGAGATACCATGGGCACAGGGGAGGGGGCACGATTGCAACGGACCCAGAGTGCGGTTCGACCACACCAGGGGCTCGCAAGTGTGCCCCCCTTTTTTTATTTTATTTTCCTTCTTTTATGTACACAGGACTCCGTTAACCAGAAGCCCTGTCCGGCGGCGAACCTGCCGAACTCATGATGCAACAGTCAGGGACTAAAGGAGGCTGCGACAAACACTCAGGTGGTATCAATTACGAGCATTAAATTCGATTATATACACCAAGTCCGCAGCTCACCCCTGGAGGGGGACATGTTTACTTAGTCCAAATCCCTTGCTTACCGCACTATTTGTATCAGTCCGCTCTCCTAGCAGACTTTCTTTCATAAATAATGCAGCACCTTTTTGATTGCAATTGCATTACCTTTTATATATATATGCTCATTATATGACATCTTGCGCCCATATATTTTGGTACGGCCTAATACGCCAGGGGCTTATGTTCCCCACTCTATGGTGTGATAAGTCCGAACGCTTTCATAAGTGCGGCACCCCGAACTTATAGCATTATATGAATCGGCTCCGAATCATGTCTTGGGTCAATAGTTGGGTTTGCCCGGCTCCCACGTTTTGGTGCCTTACGTTCCGTTCTGTCGGCTAAGGTGGCACTGGGAGAACCACTGCGATTGCGCCCGGTTGAGCCGGGTGAGCGCCTCAGTGGAGAAAGCTAAAACTGACCGGCATGATAAGGCGAGAGACTGGTCGCTATTCGAGAGGTTTTTTCGGGTCCTTAAAGACTCACGCTGCTTCGAGCGAAGTTCCGGATAATGTCCGACGAAGGCGTGGATAGCGCCCCGGATTCAGTCTTCCGAATACGAGGGGCTTCACCGAAATTTAAAATTATAGAATTCTATGGCTAAGTGAGAGTGTTCAAGCATTATAAGTCCGGTTGCCTTGTTCGTTGTGTTGAGCGCCTCCCTCGATGGACCCAACAATGGGAACAAGAGTGCTCAAGTTTATCCCGAACACCCCAGCACTCGTGGCTTGGGGGGTTAAGCCAACGACTTGCCATCTCTCAGATTTTATAAACGGCCGCACAGAAGGTAATATTTTAAATTAAAAAAGCGTTGCTCAAAGCGCACATGAACAAAGTTTCAGCACACAGGATAATACATAGCAAATTCACTCAAAGATTACATTTCTGGGGCACTCATCTGCAATATCGCGGGCTCCCTTCAGGACAGTTTTATAATACATTTCGGGCGTGCGATACTCCTTGCCCGGTGGCGGTGGGTCCGTGATAAGCTTCTCCGCATCCAACCTGCCCCAATGCACCTTTGTGCGGGCGAGGGCCCGGCGAGCGCCTTCAATACAGGCGGAGCGCTTGATGACATCCAGCCAGGGGCATGCATCCACCAGCCGCCGCACGAGGCCAAAGTAGCTCCCAGGCATGGCCTGTCCAGGCCACAGCCGGACTATAAGGCCCTTCATGGCCTCTTTAGCTACCTTGTGGAGTTCGACCAGCTGCTTCAGCTGGTCGCTTGGGGGCACCAGTTGTCCGGCCTCAGCATACTGAGACCAGAAGACTTTTTCTGTCGAGCTCCCCTCCTCGCCACGATAGAATGCGGCGGCATCGGACGCACTACGCGGCAGATCTGCAAACGCCCCTGGAGAGCTCCGAACGCGGGTAAGTGTCAGGTATTTTACATTAACATGCTTGCTTTGCATGAAAAATGCCTTACCTGCCGCTATTTTCTTTACATCTTCAACCTCCTGAAGGGCCTTCTGGGCCTCGGCCTTGGCGACTTGGCACTTTCGAGAGCCGAGGCAAGCTCGGACTCTCGAGTCTTGGAGTCACGCTCCAAACTCTCATGCTTTTCCATGAGAGCCTGGAGCTCTTGCCGAACTTCCGCCACCCGTGCCTCCTTCTTTTCTCGCTCTGCCCATTCCGCGGCCGCACTGCGTTCGGCCGCGGACACAGCCTCCTTCAGGGCTGCCACCTCGTTCGTGGCCCCTGCAATACCAATATTATCCTTGTTAATTTTATTGCAACCAAAATCCTTTTCTATAAGGTAACTATTCAAAGTGGTGTTACTCACCTTCTTTGTCCTCGAGCTGCTTCTTCGCATGGCCGAGCTCTCGCTCGGACCGCTCGAGATCCTGCTTTAGCACATCAACCTCCATCGTTAGTGCGGCAGAGGTCAGCAGCGCAGCCTGCAAACCCATATTGACATATTTTAAGCAACCCTGCGTATATCTTGTTAGATCCTCAGTCCGGCTTTTTCTTTCCGAACACCGAACTGAGCATCAGGGGCTACTGTCTATGCAGTATTACATTACATAATTTTAACTTCTTACCTCAAAGCCTATTAGAAGGCTGCTGCAGGCTTCGGTCAGCCCGCTTTTGGTGAGCTGAACCTTTTGAATCACCGAACTCATGATAGTGCGGTGTTCTTCCTCGATGGAAGCGCCTTTAAGCGCCTCCAACAAGTTATCCGGCGCCTCCGGTTGGACGGAGGCCGCCGGTGTCACGGTCTTGCCCTTCTTTCGAAGGGGCCGCTTGCCGGACTCTGGAACCACTGCGGGTTCCGATGTAGAGTCCGGCACAAAGTCCGGGAGGCTGCCCGACGGCACCTCCGGAGCCTCCTCCTGATGGGTCCCTCTCTGGGATCCCACCTCGGCGTCCTCATCGGCGCGTGGGGTAGAGGCGGTTGGAAGTGAATCCACATCCGACGGGGCCAAGGACCCGCTTGATGAAGCGGGGAGATCATCATCGGCCGGGCTACGGACAGAACGCGGCATTAGAAGGACACTACGCGACACGAAAGAAATTGCATATAAAGGATCCGGATACTTACGATCTTGCCGGACGCCTGGCCCTTGGAGGCCACTCATCCTCGCCAACGGTGGTGTTGGTGAAACTGTCTGGGGGGATAGTCCTCCCCCTCTTGGACCCTTCGGCCTACCCTATTGGGGAAGCCTTCCTCTTCTTCTTCTCTCCCTCCTCCGGGAGAGAGTACTCCTCCTCATCCTCGTCTTCGGGGGAGGAGTACGCCCCGTCGTCAGACGCCTGATTGCGGGAACTCTTTCGAGTCCCCGCGGCCACCTTCTTGGCCTTCTTCTCCGGCACCACATGCGGTGCCGGAACCAGCAGCCCTGCTAAACGGGCGTCCATTGGGTCTTCTGGCATGGGAGCCGGGCTGATAAGCTGCTTGGCCTTCTCCATCCATTCATGTCAAAGGAAAGAATGAAACCCTCTTATAATCAATACTATAAAGTGTCCCGTAATGGGGTTGAATCACTTACCTCGCCAGTTGGATGCTGCGAGCTGAATCCGCGATCTTCCGTCATGGATGCGGGGGCTTCGGCGCCCTTAAACAGCACCCTCCAGGCGCCTTTGTATGTCGTATCGAAGAGCCCGCTCAGCGCCTGGTGCTGTTCCGGATTGAACTCCCACAGATTGAATGCCCGTTCTTGGCATGGGAGAATCTGGCGGATGAGCATGACTTGGACTACGTCGACGAGCCTGAGCTTATTGCTCACCAGCTTCTAGATGCAGGCTTGGAGTCCCGTCACCTCCTTCGGATCGCCCCACAGCAAGCCCTTCTCTTTCCAGGAGGTGAGCTGCATGGGGACGCCAGATCTAAACTCGGGGGCCGATGCCCATGTGGGCTTGCGCGGCTCGGTGATGTAGAACCACCCCGATTGCCACCCCTTGACGGAGTCCACGAAGGCCCCTTCGAGCCAAAGGACGTTGGGTAATTTACCCAACATGGCGCCTCCGCATTCCGCTTGTGTTCCCTTCACAACCTTCGGCTTGACGTTGAAGGTCTTGAGCCACAGGCCGAAGTGGGGCCGGATGCAGAGGAAGGCCTCGCACACGACGATGAACGCCGAGATGTTGAGGATGAAGTTCGGCACCAGATCGTGGAAATCCAGGCCGTAATAGAACATGAGCCCCCGGACGAATGGATGGAGCGGAAAGCCCAGTCCGCGGAGGAAGTGGGGAAGGAAGATGACCCTCTCGTGAGGCCCAGGGGTAGGGTCGAGCTGCCCCTCGTCGGGCAGCCGATGCGCGATATCGCCGGAAAGATATCCGGTGCTGCGCAGTTTGATGATGTGCTCCTCCTTAACGGTGGAGGCCAACCACTTGCCTCCCGCTCCGGACATATTCGGAGAAGGTTCAGGCGAGATGCGCGAGCTTGGGCGTTGGAGCTTGAGTACGCGGAGATGGATAAGCAAAGGAGGAAGAAGGCATAGGTGAGAAGGTAAATTCTTATCCCTTATATATAGGCGGACGAAACTATGCGTCCCGCTGGCCTGATAAAACTCGCTTATCTCCCAAGCGCCACCATTAATGGCGCGGTTGGGTTACCCACGTCCGTATTGATGAGAATCCCGGAATAAGGGGAACACGATCTCTGCTTTGACAAGACGTGCCAAGGAAACCGCTTCTCTAAACGTGCTGAGGTGGTATAGTAAAAAACGATTCAAACAAAGGCTTGGTAGCGGTGTGATGTCACGCCGCATAATACGTCAGCAGATTGAACTGGTGTACATTTTATTCTCTCTACGGTGGAATGTGGAATTTATTTTGCAGAGCCGGACACTATCCTGGTGTTCATGATCTTCTCTGGATTATTCAAGGGAGGAACCGCCTTGCAATGCCGAACATTATGCGTGCCGGACTTATCGTCATTGAAGCCTAGTTCAGGGGCTACTGAGGGAGTCCTGGACTAGGGGGTGTCCGGACAGCCGGACTATCATCGTCCGCCGGACTCCAAGACTACGAAGATACAAGATTGAAGACTCCGTCCCGTGTCCGGATGGGACTCTCCTTGGCGTGGAAGGCAAGCTTGGCGATACGGATATGTAGATCTCCTACCATTGTAACCGACTTTGTGTAACCCTAGCCTCCTCAGGTGCCTATATAAACCGGAGGGCTTTAGTCCGTAGGACACAACATACATTACAACAATCATACCATAGGCTAGCTTCTAGGGTTTAGCCTCCTTGATCTCGTGGTAGATCCACTCTTGTACTACCCATATCATCAATATTAATCAAGCAGGACGTAGGGTTTTACCTCCATCGAGAGGGCCCGAACCTGGGTAAAACATCGTGTCCCTCGTCTCCTGTTACCATCCGCCTAGACGCATAGCTCGGGACCCCCTACCCGAGATCCGCCGGTTTTGACACCGACACCTGCCTTGACTTGGGGGCTTCCTGTTCAATGAATATAGCTTTATTTACCCTTTTGATTGGCTTGTACGCCAAGTGTAAACACCAAATTCCGGTTTATCTTCCTGTGTATGTCTGCCACTCCGCCCAGGTAATCCTGGAATGACTCGTCGTACTCTTGACAGTCAATCTTATAAAGACTCTGAACTTGTTGAAAGTTAAAACGGCGGTTGATCATGTGAGGCCCGGCTTATAGGTTTGAATGAAGGATTAACTCATTGTGTTGTGCGGCCCATCAACAACACTTGATGTTGAGGCTTGGCAGTCTATGAAAGCCTTGCTTTTTCTGATTTGTTATTTTTCTCTAAACATTGTTTGGATTCATATCCTTGTACCATATTGACATATGGTTTAAAACGATTCGGGCCATGTATCCTTAATCATTATGGCTCATATTTGAGCATATCTGGGGTTTGATAACCCGTTCTGGCTTTGGACATTAAGTCACCAGTTTACTTGGATTATGCACTTGGAGGTATACGCTCTAAGTTTTTGGGTTGTCATCCTCACCAGATCTGGCGATGTAAGTCGGCAATGTGAACCAATTTCACAGGTATGTTTACTTGTTAAATAAATATGTACGATTTGATGCCCCGCCATGGTTATAGACTTTAAAAGTCGCCAGACAACACTTTGTTGGGCATTGTGACCCGCCCTGGTGTAAACCGCCAGGGCATATGTTGTTTATTCTGTGTGCAGGAACATTGCAAAATAGTAGAATATTCCTTGCAAACTTATCAAAGGCACACAAAAAATGCCTCAGCAGTTTGAAGGCAAAAACATGCACGATGGCATGACAGATCATGGTTTTCAAACTAACCTATTACAAGGCTCTCCAAGGCCCAAATGGATTAAAGTGTTTTTCAGAAACAAGCATTATGCTGTAGTTTAAAGAGCCGCCCTTTGGGTCAATTGTTTTGGGCTTGGCATGTTGAAGACTCTGGGTCATCTTGCACCAGTTCTTCTTCTTCTTCTTCACCCAGTGGCAGGAAGTCAGATGTGGCACAGTTGATCCCAATCAAAGCTCTAAATACAGCTTCATTATCTATAAGGCTCGGCGGATCAATGTTAGGAGCGAAGATGTGCTTACGTGTTGGCGGGATGAGGTCCATCGCCTCATGAACTGGTGCTATTACTCTCGAGTTCTCTTTGGTATAAGCCACCTGATATTTTGACAAGTCACTATCCTCCGCTAGCTTGCTTGCCAAAGGGTGCATTTCGCTTACGCACTTGGTGAAATCTTCTACTTCGAAGGGAGACCCGTCTTCTTTCAAGCATGGGCAGTCGGTGGCTAATTCTTCCGGGTTAAGTTCTGCTTGCCATGCCTTTCCCCGGCTCAGTGCAGTGATGGCACCGGCTCGGGCAGCTGATAGCTTCAGTTCTTCAACTCTTTGCGGCAGCACAGACAGTTTCTCCAACACTTCCTTGATGAGCAAAGGTGGTTGCTTCTTATATGAGACAGCAGAAATAGCCCATTGAGCGCCGGTGTACAACTGCTCCACAAGGGTATATGCTGCTTTAAGTTGTACGTGCATGTCTTGACCCAGCTTGGAACTTCTGGAGCCTGCATCAGCAAAGATATTGATAAGTCGGCTAATGACTATTATACATTGGTGGTGAAAGATTGAAGTACAATATTACTTACCAAAGATGGCAGTTGTCATGCTATTAATCTGATGCTTTAAGCTGGATAACTCGTCAGTCACCGGCTTAAGAGCAGCCTTAGCATCTTCAACTCTTTTCAATAGAGCCGCTTTCTCTGTATCCTAGCTGGTCCTCTTGGCGTTGAAGTCTCTTTTCAGCTTTTCAGTTTCTTCTAAGGCAATTTTCAACTCTGACTTGGCCTTTGTGGTCTCCGATTGTTGGGACTTGATGTTCTGCCGCAGATCAGTAACTTGGGATTCCTTCATATTTAATTCAGCCTGCAATATACAAAAGACCGGCAACATTATAATCATCTTCTTTGAAGTCCCAAGCATAATACAAGTATTTTACTTGGCACTTGGGGGCTAATGCACGTTTCTCTTTTTTAAGGCAAATCCTTAATGACCCGGCTTAGCTATGCAGCTTAAGCCGGCCCTTGGGGGCTCCATAGGCAGATTTTTTTCACAAGTATGGTGATAAGTCCCAGCTTAGCTATGCAGCTTAAGTCGGCCCTTGGGGGATACATATGCGGATTATAGCACTACAGTTTGAAGTCCCGGCTTAACTTTCCAATTTAAGCCCGCCCTTGGGGACTACTCGTTTTGATTCAATAGTTACAAAATGCTATGGCATGGCTATAGGATAAAATAGGTTGTTTAAGTCTATAGCATATTCAATTCATTCATATTCAGTAGACTTGGCGGATGATAGATATATACATATATGAGAATGTCTCGTTAGTGCTTACCTCAAAGCGCTCCTTCATGAGATTGACTAAGCCGGCTTCAAAGTCACGGCTAGTATGAAGGCAGTTTAGATAACCCGCGTGAATCACATGAGCGTTGAACTGGGCATAACTCTCCAATTCCAGCTTCCACTTGCCCTTTTCAGTAGCTAAAAATTCTTCTTTAGCAGAATGTTTGGACAACACCATGGGATTCCCCGGTTCATTGTAGCTGGTGCCAGTGACCACGACATCGTCAGCCTCTTCAGCAGGCTTGTCGGGGCTTGGCGGCTTAATGCCGGATAAATCAATGTTCATGGGGACCACAGGGGTCTCTGGAATTACTGGTGGCGGCCCGTCAACAAGGTTTTCAAGATTCTGAATTGAGGCTTCAAACTCCGGCGGTTGTTTTTCCGGCTCATGCACATTGGGGTCTTCAACCGGCTTATTTGTCTTTGCCTTGTTGCTTGGCTTAGCCTTACCGTTGATAATAAAACACAAAAATATTAGCATGATGATTTAAAAAGGGTTTTTTAAAGCAATTAAACTCAATGTTCTCATCCTGGAGAGACTCTGAAAAGGGGGATCTGAGTCCTAGTGGAGTCACTAGATGAAGAGTGAGAAGTGCCCTGATAGTTTGAATTAGAGGGGTTAAGGGGTTGTCGAACAAGACCCGCCTTTGGAAAAGCTAAGTTGGAAAACTATGAAACCTCTGCTCAGTGCTTGCGAGGAGCAGGCATGCTGGTAAACCGGAGGAGAGACTCCCACCACCACTGTTCCGGGTCATGCAGCGAACTTCATGTTGCTGCTTCTTCAAAATAAAGTTCGTGTCCAAGTAAGCTAAAGGGTGAGAAAACCTTACTTTCGGCTTGCTTGTCGAGTTTTCTATCTCGGCAGAGGTTCTGAGTTAGAGGAAATGATAATTACCTCTTCATCATCTGCGTAGCTGGCCTCTGCGTCATCCTGAGAGTTTTCAGCATCAATAAGGTGTATAAGGAAAGAGCCAAGGGAGTCAAGTTCTACCTCCGACTCGTCGTCATTCAAAGAAAATAGCTCTGAGGTGTTCGTTTTCTTCTTGGCGGGCTTTTTGGTAGCTTTATTCTTTGTCCTGATCTTTTTGGCCGGTTTATCCTGAAGCTTCTTGCTCCAGAAGGGCGAATCAGCCTGCATAATTTCAAGTAGTAATGAGAAGGTAGATTGACAAATAATGATTTAGTGAAAGTTGTTTGAAAATACTTACAGCTGGCGGCTTGTTGAGGGTGCAGAGGGGGTTTAGCCCCACCTTGCTGCAAGTCTCTAAGCTCTCGTTGAGCAGAGTCTTGGCCATCTTATTGATTGTGTCATCATCCATCTCTATTTGGCAGTGGTGTTGGGGATCTTTGACATTACCAGTATACTCACACATTAAGACGGGTCGGCGACTTAATGGTAAGATCCTCCATGCGACCCAGCAATGAACCACATCAACTCAAGTCAAACCATTGGCCATCAATGCTCTTATCTTTGAAAATATGGGATATATTTGGCCCATTCTTCTGTGTTGATCTGCTCTGGGAGATGGTGTCTGTTGGTAAGCCGGTTTTCACCAAAGCCCGGCAGAGGATTTTCATCCGCTGGAGATATGTCTTGGAAGTAAAACCACATCTTGTTCCAGTCCTTAGGATGACTGGGAAGTGTGGCAGCAGGAAAAGTGGCTTCTTTCCACCTTTGAATGGAAATACCACCTAGTTCTAGGCTAGGCCCGTGTGTGAACTCAGTCTGGCAGTTCAAGTAATAGAATTCCCTGAACAATTCTACAGTGGGCTCTTGTTGAAGATACACTTCACAAAAAACTTGAAAGTTGCAGATGCTTGAAACAGAGTTGGGCCCGATATCATGAGGATGGAGTTTGAAGAAATGCTATACATCACGAAAGAATTTTGAGCCGGGTGGGGTGAACCCACGGAGCATGTGATCAGTAAAGACTACAACTTCGCTTTCTTTTGGGGCGGGTATAGCCTCATCTCCTGGATCCCTCTAGGGGATAACCTCTTTTGGTGCTAAGACGCCCACGTTGACATGATCATTGAGAGATTCCTCGATAACTGTGGAGACGACCCAGTTGCATGAAGTCATGGTTTTTGTCATTTTCGTTGATGAAAAGCCCAGAAAGAAAAGTGGTTAAGAATATGATGTTAAGTCGGCAAGTGATTCGAAGGCAGGTATGCAAAGCAAGGTTAATTGGTATACATCAAGTACGTGTTATAAAGGTTGGCATGATTAAAACGGCAAGGAATAGCCGGGTTACATCAAAAAAATAACATTGGCGGTTTAAAAGGATTTAGAGTTAAGCCGGCAGGTATTTGGCGGATTACAGGTTGTCATTTAAACCACTATGAGGAGCTAATGACTACAGATCTGGAGTAGAGCAAAAATATTGCTAAGTGCTAAATAAACAGCTTCCATAGAATGGTTCTACGATTTTGGATCTACGGTAGTTTGACAAAAGAAAATAAATCTTAACCTAAGGTTATGGCAGTGGAAGGAACTCATATACTCAGATGGGATTCTGTGCAGAGAGGGTACTTTCTATGATTGGAAAGGGATGCTAAAACTACTACCGCACAACTTCAGAGTCGAGTTCAGATCAAACTGAGTGTTCTAAGGAGAAATATGAAGAACGGTGAAGAATATTGAAGAACAGCGGAAACCCTAATACAGATCTGCTACACGGGAAGAGGAGTACTTACTGACGTTGCTGAACAGCGGAGGTGTGCCGCAGTTTTCTGGTCCGATCAGGTCGATACAGTGGCCGGCGTTGGTGTTGTTGACGGACGATGGCAGCAGCAGTGCTCGGTTGCAGCAGAGTCGTGAGGAGGAAGAAGAAGATGTGAGGGCAGGAGTAAAAGTGAAAGAAGGACCCCCTGTCCCTATTTATAAGGAAGTGACTGGAGGGCATGCGTGGGAATCAAGGAGGCCGAAAATGATTATGTGGCTATATGGATGCCTCGATTTTAGGGAAGTCTATTAAGATAAAGATCTGTTAAGATGTCCTGGGCCTCGTGTAGAATTAATGCGCATGATGTCATGGCGGGTTACCATGGTTCTGCGATGTGACGTCATGGCGGTTTACAGCAAATTGGTAAGGAATTGATAATGGAAGATTCTGGCAAGTCAAGTAGTGGAGATTGATGTGAACAAGTTCAAATCAACATGGGGCCTAATGTTGGGAATATAACTCCTAGGTATGACCCACCCAGGAAGGGTTGGGTCATGCCATTGGCGACTTAAGCATGAAGATGGCGGTTCATGGATCAAGCTTATTGAAGGCCCAAGGCCAAGAGATGACTCAAGGCCCAAAGGTGTGAAGCGCGAGGAGATGACTTGTTCTGTAAGGAAAGCTTAGTTAGAAGCCGAGCCGGTCACATTTGTGTGAGCCGACCGAGACTTTGTAAGCCGTCGGGCATCAACCTATATATAAAGGGGTGACCCCGTGGCGGGTTAACTCAAGAAACAATCAATCATGCACTAGGTCAAGCATATCCGCTCCTTGGTAATCAAACCCAAGAAATACAACCAAAAGCAGGAGTAGGCTTTTACCTCATTGAGAGGGGCCGAACTTGGGTAAACTCTCTGTGTCCTTTGTCCTGTTCAACCCCTTTAAGCTAATCTAGTTGTGATGGATCCACACCTAAGTCCTTTTGCTAGGGCATCTGCCATGTTAACTCCATGACAGAAAATATGAAAAATACTAGAACAAAAAGATACCAGAGAGGAGTTCCGAGGCAACCACAAGGGTGGGGCCCCCTAGGGCGCGCTCCCTACCTTGTCATCGCCTCGTGCCCCCCCTGACTTGTCCCTCACGCGAACACCTCCTCTAAATCCCAAAACACCCAGAAAGAAACCTAGATCGGGAGTTCCGTCGCCACAAGCCTCTGTAGCCACGAAAAACCAATCGGGAGCCCGTTCGGTACTCTGCTAGAGGGAGGACCATCACCGTTGGCACTCTCCATGATGAGGAGGGAGTAGTTCACCCTCAGGGCTGAGGGTGTGTACCAGTAGCTATGTGTTTGTCCTCTCTCTCTCTCTCCCTCTCTCTCTCTCTCTCTCCCTCTCTCTCTCTCTCTCTCTCTTGTTCTTTGTTTGGCATGATCTTGGTGTACCGCGAGCTATGCTACTATAGTTGGATCATATGATGTTTCTCCCTCTCTACCTTGTGATGAATTGAGTCTTTCCTTTGAGGTTTTGTTATGTCGGATTGAATCTTTTGATGTGAGAGCACTTGATGTATGTCTTGCGATGGGATATCCGTGGTGACAATGGGATGTTCTATTGATCCACTTGATGTATGTTTTGGTTATCAACTTGCGGATTCCCGTGGTGACATTGGGGTAATCTATGCACAAGGGTTAAGGCACGTCTTCATATTCCTTTCTCCGACAGAAATCTCGGAATGCTCATGAAGTTCTTTGTTTTGGATTGAATATTATGAATCTGAAGTTGTTTGATGCATATTGCATAATTGACCCATGGATACTTGTGGTGACTTTGGAGTATCTACGTGACATTAGGGTTGATTGATGTGTGTCATATGGTGTTATTTTACTACGAACTCTAGGGTTGTTTGTGACACTATAGGAATAGCTCAATGTATTGATCGGAAAGAATAACTTTGAGGTGGTTTCGTACCCTAGAATCAGTTTCATCTTATGTTCTCCGCAATAGGAACTTTGGAGTGATTCTTCGTTGCATGTTGAGGGATCGTTATATGATCTATTATGTTATCATTGTTGAGAGAACTTGTGCTAGTGAAAGTATGAACTCTAGGCCTTGTTTTCAAGCATTGCAATACCATTTTCGCTCACTTTTGTTACTTGTTACCTTGTTGTTTTTATTTCAAATTACAAAAATCTATATCTACCATCCATATTACACTTGTATCACCATCTCTTCGCCGAACTAGTGCACCTATACAGTTTACCATTGTATTGGGTGTGTTGGGGACACAAGAGACTCTTTGTTATTTGGTTGCAGGATTGTTTGAGAGAGACCATCTTCATCCTACGGCTCCCGCGAATTAATAAACCTTAGGTCATCCACTTGAGGGAAAATTATTACTGTCCTACAAAACTCTGCGCTTGGAGGCCCAACACGAGTCTACAAGAAGAAGGTTGCGTAGTAGACATCAAGCTCTTTTCTGGCGCTATTGCCGGGGAGGTGAGTGCTTTAAGGTATATCTTTAGATCTTGCAATCGAATATTTTAGTTTCTTGTTTTATCACTAATTAGTCTATAAAAGAAAACTACAAAAAATGGAATTGAGGTTGCCTCATATGCTTCATCATTTTAATGTCTTTTGTGAAGATGATGGAAAGGAAAATTGTGCTCAAGTGCTAGAAGAAGAAGTCAATAAATTGTTTGGCACTAAATATTTGAATGATGAGCATGATTGCAATGATGTTAGTATGAACTCTTTGAATATCCATAGTACTAATGATGCTTGCACTAGTTATCATAAAAATGTTTCTTATAAGCATGTCCAGTTTTGTGGAGTGCATAGAGTTTGCAGTTACATACCAAAAAGGAAAGATAGATTTTGTAAGAGGCATAAGTATTTAGAAACTAAATGGTTGCAAGAGAGGCTTGATGTTTGTGCTAAAAAATTTAATTTTTCTCGCCATCCTTGTGAACTTTGCAATGAACATGGTCATTTGAATCTCCAATGCAAAAAAATTCATGATCGAATCGTGTCCAATTGTGATGACTTGATCTCTCTTGCACATCATAATGTACTTAGTTTTCTTCTGGCATATGAAAAAATGAAACGTATAACTAAGGATATTCCAGAATATAACCTTAAGAGATTTCTTGATTTTGCTCTAGAGGAAATGTATAAGTATTGTGCGGTAAATTGCTTTCAAAATACTTATATTGCCAATTACTTAAAGAAAAGAAAACACACATAAGATGCAGGGAATGCTAATGAAGGGGAAGAAGTTTCTCAATACCCACCTATTTTTTCTTATGATAAATCAGGTAACTAGGTGGAGCTTTTTATTCAACCAATATCATATATAAGGAGCTCCAAAAAGGTAATTAAATCCACACATGACGTGAAGAAGAAAAAGAAAAGACGGAGAAGCAAAGGTAAAAAGGTATCCCTACCAAATAGTACTTATTGGCACCAACTTAGAAAATTGTGATGATAATAATTGCTATACTATTGGTGCTATCCATACTGTTAATGATGAGTTATGCTTACCATATGCAAAGGCCCAAGCTTGGGGATGCTATGTTTAATGAAGATGATATTTTTAGTCCCCCAAGTTTTGATGTGCAAATTTATTATGATGATAGCATGCCTCCTATTTATGATGATTGGAATATTTATAAAAGTGGGTTTGGAAGAGTGTCAACTTTAGATAATAATTATCCCACTATTTTGGAGGGTGTTGAATCTTATTATAATGATAAAAGTGGATTTGGAGAGGTCATGACTTTATTTAGTGATGAATCCAATATTTCGGAAGAGGTTCCAATTGATTATGAGAACAAAGTTGCTACCTATGATGATTAATGTGATGACATGTATGCTATAAAGAATAATGATAACCATGAAACTTGTCATCCTGATTTTAATTTTCAATTGGATTATGCCTCACATGATAGTTATTTTGTTGAGTTTGCTCCCACTACTATTCATGAGAATAGATTTGCTTATGTGGAGAGTAGTAAATTTTCTATGCTTGTGCAACAAGAAAAGAATGGTTTATGTGATAGTTATATTGTTGAATTAATTCATGATGCTACTTAAAATTATTATGAGGGAGGAATATATGCTTGTAGGAATTGCAATAATATCAAGTTTCCTTTCTATGTGCTTAAAGTTTTGAAGTTATGCTTGCTTTGCTTTCCTATGCTAGTTGATTCTTGTTCCCATAAATTGTTTGCTCACAAAATCCCTATGCATAGGAAGAGGGTTAAACTTAAATGCGCTAGTCATATGCTTCATGATCCTCTCTTTATGTTTCCATTCTTATCTTTTATCTGAGCATCATTGAAATCATCATGCCTACCTAGAAAGGCATTAAAGAAAAGTGTTTGTTGGGAGACAACCCAACATTTACCCCTACAATTTTTGTGTGTCCACACGATTATGCTATTGTAGTAATCATGTTTTATAGATTTTGTTTCAATAAAGTGCCAAGTAAAGCCTTTGGGATAGTGTGGATGATTGTTGGCTTGATTCTGTGCAAAAACTGAAACTTTTGTGCTCAGTCCAGGAATTTTGAAAATTCACTAGAACGTGATTTTGATCTGAATTGTCTACACAAGATTGATATACAAATTTCCCAGGTTGTCATAATTGTTCAGAATTTTTGGAAATACAGAAGTATATGAAGTTTACAGATTCCTACAAACTATTCTATTTTTGACAGATTCTGTTTTCATTGTGTTGTTTGCTTATTTCGATGAATCTATGAGTAGTATCAGAGGGTATGCACCATGGAGAAGTTGGAATACAATAGGTATTACACCAATATAAATAAAGAATGAGTTTACAATAGTACCATAAACTGGTGATATGCTTTCTTATACTAACGGATCTCATAAGATTTTCTGTTGAGTTTTGTGTTGTGAAGTTTTCAAGTTTTGGGTGAAGTTTCGATGGACTACGGAATAAGGAGTGGCACGACCCTAAGCTTGGGGATGCCCAAGCCACCCCAAGGTAATATTCAAGGAAAACCAAGCATCTAAGCTTGGGGATGCCCCGGATGGCATCCCCTCTTTCGTCTTCGTTCATCGGTAACCTTACTTGGAGCTATATTTTTATTCACCACATGATATGTGTTTTGCTTGGAGCGTCATTTTATTTTATTAGTATTTGCTTGTTGTTTGAATAAAGTACTTAAGATCTGAAATACTTAAATAAGAGGGAGTCCTCACATAGCTTGACTACTCATTGATCTTCACTTATATCTTTTTGGAGTAGTTTGTCCTTTACTCTCGTGCTTCACTTATATTCCATGCATAAATGGTTGAATGAATTAAATATCATAAATCTGAATTTATATATGTTTCATATGCTTATACCATGGGGAGTAACGACTTCACATATAATAAGTAGAGGTGGTAAATTTATTGAAAGTTAGCACACATAGTATTGGTCACTTGAACAATTCATGAAAGAATATTGAAGGAAGAGAGGTTTCACATATAAATATACTATCTTGGACATCTTCTATGATTGTGAGACCAATTAATTATTTTCAAACTTGATCAAATTAGTTGAAGTTGGACAAGCAAGAAAACTTAACAAGTTATGTTTGGGTATATTTGTATAGAAGTTATATTGTTATGGATCATCCAACATGTGGTGCTTGCTTTTTAGAATCTTTTGCTAGCCAAAATTTCTATACTAAGTAGAGATACTACTTTTGCATCCAAAAACCCTTGAACCAAGTTTCTTCCATGATTGTCCACCATATTTACCTATATGCGGTATTTACCTGCCATTCCAAGTAAATTTGCATGTGCCAAACTCTAAACCTTCAAATAATAATCTGTTTTGTATGCCTGAATCGCTCATGTAGCAACTAGGGGCTATCAGTATCTTCTATGCTAGGTGGGTTATTCTCACGATGAGTGGACTCCGCTCATCATTCACGAGAAAATGGCTAGTAACCGGGATGCCCAGTTCCATGCTCAAATCAAATCAAATATATTTGCAAACAAAACTCCCCCAGGATTGTTGATAGTTGGACGTTACCCGTTGTTTCGGACCAGCCGTGGAATGTTCTTGTTGGTGGTGGGGGAGTAAAAACTTTACCATTCTGTTTGGGAACTGCCTACAATGTGTATAGCATGGAAGATAGTGAGAACTCTTGGTTGTTATGTTGACAATGAAAGCATACCTCTCAAAATCATTTTCATCTCGGTTTTAAAAGCTTCGAGCTCTGGCACCTCTGCAAATCTGTGGTTCCCTCTGCGAAGGGCCTATCATTTACTTTTATTCAAGAGTCAATAGTATTTCTTATCATTCCAACCTACTCTTTAGTTGGCAAGCATCATGTGGTGGGCAAAGATCTAAGCATATATGGCCACTCAAATATATTTGATCATGAATTATTATTGTTGACAATTATCTATATGATGAATAAGTTGGGAGGCGAAACATTAAGCCCCTATATTTCTCTGTGTTCAATGGATGCTAATTTTTCTAAAAACATGCTTTGAGTGGTAGCAATCATGGAAGACTATATGATAGTTGAGTATGTGCGATTTGCTAAATCAAAGCTCTTACATAGACCCTTCCTTAAAATAAGATGAATTGAAATTGTTTGATGACTGAGAACACAGTTTGTTAGTTTTCAAGAAAGTTCATGGTCTATGCTTTAACATGTGAATAGCTTCTTACTTGATCATGAGAAGCTTTATGGTATGAGCTACTATTATGATATATAATGATGCTAGAAAAAGTGATTGAAATCATCATTGATCAAACTTGTGCACTTGCTAGCATTCACACTTCAGAAATTATTTCTTTTATCATTTACCTTCTTGAGGACGAGCAGGAATTAAGCTTGGGGATGCTGATATGTCTCCAACGTATCTATAATTTATGAAGTATTCATGCCATGTTTATAATAATTTTATATGATTTTGGTATGATTTGATTAGAACTAACCCGGACTGACACTGTTTTTAGCAGAACTACCGTGGTGCCATTTTTGTGCAGAAATAAAAGTTCTCGGTACGAGCTGAAAATTTACGACGAATATTTTTGGAAAATATAAAAAACACTGGAACGAAAAGATATCGGAGAGGAGTCCCGAGGCAACCACAAGGGTGGGGGCGCCTCCCCTAGGGCGTGCCCCCCTGCCTTGTCGTTGCCTCGTGGGCCCCCTTGACTTGTCCCTGACGCCAACACCTCCTCTAAATTCCAAACCCCCAGAAAGAAACCTAGGTCGGGAATTCTGCCGCCGCAAGCCTCTGTAGCCACGAAAAACCAATCGGGAGCCTATTCCGGCACTCTGCCAGAGGGGGAAACCATCACCGGTGGCCATCTTCATCATCCCGGCGCCTCCATGACAAGGAGGGAGTAGTTCACCCTCGGGGCTGAGGTACGTACCAGTAGCTATGTGTTTGTCCTCTCTCTCTCTCTCTCTCGTGTTCTTGATTCGGCACGACTTGATGTACCGCGAGCTTTGCTATTATAGTTGGATCATATGATGTTTCTCCCCCAAAATTTCAATTTGGAATGTTATATATTAGATCATCATTGCATATCATATTTTATTTGCATTTTGGCTTGATCCTAGAAATTCTAAGCAACTCAAGGACCCACAGAGAGAGTTGGGGATTTCGTTATTTTTATATTTGAGTTTTCTCAAATTTTGAAAAGGGGATCAATTGGTTTTGATTATTTTTCTTCCCAATATTTCTAAAATAAAAAGATATGAGAGGGGATAAAATGACTTCTCCAATATAAATAAAATATTATAGGAAAAATGTTTAAATCAATTAATTTATTTTATTTGGTTTTATTGCAATTTTATTTGAATTAGAAAAATTGCACGTTTTTCAAAATTGCATTTTTAGGCCAAGAAAATGTTCATCTCGTTCTAAATATTTTATTTAGACGGTGAAAATTTGTTTTGCAATTTTTAGAATTTTATTTATTTTTCTAGGATTTATTTTTTGGCGTAACGTTATTTTGTAAAAAATTGCTTCGGACCGACCGGGCCAAAAGCCCAGCCGCTCACCACCTCCCTCGCGCGCCCCGTGCCCGCACCGGACTCCGCCGGAGTCCGGGAGACCGCCACCGCCTCGGGTTGCCCCTCCCCCAAGCCGACCCCGACCCCTCCCCCTCTTAAATATTCGTCGCCGCCGCCCCACATCGCCACCCAAGCCGCAGCAGCAGCGCCCGCAGTCGCCGCCTGCCTCGTGCCGCCGCCGCCGCCAGCATCGCCCTGCGCCCCGCGCCGCACTTCCCTGCTGCCGCCACACCACACCACCGTCACCGCCGCCCCGCAGCCCCATCTCACCTCGCCGGAGCTCCCCGCCTCGTCGCCAGAACCGCCGTTCCGATCCGATCTGGAGCCGCCCTTTTTTCGGTTTAGGTAAAAATCGATCGGTTTTTATTTAAACCCTTGTATCATTTTCTTTTAGATTAGATCGGTTTTTTTCTGGTTTATTTATTTAGCGGACGTTTGTTCGTACGTTCGTTTTAATGAACGGTGTTCACTCGTTAGCCGCAGACAGCAAACGTTCGTTCGTTAGCCTGTTCGTCAGTTTTTCTTTTTCCAGGGTTTTTCCGCGATTATTTTCGATCCCGATTCCTGCCCTGATTTTTGTTTTAGTTTATCTTTTCGCTCGTTTATGGGAATCAAGCGATTCAAGCGCGTGTTTAACCAACTTAAACAAGATTTTGCTAATGTAAAATTTGACTTAGGTCAGATTAGTAAACGAAGCTTGCCTTTTTTGCAGTTTGAGTTTCGTTGTTTCGTTTGATTTGATTCTTTTTGCAAACCGAAGTTCTTAAGTTGAACTTTCTGGTTAGATCTCTTATTTGAGTTTTACTCGTGCTTCTAGTAGAGTGCTTATTGTATGCTTGTTTGTTTGCGATAGAGTAACGGAGTGCGAAGCATGCTACTACGAGTCTCTAGGTTTCACAGATCATCAGCAAGGCAAGTAACACTTTGATCATACTTTTCATTACCCAGTTTTATTGCATTAGATCAATCCTCAAACAATTGCATGGTTAGGATTTGATTTATATGTGGGTTTTGGGAAGTAGACGAGGTAGTACCTATTGTCATGTTTATTATCAAACCCTTGGGAGTTACTTCTGCGTTTGCTTATATTGTTATGATATGCTTATAAACGTGGACTGGGTGAGTGTATCCATGACAGATGTGAGTGTTATTAATTAATTGTTAACTTAAGGTGGCTACTTAAATACACATCTGGGTGGATTGAGGCACCTGGGGAACCCAGATTGCCTGTATTTTTTTTTGGAAATCCCGGGGTACCGTGTGATTCTCCTACGGACCGTCACCCAGGCTCAAAGGGATCATAAGATTATTCATGCTAGAAACTTCTGTGTGCAGCCACAAGCTATTATGGGCTCTAGCATAATTGATTAAGTTGTGTGAACTCTTACAGTGGTAGACTAGCAGATGTAGGGGGAAGTAGGTGTAACTGTCTACCCATCGTAAGGTGCTAACGCTTCTGAAAGACTGTGCCTCGGTCATCCGTTTCTCAAACACCATGTAGTGCGAGAAATCCAATGGAGGAGATCGGGTCTTGTGGGGAAAAGCGCCCAAACCTCTGCAGAGTGTATAAACTAATCATGGTTAGCCGTGTCCCCGGTTATGGACGTTTTGAGTATCTAGTTCTTGGATTATCATGTGGATCTCATCACTCTTAATATAATTTGATTGGGTTATTGATGATGCTTAATTGGGAGTGAGTTTGGTGAACCTTCTCAATGTTTAACAACCACCATGATAGTTAAATAAAAATTTATTCCTTTGTTGTACGGAAAATTTGGCTTTATGCAAAACTGTAACCATAGAGCTTTCCACCAGCCATATATGCATGTAGTGATAGCATTATTCTGTTCATTACTCTCTATGTGTTACATTGCCAGCATATTCCATGTGCTGACCCGCTTCGGGCTACAACGTTCATGTTGCAGACTTTTCAGACGACGAGTAAGGTTCCTTAGGTCATGATCTTTCACTCAGTGATGTCGTTGGAGTCGATGGACTCACTTTATCTTCCAAGCCTTCCATTGTTATCATTATTAGATGGCCTTAGGCCATATTTATTGTAATAAGTTCTCTTTTGAGACATTCAATGTAATAAGTGTGTGATTGCTACTCTGTTATAAATCCTTGAAGTACTGTGCGTGTCAGCATTACCGATCCTGGGATGACACTGATGCACAAAGGTCAGACTGTTAGAGGTCTGGTCGCTATAAGATGGTATCAGAGCACACGCTGACTGTAGGACACGACCACTAAGCTAAAGCCCTAGATCACTACTCTCTTCTCATTTCCAACTCCTCTCCATGTTCTACTCTTTAGGATGGCGGATGCAAGGAACAAGTTCGCGCAAACGGATGAAGATACAGCTTTTGGACATCACTTGAAGGATGTTACTAGATACCTGAACATCGGAGTACCAAGTTTCACCGGAACCTACATCACCACTTTACTAGAAGAGGAGGCATTGGATGATTCAAGTTCAAGTTCATGCCAGTCACTGAGCCCATAGAGTTTTCCTTTGATGCACCAACCTGGAGTCTAGGAAAGAGCATGGCAGCCCACATCACCATGGGACACATTGGAGAAGTTTACCATAAGGATCTCAAGGATACTATCTACCAGATTTGTGGGTGACGAGATGAGCAATGGGAGATGATCAGTACCAGGAAGGACAGATCTATTGTAGCTTTCATCCAGGAATTAAACCAGAACATTCGGCGCCAGGAGAACCAGATGTGCGCAGGCATGATAGATCTGAAGAAGGCTATGACCAGGATCACAGAGCTGGAAGAAGAACTCAAGACTACACACGATGGATATGAGGATGAAATGAAGATACTCGTGGAGAAGAATGATGACCGGAAGAAGAAGCTAAAAGTATTCATGGGATACCCCGTGCCAGGAGGAGAAGACGACGATTCCACTTGCCCAGAGAACTACATCATCATCGATGACCCCGACTCAAACCCTGACGATAATGATGATGACTATGTTTATGAAGCTGGAGCAGATATCATGGAGTCTTCGACCGATCAATTTTTCTAGTCGACCACCATAACAATAGTAGTATTCCCCCATGTATATAGCATAGTCCGAGCACTTTTGTCACGATAGTTAGACCGATGTATGCCCTTGTTTGAATTGATTGGAGTGATATGATTGTGTTTGTCTCATGTGCATATGGGTAGTGTTTTCCCTCTAGACCTCATTCTATTCCATTTTATCATCTTTTCTAAACCCTCATATGCCTCCGAGACGCGACAGTGGATTTGCTTTCCCACCGTAGCTCACTCAGTTGATCCAGCAGCAGAATGCATTGATGCAGATACTAGTCCAGAATCAGAATCAGGGGAACAACAACAACAACCCACCACCACCACCACCTGTTGATCACTTAGCCCGTTTCTTGAGGCTTAATCCTCCGGTGTTCTCCAGTAGCACCGAGCCGATAGTTGCAGATGATTGGCTCCGCAAGATTGGAAGGGAGTTGACCACTTCATGATGCACAGATGCGGAGAGAGTGGGTTTTGCCGCACATCAGCTTGATGGACCCGCAACATCATGGTGGGAGAATTTCACATCCACTTACACCATCGACACTGTCACATGGGACCAGTTTCAGCAGGCTTTCTGTACTGCCCATGTTTCAGCAGGAGCTATGGCCATGAAGAAGCGTGAGTTTCGCAACTTGCTCCAAGGAGGACGTACGGTTGGCCAGTATGTGGATGATTTTAGTAAGTTAGCACGTTATGCCCCAGATGACGTTGCTACAGATGCAGCTAAGTAGAAGAAGTTTCTGGAAGGACTGAATGATGAGCTGAGCATGCAGTTGATGGTGGCAACTTTCAACAACTACCAGGAGTTTGTAGATAGAGCTCTCATGATTGAAGGGAAGGAGCAGCAAATTGACAACCGCAGGAGGAAGTATGGACAAGGGAAGTACAATTCTAGAGCTCAGCAGAAGCCCCATTTTACCCCAAACTCAGGAGGACTGAGGGAGTCCTGGATTAGAGGGTGGCCGGATGGCTGGATTATAGCCTTTGGCCGGACTCCTGGACTATGAAGATACAAGATTGAAGACTTCGTCCCATGTCCGGATGGGACTTTTCTTGGCGTGGAAGGCAAGCTTGGCGATACGGATATGTAGATCTCCTACCATTGTAACTGACTCTATGTAACCCTAACCCTCTTCAGTGCCTATATAAACCGGAGGGTTTTAGTCCGTAGGACATAACAACAATCATACCATAGGCTAGCTTCTAGGGTTTAGCTTCTCTGATCTCGTGGTAGATCTACTCTTGTACTACTGATATCATCAATATTAATCAAGCAGGAGTAGGGTTTTACCTCCATCGAGAGGGCCCGAACCTGGGTAAAAACATCGTGTCCCTTGTCTCCTGTTACCATCCGCCTAGACGCATAGTTCGGGACCCCCTACCCGAGATCCGCTGGTTTTGACACCGACATTGGTGCTTTCATTGAGAGTTCCTATGTGCCGTCGCCATCAGGAAGGATGCCTCATCCCGTCTTTAAAGACGGCACTGTTGCTAAAGGAGCTTTGGCTATCGGCCAAACTCTCCGGCTAGGCGGTTTCCTTATGACCGCCTGTCCGGCCGCCGCGCCGACGATGACTTCTTGGGTCATCGAAAGCAATCTTCACGTTAGCTCAGAAGTCGCCGAGCAGTTAGATCCGATGGAGCTCTCTTCCTTAAACGAGCTCTTGGATCGCATCGCCGCCCTGGGAGTCGCTACAGACTATGATCAGATTTGGCCTAAACCCGATCTTAGAGAGATCAACTCTCCCCAGGTTACCCACCATGTTGCCGTGGTTGAGGAACAATACAGCGACCCTTCCTCTATTTTAAAGACTAGCTATGTCCAGATTCCCGATCCCTCCATGCCGGATTCCCTCGGAGGGGAGGACGTCACTCAAGCCTTGAACCCAAAGTCAGGCAGCGGGCTAGATTCATTGGACAACATCCAAGAACCCAAGCTTCCAAGTTCGGAAACTTCTTGGCCCCTGAGTCTTAGATTGGACGGGGTTCCGAATTTAATTCCACCCGCCCACCCAAACATAAGCGATCTATCCCAAATCCGGCAAGAGCCCGCAGAAACAGTACACCATTACTGGGCCAGATTCCTCCTGGTCATGAACGGGATAAAGGATTGCCGTGAGGAGGACGCAATTTCATTCTTCTGCAATAATTGCACGGACAAGGGAATCCTCAACACCATAAGTCGTCGCAAAATTACATGCTTCGCTGACTTAGCGTCCATAGTATGAAAGTACTGTGCGATGGAAAGCGCCTGGAAAACCGACATCAATTTTTGGGACAATTCGGCCCTGAATACAACCCCAGTCCGAAATAAAAGGGTGCATCATCGCCAGGCACCTGGGTTAAATACCAAAAAGAAAAAACCCTCTATAGGGCATGAAACCGTACTGGAAGGATGGCTCAATGGACCCTGCAAAATTCATAGTACAGAGGGCGCCACTCCAACTCATAGCCTTAGAGCATGTTGGATACTACGGCAGGTGGCCAAAAGTGGCGAAGAGATTCTAACTCCAGGCACCAGCCCAAGGATACCAGTACGGTATTAACAGTCTTCGAGACTTCCGCATCAAATAATATGCAGAAACGAACACTCCGCAGCCTTGCCGAAGTCTACCAAGTAGCAACAATAAACCCATGGAGTGACACGGCTATTACCTTTAATGCCAGTGACGAACCTAAATTCCGAACAGCCCGAGCACCAGCCGCATTGGTCCTCAGTCCAATAGTGGACGGCTTTCGCCTTACCAAGGTACTCATGGACAGTGGCAGTGGATTGAACCTCATTTACGAGGAAACCCTCAGAAAATGGAAATAGACTGGAGCCGCATTGAGCGAAGCAGCACAACCTTTAGAGGAATAATCCCCAGTCGGGAAGCATGCTATACAGGAAAAATCACACTGGAAGTGGTGTTCGGCACGCCGGATAATTACAGGTCCGAGGAGGTCACGTTCCAAGTGGCCCCGTTCAGCAGCGGATACCACGCTCTATTAGGGCGAGAGGCATTCACAATTTTTCAAGCTATACCCCATTACGGGTACATGAAGCACGACGGGGTACAATGTCTTGTAGCCTCCGAAGTACCTCTTAATGACATTATAAACAACCGCGACGCGACGGGCCGGATTGCCAAATGGGCCATTGAGCTCCTCCTGTTCGACATAACCTATAAGCCACGACGAGCTATTAAGTCGCAAGTTTTGGCCGACTTCGTCGCCGAATGGACAGAAGCCGAACTCCCTAAAGAGTACGGCGCATATTCCAACTGGATCATGCACTTCGACAGCTCCAAAATGTTGGCTGGTATGGGGGTTGGCGTCGTTCTGACATCCCCAACCGAAGATACAGTTCAATACGTACTCCAGATAATGTATACGGACTCCAACAACGCAGCCGAATACGAGGCCCTTCTACATGGCCTCCGGATGGCAGTCTCCATGGGCATTCAATTCCTAGAGGTGCGCATGGATTCGAACCTCGTGATATCCCAAATAAATGGAGACTTCGATGCCAAGGATCCGAAAATGGCAGCTTATCGCAACGCCGTCCTAAAAATGTCAGTTCGGTTTGAGGGGCTCGAATTTCACCATATAGCCTGGGATAACAACCAGGCAGCAGACGTATTGGCATGCATTGGCGCAAAGCGCGATGCCGTCCCTCCCAACATCTTCCTAGAGAGGTTGTTCAAGCCATCCGTACTATGGGAGGGGGAGTCCGGAAATAACAACTCGGACCCAACCGCACTGCCCGACATCGAACATTCTGACACAATGGGTGGTTCTGCCAATGAAGTAGCATCCTCAGCCCACGTAATAATGGCAGTCATTGCCCCGTGGACGGAACCATTCCTAGCCTACCTAACCAGGTAGGAACTTCTCGAGGACCAAAACGAGGCCCACTGCATAGTGCGGCGATCTAAAGCCTATAAGGTCCATGAGGGAGAGCTTTACAAGAAAAGCACAACTGGAGTCCTTCAAAGGTGTATCTCCAAAGAGGAAGGGCGGAATCTTCTGGCTGAAATTCATGCCGAACTCGGCGGGCACCATGCCGCAGCCCGGGCCCTTGTAGGCAAGGCCTTCCATACAGGATTTTATTGGCCGACGGCCCGGGCAGATGCTCAGGACTTAGTCCAACGATGCGTCGGTTGCTAGCTCTTTGCTAATCAAAGCCACATGCCACCCACCGCTCTCACAACTATACCCATAACCTGGCCCTTCGCGGTCTGGGAGATTGACATGGTTGGACCCCTTAAAGGAGGAACCCACAAGCAAAAATACCTACTGGTCATGGTGGATAAATTCACCAAATGGATAGAGGCCAAACCTGTTAAGACGGCCGAATCCGGACCGGTGATAGACTTCATATCAGGAGTCGTACACCATTACGGCGTCCCGCATAGCATCATCACTGATAACGGCATGAACTTTACAGCTGACGAGGTCAAACTCTGGTGCAAAAACATGGGCATCAAGCTCGACTATGCTTCAGTCTATCACCCTCAAACTAACAGTCAAGTGGAGCGAGCAAATGGTCTAATCATGAGCGGCATCAAACCCAGATTAGTGCGGTCCCTCAAGGAATCTAACACGCACTGGGTAGAGGAGCTCGACTCCGTACTCTGGGGGTTGTGGACCACTCCGAATCGCACCACCGGATTTACACCATTCTTTATGGTATACGGCGCAGAGGCAGTTCTGCCCTGCGACATAATTCATGACTCACCTCGCGTGCGCATGTACGAAGAAAGAGAAGCCGAGCTCGATCGGCAGGACAGTTTGGACGCCTTGGAGTAGGAGCGTGACGTGGCAAAAGCCTGTTTCGCATTCTATCAACAGCAAGCTCGAAGATATCAAAGCAGAGAAGTACGGGCCAAAACTTACAATGTTGGCGAGTTAGTTCTACGCCTGCCGGACAAGAAAAAGGACAAACTCAAGCCCAAATGGGAAGGTCCCTTTATCATCGACCAAGTCCTGACTGGTGGAGCGTACCGTCTGCGAGATGCATCGGATAACCGACTCGAGCCGAACCCATGGAACACAGCCCGTCTCCAAAGATTCTACGCCTAGCGCCGGATTCTGAGTTCGTCTCCTTCCTCCGTCCATATTTTACATATTAGTTGTCTTCTGTTTCTCTCCTTCTCCCTCCTTTTCTCTTACAGCCTTTGAAGGCTTGTTTGCGCATTGTTCGCACACACTTGACGCGCTATCCGCGCTCATTATACCTGGGGGCTTCTTTAACAGAAGCTTATTTATACGGGCTTCATGCCCAAACACATGTGTCACACTTTAGCATGTGCCTTTTATTCACCATTATATGCATCGATATGACTTAAGTTTTGGCCAAGCTGGGTTGCCTGGCTCCTATGCTTACCCCTGTGTTCACGATTGTTCACCTAGGTGGTAAAGGGAGCACCTCTGCGATTGTTACTGCCGGGTCAGCCGGATGTGTACCTCAGACTGGGTGAAGCCAAAAGCTAGCATTCCTAAGGGAATATTCGGTCGGTGAACTAAAAGATGATTTCTTACCTATTTATTTATCTGCCCCCAGATGTTTTTCTGCTTTTTTTGCTGTCCGGACATGCACTTTAGGGCATGCCTCCTAGGGAAAGGAACCCCTAACGGAACTATTCTCCCTGGAAGATGTTTCTTACTAACCATGTAATATAACATAACTAGTTGGGCTCTTGTCTGATAAAGCACTAATGACCCCTACGCCTGGTCTCCACGCATGCCCTGGTTCTTATATAACCGCGAGGGTATTCGGACACACTCCGGACTATTGGGTCCCAATGTTGAAGCGAAAAGGTCCTCTATGACAAATGATCTACAATCTGGCTAGAAGGCATTTTACATGTCATCTTAAATTACATAGTCAATTCGACTGATTGTATTCCTCTTCAATGCCATCTAATAGGTTGTCTAGTTTATAGTCCTGCTGGGAATACTTTGCGGCCAACTCTACTTGGTCGTACACTAAGCTCACAGGGATCTCCTTCCCATCGGGCCCCATAGGTCCGACCTTGGCCATGTGGTTTGGGTCAGCCTTCGTGTACGGCGTCTTCACCATGGCCCAGGCCTCCCTGGCGCCTTGACGGCAGGCCGATATCTTCCATAATCGGAAGCGCCGCCGCGCCCCTGAAGCCTCTCTACAAGCTCTCCAAGGCCTTCGGGCAGGGAGACAGATGGCCACAAGGCCTGGGCGATGCCTTTCATCACCTGCCGAACTCGTTCGTGCAGTTGTAAGAGCTCGGGAAGAAGGTCACCCGTAGAACCGGGCATTTCCTCTGCAGGACGACCTGTGAGCATACCTACAGACATAACTCTGTTAGTTGACTTTCTCGCCAAACTCTTTTTTCAAAGTTCGTTCAAGCACTTACTAAACATGCCACGTCGAAGCCGCCGATTCTCCTTAATGGAGTCAGACAACTGGGCACGAACATCCTTCAGTTCCTCACCCAGCTGGGTGTTCGCATCTTGGAGATTATTTTTCTCCTGCCTCACCCTCGTAAGCACATTCTCGCCGGCCTTTAACCGGCGCAAGAGCTGTTGCTTGTCCGGATCTACCCCGGCGCCGTCTGCAATGTTATTGTCAGACTTATACACATGTCGTACTTCACAAACTACTTATCTTTTGAAGCATAAATTACCAGAGGGGGTCTCTTTGGCTTCCCCCGCCACGGCTAGTGCGGCCTCAAGTTGGGCTTTGCACTCATCCAGCTCCTGGGACAGTTGGGTATTCTTTTCTATAAGATCCTGCATAATAAATGATCCTTAAATCAGTTATTCTAACTATTTCAAGTCTCGGGGGCTACGGGCATATATAACTGTCAAATTTTCTCACCCGTATGTCTTTTACATACTGCTCCATGGCTCTGGCTAGACCATTTTGAGCGGCACGGAGGTGCGCATCTCCCGAATTGAAGGCATCCAATGCCTCTGGGGAGAAACATGCGTCATGAAGAACTGTCCGGCGACGCCTGTGATTCATGGCACTCTCCACCTCGAAATTGGTGGCAGATAACCTGTCGGCTTCCTCTGTCGGAGGAGCGTCCGACGCACTCCTCGTGTCCACCTCCGCTTCCGGACCTGGTGTTTGAGCCTGGCTGATGGAGGCTCGATGGGCAACCTCTCAGGATACAGTCCGGCGAGCGCTCTTTTTCCTGAAAAGAGCACAAGTGTTAGTATGCCTTCCGGGAATAAAACCTGCGAGTAAGATGACACGCCATACCATTGCACCGGCGTCTCAATCCAGACCGCACTCCTTTTCAGCCTGCTGGGCCTTGCTGTCCCTTGTTGACTAGCCACCGCAGGCTCGGCCTTCCGCCTCAAGGACTTCCCCTGCGAAACACCATTGGTATACAGTGATTAAAAATAAGCACGGATGGGTCATTTTCAAAGTATTGGGACTTCAGTCTCAGTTACCTGTGAGGCTGGAAGTATTCCGGGGTAATCGGCCGTAATGGCGACCAAGGCATTATCGATGCTCAGTTGGTGAAATACCCCATCAATCAGCTCCACCGATATGTCCAGATCCTCTTGGGAGGCCGGATCGAGGAACCGTTCCAGATCCTCGGGTTGTGGAGGCGGGATGTTTATATCCCTTACGGCCTGGCGCAGTTCCTGCATCGAAATCGCAAAATGAGATACTTGACTATGGGAATATGGATCGGATGGGCAAAAAGAAATGTCCGCTTACCCAGCTTGGAGGATTGTACATAGAAAATCCGTCCTGCAGATTGACGCGGAGAAATTCCTCCTCTTCTCCCTTGTACAATGCGGACAAGATCTTCATCAGATCGGCGACCGATCCCGGCCCCTTACGGCTGGAGCGGATGGCATCATCCTCCCCGTTGAAATCCCACATGGGGTGGCCTCTATACTGGAGCGGTTGCACCCCCCGCATAATGCATGTGGCCATGACCCCAATCATGGTTAGTCCGGAATGAGCTAACAACCTAACTCGGCTCATCAGGTAAAGGATGTCCCTGTCATTTTCCTTCTGAGGGATCCATGGACGCCAGCTTAGGCGTTTCTTCAAAGGAGCATCATTGAACTCAGGGAGGCCGATCCGAACAGGGTCCGGCAGCGGGACATCTTCTATATAAAACCATTCCGAAGGCCAGTCTTCGGACGCCTTCTTCGGGGTTCCGGATAGATATCCGGTACCAGCGATGCGCCATAGTTCGGCTCCGCCCACTTGATATATTGACCCCTCTTGGCAGCTCATTTGCGCAGCTAGGGGGTAAATGTAAAAATACGTTGGCTTTTCGCATTCGTTCAACACGTGGAAGATGGCCATTATTGGGCGTGGAAGCCAAGGAGCGGAATATTTATGAGAAGCCGGACGCTATTCAACAGGTACACAGGATTTGGAGAAGAACCGCCTTGCAATGCCGAAGACAATCTACTCGCCGGACTCATCGCCATTGAAGCCTGGTTCGGGGGCTACTGAGGGAGTCCTGGATTAGGGGGTGTCCGGATGGCCGGATTATAGCCTTTGGTCGGACTCTTGGACTATGAAGATACAAGATTGAAGACTTCGTCCCGTGTCCGGATGGGACTTTTCTTGGCGTGGAAGGCAAGCTTGGCGATACGGATATGTAGATCTCCTACCATTGTAACCGACTCTGTGTAACCCTAACCCTCTTTGGTGCCTATATAAACCAGAGGGTTTTAGTCCGTAGGACAGAACAACAATCATACCATAGGCTAGCTTCTAGGGTTTAGCCTCTCTGATCTCGTGGTAGATCTACTCTTGTACTACCCATATCATCAATATTAGTCAAGCAGGAGTAGGGTTTTACCTCCATCGAGAGGGCCCGAACCTGGGTAAAAACATCGTGTCCCTTGTCTCCTGTTACCATCCACCTAGACGCACAGTTCGGGACCTACTACCCGAGATCCGCCGGTTTTGACACCGACAAGGACCTTTTCAGCATAACCATGGAGGCCACAACCATAATGGATGAAGTTTGCACAACCATAGTGGCCCCAGGAATGGAAATGGTAATGGAGGAAGCAACGGACAGAACCGTTCCAACCCAGCAACGCCCGCCAAGAAGGATCTAAGCCACGTTACTTGCTACAAGTGCCAGAAGACTGGACATTATGCCAATGAATGTCCTGAAGCAAAGAATGGAAATGGCAATGGAAGCTCTGGGAAGAAGCCGAACCCTTTCAACAGGGGACAGGTGAACCACGTTAACGTGGAGGAGGTAGAAGCACAGCCAGATGCAGTAATAGGTAAGTTTTTGGTTAAGTCATTTACTGCAATCGTTCTTTTTTGTGCATCGCATTCATACAGATCAAGGGGATTTGTGGATAAGTATAAACTGCCCACCAATTTCTTAGAACACCTATGTTAGTAAGCTCGCCAGGAGCGGAGTATATGGCAAGTCAAGGATGTTTTCAGATGCCATTGACCATAGGTAGGCACGTTTTCCCCTCGGATCTAATAATTTTGGAGTCGCAAGGTTTGGATGTGATTCTGGGTATGGATTGGCTATTGATGTATGGAGGAAACACCTATTGCGCCAGTAAGTTGATCTTGCTCACCACCCCAGAAGGAAGGAGGATTAAGTATGTATGCCGGCATGTGCCGAAGAGGACTCAAGTGAATTCCTTATCAGGAGTTGTACAGGAGGAAGTACGAGTGGTGAAGGATCTCCCCGATGTATTTCCAGAAGAATTGTCAGGCATGCCACCGGATAGAGACATTGAGTTTTTGATTGAGCTTTTGCCATGCACAGGGCCAATATCTAAGAGACCGTACAGGATGCCCGCAAAATATTTGGAGGAAATTAAGAAACAGATTAAGGAGTTATAGGATAAAGGCTATATCCACCCAAGTTCGTCACCTTGGGGATCACCAGTGCTTCTAGTGGAGAAGAAGGATGGATCGTTGAGGATGGTTGTTGATTATCGTGGATTGAATGAAGTGACAATCAAGAACAAGTACCCACTGCCGATGATCAATGATCTGTTTGATCAACTACAAGGAGCTAAGGTATTTTCCAAGATCGATCTGCGATCAGTATACCACCAGTTGAAGATTCGGGAGCAGGATATACATAAGAAAGCTTTTACCACAAGGTACGGGCTATATGAGTATACCGTTATGTCATTTGGTCTGACTAACGCACCTGCCTATTTCATGAACATGATGAACAAGGTGTTTATGAAGTTTTTGGATAAGTTCGTCGTGGTGTTCATTGATGATATTCTGGTCTACTCGAAGAATGAAGATGAGCATCAGGAGCATTTGCATTTGGTACTTGGGAAGCTCAGGGAACATCAGTTATATGCCAAGTTCAGCAAGTGTGAGTTTTGGTTGAAGGAAGTTGGATTCCTCGGACATGTTATATCCGGGGAAGGAATAGCAGTAGACCCCACCAAAGTTGTCACTGTGACAAATTGGGAAGCACCCACGTTAGTTGGGGAGATCCGGAGTTTTCTTGGACTCGCAGGATACTACCGGAGATTCATTGAGAATTTCTCAAAGATTGCAAAGCCCATGACGGAGTTGTTGAAGAAGGACACCAAGTTCAAATGGGCTGAGGAATGTGAGGCCAGTTTCCAGGAGTTGAAGAAACGTTTGGTTACATCACCAGTGTTGATTCTGCCAGATCAGTGCAAGGATTATGAAGTATATTGCGACGCTTCTCTCTGAGGACTTGGAGCAGTGCTTATGCAGGAGGGAAGAGTTGTTTCTTACGCCTCACGACAGCTTAAGCCCCATGAGTTGAATTATGCTACACATGATTTGGAGTTAGCAGCCGTAGTGCATGCGTTGAAGACATGGAGACACTTTCTCATCGGAAACCATTGTGAGGTGTACACGGATCACAAGAGTTTGAAGTATATTTTCACACAGAAGGAGTTGAATCTCAGGCAAAGGAGATGGTTGGAGCTCATTAAGGGTTACGATATGAGATTGCACTATCACCCTGGAAAGGCTAACGTAGTAACTGATGCGTTGAGCCGCAAGAGCCATGTCAACACACTCATGACTGGAAAGTTACCCAAGGAGTTAGCAGAGGATGTTCGCGAGCTATGTTTGGAGATAGTTCCGAGAGGCTATGTAGCGGCATTGGAGATTCAGTCTACTTTGATGGATAAGATCAGAGAAGCTCAGAAGACGGACAAGGAGATTGCCGAGATAAAGGAAAGGATGAGCAAAGGAAAAGCTAAGGGATTTCGTGAGGATGAGCACAATACTTTATGGTTTGAGGACCGTGTATATGTGCCTAATGATCCGGAGATCGGGAAGTTGATTCTGCAAGAGTCCCATGATTCATCGTATTCGATTCACCCAGGAAATACCAAGATGTATCTAGATTTGAAGGACAGTTTCTGGTGGACCGGAATGAAGAAGGATATTGCGGAGTATGTAGCAGATTGTGATGTGTGTCAGGGAGTGAAGGTAGAGCATCATAAGCCAGCTGGATTGCTACAGCCATTGCCGATACCCGAATGGAAGTGGGATAAGCTAGGCATGGATTTTATCATGGGATTGCCCAGGACTCGTTCAGGCTATGACTCGATATGGGTTGTAGTCGAACGTTTGATGAAGGTAGCTCATTTCATCCCATTAAAGACCACCTATACCAGTGCTAAGTTGGCAAAGATATATATGACCAGGATCGTATGTCTGCATGGAGTTCCGAGGACCATTGTATCAGATAGAGGAACCCAGTTTACCTCAAAGTTTTGGAATCAGTTGCACAAAACTTTGGGTACCAGGCTAGAGTTCAGTATAGCCTTTCATCCACAGACAGACGGATAGGCCAAGAGAGTCAATCAAATTCCGGAGGACATGTTGACAGATTGTGCGCTAGATTATGGATCTAGTTGGGACGACAATTTGCCTTATGCAGAGTTCTCTTACAACAACAGTTATCAATCCAGTTTGAAGATGGCCCCTTTCGAAGCTTTATACGGAAGGAGGTGCGGACCCCGTTGTTGTGGGACGAAGTTGGAGACCGTCAATTGTTTGGACCAGATTTGATTGAAGAGTCCGAAGAGAAGGTTAAGCTGATTCGTGATAGACTCAAGGTAGCCCAGTCCAGGCAGAAGAGCTATGTGGATTCTAAACGCAAGGAGACAGTTTACGAAGTTGGAGATAGAGTTTACCTTCGAGTGTCCCCACTTCGAGGAGTTAAGCATTTTGGAGTTAAGGGAAAGTTAGCGCCACGTTTTGTGGGACCATACAAAGTTTTGGAACGCATGGGAGAAGTTGCTTACAAGTTGGAGTTGCCCGAAGGACTGTCAGGAGTTCATGATGTGTTCCATGTTTCGCAGTGGAAGAAGTGCCATGCAGAGATGGATGATATACCTCTGAGAGATACAGTGCCACTGGAAGCGACTCAGTTAGATAGCGATTTGACCTACGAGGAGAAACCAGTCAAGATTCTCGAGTTTGCCAGCCGAGTCACACGCAGCAAGGTTATCAAGTTCTGCAAAGTTCAGTGGAGCCACCATACCAAAGATGAAGCCACCTGGGAGTGAGAGGAAGACCTACGCAAGGATCACCCTCATCTATTTTCTAGCCAACCCGAATCTCGAGGGCGAGATTCATCTTAAGGGGGGTAGGTTTGTAACATCCCAAATTTTCAATTTGGAATGTTATATTAGATCATCATTGCATATCATATTTTATTTGCATTTTGGCTTGATCCTAGAAATTCTAAGCAACTCAAGGACCCATAGAGAGAGTTGGGGATTTCGTTATTTTCATATTTGAGTTTTCTCAAATTTTGAAAAGGGGATCAATTGGTTTTGATTATTTTTCTTCCTAATATTTCTAAAATAAAAATATATGAGAGGGGATAAAATGACTTCTCCAAAATAAATGAAATATTAGAGGAAAAATGTTAAAATAAATTTATTTATTTTATTTGGTTTTATTGAAATTTTATTTGAATTACTAAAATTGCACGTTTTTCAAAATTGCATTTTTAGTCCAAGAAAATGTTCATCTTGTTCTAAATATTTTATTTAGACGGTGAAATTTTGTTTTGGCATTTTTAGAATTTTATTTATTTTACTAGGATTTATTTTTTTGTGGAACGTTATTTTAAAAAAATCGCTTCGGACCGACCGAGCCGAAAGCCCAGCCGGCCCAGCCGGCCACCGCCTCCCTCGCGCGCCCCGTGCCCGCATCGGACTCCGCCGGAGTCCGGGAGACCGCCGCCGCCTCGGGCTGCCCCTCCCCCAAGCCGACCCCGCCCCCTCCTCCTCTTAAATAGCCACCGTCGCCGCCCCACATCGCCACCCAAGCCGCAGCAGCAGCACCCGCAGCGGCCGCCTGCCTCGCGCCGCCGCCGCCGCCAGCGTCGCCCTGCACCCTGCGCCGCACTTCTCCGCCGCCACCGCACGTCGACACCGCCCCGCAGCTCCACCTCTCCTCGCCGGAGCCGCCGCCTCATCGCCGGAGCCGCCATTCCGATCTGATCCGGAGCCATCGGTTTTTTCGGTTTAGGTAAAAACCGATCGGTTTTTATTTAAACCCTAGTATCATTTTTTTAGATTAGATTGGTCTTTTTCCAGTTTATTTAGCGGATGTTCGTCTGTACGTTCGTTTTAATGAAAGGTGTTCACTCATTAGCCGCAGACAGCGAACGTTCGTTCATTAGCCTGTTCGTCAGTTTTTCTTTTTCCAGGGTTTTTCCGCGATTATTTTCGATCGCGATTCCTGCCTTGATTTTTGTTTTAGTTTATTTTTTCGCTCGTTTATCGAAATCAAGCGATTCAAGCGCCTAGAGTTTTGTCTCGAATCCCTATTTCTGTTTAACCAACTTAAACAAGATTTTGCTAATGTAAAATTTGACTTAGGTCCAGATTAGTAAATGAAGCTTGCCTTTTTCGCAGTTTGAGTTTCATTGTTTCGTTTGATTTGATTCTTTTTGCAAACCAAAGTTCTTAAGTTGAACTTTCTAGTTAGATCTCTTATTTGAGCTTTACCCGTGCTTCTAGTAGAGTGCTTATTGTATTCTTGTTTGTTTGCGATAGAGTACCCGGAGTGCGAAGCGTGCTACTATGAGTCTCTAGGTTTCACGGATCATCAGCAAGGCAAGTAACACTTTGATCATACTTTTCATTACCCAGTTTTATTGCATTAGATCAATCCTCAAACAATTGCATGGTTAGGATTTGATTAATATGTGGGTTTTGGGAAGTAGATGAGGTACTACCTATTGTCCTATTTATTACCAAACCCTTGGGAGTTACTTCTGCGTTTGCTTATATTGCTATGCTATGCTTGTAGACGTGGATTGGATGAGTGTATCCATGACAGATGTGAGTGTTGTTAATTAATGGTTAACTTAAGGTGGCAACTTAAATACACATCTAGGTGGACTGAGGCACCTGGGGAACCCAGTGTTGCTTGTATTTTTTTGGAAATCCCGGGGTACCGTGTGATTCTCCTACAGACCGCCACCCAGGCTCAAAGGGCTCATAAGATTATTCATGCTAGAAACTTCCGTGTGCAGCCACAAGCTATTATGGGCTCTAGCATAGTTGATTAAGTTGTGTGAACTCTTACAGTGGTAGACTAGCAGATGAAGGGGAAAGTAGGTGTAACTGTCTATCCATGGTAAGGTGCTAACGCTTTTGAAAGAATGTGTCTCAGTCATCCGTTTCTCAAACACTATATAGTGCGAGAAATCCAACGGAGGAGATCGGGTCTTGTGGGGAAAAGTGCGCAAACCTCTGCAGAGTGTATAAACTGATCATGGTTAGCCGTGTCCCCGGTTATGGACGTTTTGAGTATCTAGTTCTTGGATTATCATGTGGATCTCATCACTCTTAATATAATTTGATTGGGTTATTGATGATGCTTAATTGGGAGTGAGTTGGGTGAACCTTCTCAATGTTTAACAACCACCATGATAGTTAAATAAAATGTATTCCTTTGTTGTAGGGAAAATTTGGCTTTATGCAAAACTGTAACCATAGAGCTTTCCACCAGCCATATATGCATGTAATGATAGCATTATTCTGTTCATTACTCTCTATGTGTTACATTGCCAGCATATTCCATGTGCTAACCCGTTTCGGGCTGCAACATTCATGTTGCAGACTTTTCAGACGACGAGTATGGTGCCTTAGGTCGTGATCTTTCACTCAGTGATGTCGTTGGAGTTGATGGACTCACTTTATCTTCCAAGCCTGCCGCTGTTATCACTATTAGATGGCCTTAAGCCATATTTATTGTAATAAGTTCTCTTTTGAGACATTCGATGTAATAAGTGTGTGATTGCTACTCTATTATTAAACCTTCAAGTACTGTGCGTGTCAGCATTACGGATCCAAGGATGAGACTGATGCACAGAGGTCAGACTGTTTGAGGTCTGGTCGCTACAAGATGGTATCAGAGCACACGTTGACTATAGGACACGACCACTAAGCTAAAGTCCTAGATCACTACTCTCTTCTCATTTCTAACTCTTCTCCATGTTCTACTTTTTAGGATGGCGTATGCAAGGAACAAGTTCGCGCAACCAGATGAAGATACACCTTTTGGACGTCACTTGAAGGAAGTTACTAGATACCTGAACGTCAGAATACCAAGTTTCATCGGAACCTACATCGCCATTTTACCAGAAGAGGAGCGTTGGATGATTCAAGTTCAAGTTCATGCCAGTCACTGAGCCCATAGAGTTTTCCTTTGATGCACCAACCTGGAGTCTAGGAAAGAGCATGGCAGCCAACATCACCATGGGACACATTGGAGAAGTTTACCACAAGGATCTCAAGGATACTATCTACCAGATTTGTGGGTGCCGAGATGAGCAATGGGAGATGATCAGTACCAGGAAGGACAGAACTATTGCAGCTTTCATCCAGGAATTAAAGCAGCACATTCGACGCCAGGAGAACTAGATGTGCGCAGGCATGATAGATCTGAAGAAGGCTATGACCAGGATCACAGAGCTGGGAGAAGAACTCAAGACTACACGCGATGGATATGAGGAGGAAATGACGGTACTCATAGTCATCAATGGTGAACATCTCTATGTTGATCATATCTACTATATGATTCACGTTCGATCTTTCGATCTCCAGTGCTCCGAGTCCATGTCTGTACATGCTAGGCTCGTCAAATTTAACCCAAGTATTCCGCATGTGTAAATCTGGCTTACACCCATTGTATGTGAACGTAGAGTCTATCACACCCAATCATCACGTGGTGTCTCAACACGACGAACTGTAGCAACGGTGCATACTCAGGGAGAACACTTTTACCTTGAAATTTAGTGAAGGGATCATCTTATAATGCTACCATCGTTCTTAGCAAAATAAGATGCATAAAGGATAAACATCACATGCAATCAAAAATATGTGACATCATATGGCCATCATCATCTTGTGATTTTGATCTCCATCTCCAAAGCATTCTCATGATCTCCATTGTCACTGGCTCGACACCTTGATCTCCATCGTTGCGTCGTGGTCATCTTGCCAACTATTGCTTCTACAACTATTGCTAACGCAAAGCGATAAAGTAAAGCAATTACATGGCGTTTGCATTTCATACAAAAAAGAGACAACCATAAGGCTCCTGTCGGTTTCCGATAACTTACAAAACATGATCATATCATACAATAATGTATATCACATCATGTCTTGACCATATCACATCACAACATTCCCTGCAAAAACAAGTTAGACATCCTCTACTTTGTTGTTGCAAGTTTTATGTGGCTGCTACGGGCTTCTAGCAAGAACCGTTCTTACATACGGCACAAAAACCACAACGATGATTTATCAAGTTTGTTGTTAACCTTCAACAAGGACCAGTCGCAGTCAAATTTGATTCAACTAAAGTAGGAGAAACAGACACCCGCCAGCCACCTTTATGCAAAACTAGTTGCAAGTCTGTCGGTGGAACCTGTCTCATGAACGTGGTCATGTAAGGTTGGTCCGGACCGCTTTATCCAACAATACCGCTGAATCAAAATAAGACATTGGTGGTAAGCAGTATGATGTTCACCGCCCACAACTCTTTGTGTTCTACTCATGCATATCATCTACGCATAGACCCGACTCATAATGCCACTGTTGGGGAACGTAGCATGCAATTTCAAAAAAAAACTATGCTCACACAAGATCTATCTAGGAGATGTATAGCAACGAGGGGGAGAGTGTGTCTACATACCCTCGTAGACCGTAAGCGGAAGCGTTTCACAACGTGGTTGATGTAGTCGAACTTTCTTCACGATCCACCAATCGAGTACCGAACGTACGGCACCTCCAGTTCTGCACACGTTCAGCTCGGTGACGTCCCTCACCTTCTTGATCCAGCAAGATGTCGAGGTAGTAGATCTGTTCCATCAGCGCGACGATGTTGTGACAGTGACGGTGAAGTGATCTCAGCAGGGCTTCGCCTAAGCACTATGAAATTACGACCGGGGGCATAAACTATGGAGGGGGGCGCCGCACACGGGTAAGATAATGTCTTGGGTGTGCTAGGCGCCCCCTCCCACATATATATAGGTGGAGGAGGAGGGAGCAGCCAGAGGGCGCCCCAAGTAGGATCCCAATCCTACTTGGGGTTTCCCCAAGTGGTGCTCCCTGCCTTTTTTCACCGGAGAAGAAAGGGAAGGGGAAAGAGAGAAAGGGAAGGGGGGGCGAACCCCCTCCTTCCTTCTCCCAATTTGGCCTCCTACCATAGGGGGTGCACTACCCCTTCTGGGCTGGTGTGCTCCCCTCTCATGGCCCATATAGCCCATATCTTCCCCCCGAGGGTTCCGGTAACCCCTTCGGTACTCTGATAAATACCCGATACACTCCGGAACACTTTCGGTGTCCGAATACCATCGTCCTATATATCAATCTTTACCTCTCGGCCATTTCGAGACTGCTCATCATATCCGTGATCACATCTGGGACTCCAAACAACATTCGGTCACCAAATCACATAACTCATATAATACTATATCGTCAACGAATGTTAAGTGTGTGGACCTTACAGGTTCGAGAACTATGTAGACATGACCGAGACAACTCTCCTGTCAATAACCAATAGCGGAACCTGGATGCTCATATTGGCTCCCACATATTCTACGAAGATCTTTATCAGTCGAACCGTTATGACAACATACCTTATTCCCTTTGTCCATCGGTCTGGTACTTGCCCGAGATTTGATCGTCGGTATCTTCATACCTAGTTCAATATCGTTACCGGGAAGTCTCTTTACTCGTTTCATAATACATCACCTCGTGACTAACTCCTTAGTCGTTTGCTTGCAAGCTTATGATGTGTATTACCGACAGGGCCCAGAGATACCTCTCCGATACTCAGAGTGACAAATCCTAATCTCGATCTATGCCAACTCAACAAACACCTTCGGAGATACCTCTAGAGCATTTTTATAATCACCTAGTTATGATGTGACGTTTGATAGCACACAAGGCATTCCTCCGGTATCTGGGAGTTGCATAATCTCATAGTCGAAGGAATATGTATTTGGCATGAAGAAAGCAATAGCAATAAAACTGAATGATCAATATGTTATGCTAACGGATGGGTCTTGTCCATCACATCATTCTCCTAATGATGTGATCCCGTGCATCAAATGAAAACACATGTCTATGCTTAGGAAACTTAACCGTCTTTGATTAACAAGCTAGTATAGTAGAGGCTTACTAGGGAACGGTGTTTTGTCTATGTATCCACACATGTATCAAGTTTCTGATTAATACAATTCTAGCATGAATATAAACAGTTATTATGAAATAAGGAAATATAAAATAACAACTTTATTATTGCCTCTAGGGCATATTTCCTTCACTAATCACTAATGAATGCAAAGGATTCCACAAATCCTCTCTTTAATATTTTTTCCCTAGGAAATGGGCTAATAAAGGAAAATATCACATGGGAGAAAGGAAAGGAAGGAAAATGGAGAAGAAACAAATCATAAGGCGGTGTTAGACGGACTCTAGAGCAAAAGACGACATTCCATGCGACTGCACGTGCTCGCATGAGCGGTCATTTGGCATGGAAACCGAGGCAGCTCCTCCACCTGAACAACTTCTATTAAGGGGACCCCGTCGAAATGTCAATAGACGGAGCAGAGGAGGAGAGTCAAGAACAGCCACAACCCATTTCATCTTCATCTTCATCGACAAACCCTAGCCGCCACCATTTTCATTTCCATAGCCATCTCCACCACCATAGCCCTCTCTCATCTAGTTCATCCTTTTAATCGTGCATGGCACAGGGCATCTATTGTGAGACACATTGCAATCAATCAATCTCAAGATGTGTTCTTCAATGATTTTTCTCGCGATTTGATCTTCATGTGTGAGTAGTCTGGTAAGGTATGGGGTGAGGCATGAGCCTTGCAGCCCTAGGTATTCAGTGAAGGGATCAATGGAAGCCTTTCACACAATGTCTTGTAAGTGTAAAATAAAATTACATCATGAAGTTTCTCTTGTCTTGTTTGTGATCTTCATCCCTACAGGTACCCAGGATCCTGGAGATCGATCACCAGTGCGGCTTGCAGCAAGGAGACTATGAAGTGTTATACCGAACACCGGTGACAATAAGGTTCAGTAGGGTAACATGGATCATATCCTTGAGGATACATGAGGTGTTGTCATTGAACGCCCAAAGATTTTTTCTGATATTATTAACTTAATTATTGGGGCAACCCCGCGAGACGGATAGGGCCTTCAGTAGGACAACTGATTCTTAATGAGGACTCATGCCGGTCAGGATGTAATTTGGACACATCGCCCATTCCAAACGAAGCAAGCACCTCTTGATGGGTGGTGATACGTCTCCGATGTATCTATAATTTATGAAGTATTCATGCCATGTTTACAATAATTTTATAAGGTTTTGGTGTGATTTCATTAGAACTAACCTGGACTGACATTGTTTTCAGCAGAACTACCGTGGTGTCGTTTTTTGTGCAGAAATAAAAGTTCTCGGAATGGGATGAAAATTTACGGTGATTTTTTATGGACCAAAAGAGAACCCTGAAGCACAAGAGTTGGACTAGAAGCTTCACGAGGAAGCGGCATGTCGCTGCCTCATGGACCCCCTCGACGTGAGACCGGTGCCAAAAATTCCTATTAATCCCCAAACTTCCGAAAATAAACCTAGATCAAAAGTTCCACTGCCTCAAGCCTCTATAGCCACAAAAAATCAATCTAGGCCCTCTCCGACACCCTGTCCGAGCGGGCCATCATCACTAGAGGCCATGGAGGATGAAGCCGAAGGGGGGCCATCATCACCATGGAGGCCCAGGAGCAGAGGGAGAACCTCTCCCCATCTAGGGGGAGGCCATGGAGGAGGAAGCACAAGGGAGAGACTCTCTCCCCCTCTCTCTCGGTGGCGCCGGAGTGCCGCCGGGGGAACCATCGCCACGGTGATCGTCTTCATCAACATCACCATCTTCATCACCTTCCTCATCTCTTTTAAGCAGTCCACTCTCCCGCACCCCACTGTAATCCCCTACTTGAACATGGTGCTTTATGCCACACATTATGATCCAATGATGTGTTGCCATCCTATGATGTTTTGAGTAGATTTCTTTTGTCTTTGGGTTGATTGATGATCTAGATTGATTTGAGTTGTATGTTTTATTCTAGTGCTGTCCTATGGTGCCTTCCATGCCGCGCACATGTGAAGGATTCCCATTGTAGGGTGTTGCGATACGTTCATGATTCGCTTATAGTGGGTTGCTAGAGTGGCAGAAGCTTAAACCCGAGTAAGGGGGTAGTTGCGTATGGGATAAAGGGGACTTGATACTTTAATGCTACGGTTGGGTTTTACCTTAACGGTCTTTAGTAGTTGCGGATGCTTGCTAGAGTTCCAACCATAAGTGCATATTATCGAAGTAGAGAAAGTATGTTAGCTTATGCCTGTCCCTCATATGAAACTGCAATAACGACTACCGATCTTGTTAATAATTGCCTAGGACAATTCTGCACACCGACCCATCATTATTCCACACTAGCTATTTACAATATATAGTAATATATTCTAACTTCATGTTAACAACACCTACTTTTATATTTTAGTTCTCTGATATCATGCAAAGCTACCCTCTTCATACCCACAAAGTAGTTTTATTTCTCGTTTCTATATGGAAGCAAACGTTCGGTGTGAAGGAAATATGCCCTAGAGGCAATAATAAAGTTATTATTTATTTCCTTATTTCATGATAAATGTTTATTATTCATGCTAGAACTGTATTAACTAGAAACTTAGTACATGTGTGAATACATAGACAAAACATATTGTCCCTAGTATGCCTCTACTTGACTAGCTCGTTAATCAAAGATGGTTGTGTTTCCGAAACATAGAGATGTGTTGTCATTTGATGAATGGAATCACATCATTAGGATAATGATGTGATGACATGACCCATCCATTAGCTTAGCATTATGATTGTTACAGTTTCATTGCTACTGCTTTCTTCATGACTTATACATGTTCCTCAGACACTGAGATTATGCAACTCCCAAATACCGGAGGAACACCTTGTGTGCTATCAAACGTCACAACATAAATGGGTGATTATAAATATGCTCTACAGGTGTCTCCGAAGGTGTTAGTTGGGTTGGCATAGATCGAGATTAGGATTTGTCACTCTGTGTTTCGGAGAGGTATCTCTGGGCCCTTTCAGTAGTACTCATCACTATAAGCCTTGCAAGCAATGTGACTAATGAGTTAGTTGCAGGATGAAAAATCATGGAACGAGTAAAGAGACTTGCCGGTAACGAGATTGAATTAGGTATGATGATAGCGACGATCGAATCTCGGGCAAGTAACATAGCGATGACAAAGGGAACAACGAATGTTGTTATGCGGTTTGACCGATAAAGATCTTCGTAGAATATGTAGGAACCAATATGAGCATCCAGGTTCCTCTATTAGTTATTGATCGGAGATGTGTCTCGGTCATGTCTACATAGTTCTCGAACCCGTAGGGTCCACACGCTTAACGTTCGATGACGATTGGTATTATGAGTTTATATCATTTGATGTACCGAAGGTTGTTCGGAGTCCTGGATAAGATCACGGACATGACGAGGAGTCTCGAAATAGCCGAGACGTAAAGATTGATATATTGGAAGGCTATATTCAGACATCGGAAAGGTTTCGAGTGATTCGGGTATTTTTCGGAGTACCACGGAGTTACGGGAATTCACCGGGAGAAGTAATGGGCCTTGTCGGTGTCAAAACCGGCGGATCTCGGGTAGGGGGTCCCGAACTGTGCGTCTAGGCGGATGGTAACAGGAGACGAGGGACACGATGTTTTACCCAGGTTCGGGCCCTCTCGATGGAGGTAAAACCCTACGTCCTGCTTGATTAATATTGATGATATGGGTAGTACAAGAGTGGATCTACCACGAGATCAAGGAGGCTAAACCCTAAAGCTAGCCTATGGTATGATTGTTGTAATGTATGTTGTGTCCTACGGACTAAAGCCCTCCGGTTTATATAGACACCGGAGGAGGCTAGGGTTACACAGAGTTGGTTACAATGGCAGGAGATCTACATATCCGTATCGCCAAGCTTGCCTTCCACGCCAAGGAAAGTCCCATCCGGACATGGGACGGAGTCTTCAATCTTGTATCTTCGTAGTCTTGGAGTCCGGCGGACGATGATAGTCCGGCTGTCCGGACACCCCCTAGTCCAGGACTCCCTCAGTAGCCCCTGAACCAGGCTTCAATGACAATAAGTCCGGCGCGCATAGTGTTCGGCATTGCAAGGCGGGTTCCTCCCTTGAATAATCCAGAGAAGATCATGAACACCAGGATAGTGTCCGGCTCTGCAAAATAAATTCCACATTCCACCATAGAGAGAATAATGCACATAAATCCAATCTGCTGACGTATTTTGCGGCGTGACATCACACCGCTACCAGGCTTTTACTTGAATCATTTTTTATTATACCACCTCAGCACGTTTAGCGAAGCGGTTTCCTTGGCACGTCTTGTCGAAGCAGAGATCATGTTCCCCTTATTCCGGGATTCTCATCAATACGGACGTGGGTAACCCAACCACGCCATTGATAGCGGCGCTTGGGAGATAAGCGAGTTTTACCAGGCTGGTGGGGGACGCATAGTCTCCGTCCGTCTATACATAAGGGATAAGGATTTACCTTCTCACCTACGCCTTCTTCCTCCTTTGCTTATCCATCTCCGCGCACTCAAGCTCCAACGCCCAAGCTCGCGCATCTCGCCTCGACCCTCTCCGATCATGTCCGGAGCGGGAGGCAAATGGTTGGCCTCCATCATTAAGGAGGAGCACATCACCAAGTTGCGCGGCGCCGGATACCTGTCCAGCGACATCGTGCATCGACTGCCTGACGAGGGGCAGCTCATCCCCACCCCCGGGCCCCATGAGAGGGTTGTTTTCCTCCCCCACTTCCTCCGCGGACTGGGCTTTCCACTCCACCCATTCGTCCGGGGGCTCATGTTTTACTACGGCCTGGATTTCCATGATCTGGCGCCGAACTTCATCCTCAACATCTCGGTGTTTATCGTCGTGTGCGAGGCCTTCCTCTGCATCCGGCCCCACTTCGGCCTGTGGCTCAAGACCTTCAATGTCAAGCCGAAGGTTGTGAAGGGCACGCAAGCGGAATGCGGAGGTGCCAAGTTGGGCAAGTTGCCCAACGTCCTTTGGCTCGAAGGGGCCTTCGTGGACTCCGTTAAGGGGTGGCAGTCAGGGTGGTTCTACATCACCGAGCCGCGCGAGCCCACATGGGCGGCGGCCCCCGAGTTTAGATCTGGTATCCCCACGCATCTCACCTCCTGGAAAGAGAAGGGCTTGTTGTGGGGCAATCCGAAGGAGCTAAAGGGACTCCGAGCCTGCATCCAGAAGCTGGTGAGCAATAAGCTCAGGCTCGTCGACGTGGTCCAAGTCATGCTCATCCACCGGATTCTCCCATGCCAAGAACGGGCATTTAATCTGTGGGAGTTCAATCCGGAACAGCACCGGGCGCTGAGTGGGCTCTTCGACACGACGTACGAAGGCGCCTGGAGGGTGCTGTTTAACGGCGCCGAAGCCCCCGCATCTGCGATGGAAGATCACGGATTTTGCTCGCAGCATCCAGCTGACGAGGTAAGTGATTCAACCCCTTTACGGGACACTTGTGGTAAATAGATTGATTTTAAGAGGGTTTCAATCTCTCCTTTCCTTTGGCAGGAATGGATGGAGAAGGCCGAGCAGCTCATCTGTTCGGCTCCCATGCCAGAAGATCCAGTGGATGCTCGTCTAGTGGGGCTGCTGGTTCCGGCACCACACGTGGTGCCGGAGGAGAAGGCCAAGAAGGTGGCCACGGGGACTCGAAAGAGTTCCCGTAATCAGGCGTCCGACGACGAGGCGGACTCCTCCCCCGAAGACGAGGAGGAGGAAGAAGACTCTCTCCCGGAGGAGGGAGAGAAGAAGAGGAAGGCTTCCCCAATAGGGGAGGCCGAAGGGTCCAAGAGGGGGAGAACTATTCCCCCGGACAGTTTCACCAACACCATCGTTGGTGAGGAGGAGTGGCCTTCAAGGGCCAGGCGTCCGGCGAGATCGTAAGTATCCGGATCCCCGATATGCAATTTCTTTCTTGTCACCCAGCGTCCTACTAATGCCACATTCTGTCCGTAGTCCGGCCGATGATGATCTCCCCGCTTCATCGAGCGGGTCGTTGGCCCCGTCGGATGTGGATTCACTTCCGACGGCCTCTACCCCCCGCACCGACGAGGACGCCGAGGTGGGATCCCAGAGAGGGACCCATCAGAAGGAGGCTCCGGAGGTGCCGCCAGGCAGCCTCCCGGACTTTGCGCCGGACTCTACATCGAAACCCGCAGTGGTTCCAGAGTCCGGCAGGCGGCCCCTTCGAAAGAAGGGCAAGACTGTGACACCGGCGGCCTCCGTCCAACCGGAGGCGCCGGACAACTTGTTGGAGGCGCTTAAAGGCGCTTCCATCGAGGAAGAACACCACACTATTATGAGTGCGGTGATTCAGAAGGTTCAGCTTGCCAAGAGCGGGCTGACCGAAGCCTGCAGCAGCCTTCTAACAGGCTTTGAGGTAAGAAGTTATAATTATGTAATGTAATACCGCATAGACAGTAGCCCCTGATGCTCAGTTCGGTGTTCGGAAAGAAAAGCTGGACTAGGGATCTAAAAAGATATACGCAGGGTTGCTTTAAATATGTCCATATGGGTTTGCAGGCTGCGCTGCTGACCTCTGCCGCACTGACTGCGGAGGTCGGTGCATTGAAGCAGGATCTCGAGCGGTCCGAGCAAGAGCTCGGCCATGCCAAGAAGCAGCTCGAGGACAAAGAAGGTGAGTAACACCACTTTGAATAGTTACCTTACAGAAAAGGATTTAGGTTGCAATAAAATTAACAAGGATAATATGAGTATTGCAGGGGCCACGAACGAGGTGGCAGCCATGAAGGAGGCTGTGTCCTCGGCCGAACGTAGTGCGGCCGTGGAACGGGCAGAGCGAGAAAAGCAAGAGGCACAAGTGGCGGAAGTACGGCAAGAGCTCCAAGACTCGAGAGTCCGAGCTTGCCTCGGCTCTCGAAAGTGCCAAGTCCACAAAGGTCGAGGCCCGTAAGGCCCTTCAGGAGATTGAGGATTTAAAGAAGATAGCGGCGGGTAAGGCATTTTTCATGCAAAGCAAGCATGTTAATGTAAACTACCTGGCACTTACCCGCATTCGGAGCTCTCTAGGGGCGTTTGCAGATCTGCCGCGCAGTGTGTCCGATGCCGCCGCATTCTACCGTGGCGAGGAGGGGAGCTCAACGGAGAAGGTCTTCTGGTCTCAGTATGCTGAGGCCAGCCATCCGGTGCCCCCAAGCGACCAGTTGAAGCAGCTGGTCGAACTCCACAAGGTAGCTGAGGAGGCCATGAAGGGCCTTATAGTCCGGCTGTGGCCTGGACAGGCCATGCCTGGGAGCTACTTCGGCCTCGTGCGGCGGCTGGTGGATGCGTGCCCCTGGGTGGAGGTCATCAAGCGCTCCGCCTATATTGAAGGTGCTCGTCGGGCCCTTGCCCGCACAAAGGTGCACTGGGGCAGGTTGGATGCGGAGAAGCTTCTCACGGACCCACCGCAACCGGGCAAGGAGTATCGCATGCCCGAAATGTATTATAAAACTGTCCTGAAGGGAGCCCGCGATATTGCGGATGAGTGCTCCAGAGATGTAATTTTTGAGTAAACTCACTATGTGTTATCCTGTGCGCTGAAAACTTTGTTCATGTGCGCATTAAGCAACGCTTGTTTAATTTAAAATATTACCTTCTGTGCGGCCGTTTATAAAATCTGAGAGATGGCAAGTCATTGGCTTCAGCCCCCGAGCCATGAGTGCTGGGGTGTTCGGGATAAACATGAGTACTCTTGTTCCCATTTTTGGGTCCATCTAGGGAGGCGCTCAACACAACGAACAAGGCAACCGGACTTATAATGCTTGAACACTCTCACTTAGCCATAGAATTCTATAATTTTAAATTTTGGCGAAGCCCCTGGTATTCGGAAGACCGAATCCGGGGCACTATCCACGCCTTCGTCGGAAATTGTCCGGAACTTTGCTCGAAGCGGCGTGAGTCTTTAAGGACCCGAAAAAAACCTCTCGAATAGCGACCAGTCTCTCGCCTTATCATGCCGGTCAGTTTTAGCTTTCTCCACTTAGGCGCTCGCCCGGCTCAACCGGGGCGCAATCGCAGTGGTTCTCCCAGTGCCACCTTAGCCGACAGAATGGAACGTAAGGCACCAAAACGTGGGAGCCGGGCAAACCCAACTATTGACCCAAGACATGATTCGGAGCCGATTCATATAATGCTATAAGTTCGGGGTGCCGCACTTGTGAAAGTGTTCGGACTTATCACACCATAATGTGGGGAACATAAGCCCATGGTGTATTAGGCCGTACCAAAATATACCGGTGCAAGATGTCATGTAATGAACATATAAAAAGTGATGTAATTGCAGTCGAAAAGTGCTGCATTATTTATTAAAGGAAGTCTACTATGAGTGCGGACTGATACAAATAGTGCGGTAAGCAAGGGATTTGGACTAATTAAACAGGTCCCCCTCCAGGGATGAGCTGCGGACTTGGTGTATATAATCGAATTTAATGCTCGTAATTGAGACCACCTGAGTATTCGTCGCAGCCTTCTTTCTTCCCTGGCTATTGCATCGTGACTTCGGCAGGTTCACCGCCGGACAGGGCCTCTGATTAATGGAGTCCTGTGTATACAAAGAAGGAAAACGATAATAATAATAATAATAAAAGAAAGGGTGGCACACTTGCGAGCCCCTGGTGTGGTTGAGCCGCACTCTGGTTCCATTGTGGTCGTGCCCCTTCCCCTACGCCCATGGTATCTCCAAAGCGTAATGATGTACGCAGAGGGTTGTTCTTGCAATCATGCGAGGGCAGGGGTTGGGGCCGCATTGCTACGCGTGCTCTGATCGCGCCAGGTGGTCTTGGTAGGTATTGCTTCGGGCGCGTTTTGCTATATCCGGCCGTTTAACGGTCGGACTCGAGAATTGCCTTAAAAGGCTGCTCTGTACTTCTGCCACGAGAGCTGCTGTATGTTCCTCCGTTCGGAGGGAGCGTTCCGTATTTCCATTGACTGTGATGACTCCACGAGGGCCTGGCATCTTGAGCTTGAGGTATGCATAATGCGGCACCGCGTTGAATTTTTCGAACGCGGTTCGTCCGAGCAGAGCGTGATAGCCGCTGCGAAACGGGACTATGTCGAAGATTAACTCCTCGCTCCGGAAATTGTCCGGAGATCTGAAGACCACTTCCAGTGTGACTGAGCCTGTACAGTTGGCTTCCACACCTGGTATAACACCTTTAAAGGTTGTATTTGTAGGTTTAATCCTTGAGGGGTCTATGCCCATCTTGCGCACTGTATCCTGATAAAGCAGGTTCAGGCTACTACCGCCGTCCATCAGGACTCTCGTGAGGTGAAATCCATCGACGATTGGGTCTAAAACCAATGCGGCGAATCCGCGATGGCGTATGCTGGTCGGATGGTCTCTTCGATCGAAAGTGATTGGACAAGAGGACCATGGATTGAACTTCGGGGCCACTGGCTCCATCGCATAGACGTCCCTTAGTGCGCGCTTCCTCTCCCTTTTGGGTATATGGGTTGCGTAAATCATGTTCACCATCCGCACTTGTGGGGGGAAACCCTTCTGTCCTCTATTGTTCGGCGGTCGGGTCTCTTCCTCGTCGTCGCTGTTTAGCCCCTTGTCATTGTTTTCGGCAATTAACTTACCTGCCTGCTTGAACACCCAGCAATCTCTGTTGGTGTGATTAGCTGGCTTTTCAGGGGTGCCATGTATCTGGCATAAGCGATCGAGTATTCGGTCCAGATTGGACGGACCCGGAGTGGTTCTTTTGAATGGCTTCTTCCGTTGACCGGGTTTAGAGCCTCGGAATCCGGCGTTGACTGCCGTATCCTCCTTGTCATCGCCGTTAATGCGGCGCTTATTTTTGTTTCGACGTGACATGCCGTTGTTGTCCTTAGTATCCGGACTGCCAGAATTTTTACGGAGGTTGTTGCTGCGAGCTAGCCAGCTATCCTCTCCCGCGCAAAAGCGGGTCATTAGTGATGTGAGGGCTGCCATGGATTTCGGCTTTTCCTCTCCCAGGTGCCGGGCTAGCCACTCGTCGCGGATGTTATGTTTGAAGGCTGCAAGGGCCTCTGCATCCGGACAGTCGACGATTTGGTTTTTCTTTGTCAAGAACCGTGTCCAGAATTGTCTGGCCGATTCGTCTGGCTGCTGAATTATGTGGCTTAGGTCATCGGCGTCTGGTGGCCGCACATACGTGCCCTGGAAGTTATCGAGGAATACGGCTTCCAGGTCTTCCCAACACTCAATTGACTCTGCGGGCAAGCTGTTAAGCCAATGCCGAGCTGGTCCTTTAAGCTTGAGTGGGAGATACTTGATGGCATGGAGATCGTCGCCGCGGGCCATATGGATGTGAAGAAGATAATCTTCGATCCAAACCACGGGGTCTGTTGTGCCATCGTAGGATTCGATGTTTACGGGTTTAAACCCTTCAGGGATTTGATGATCCATTACTTCGTCAATGAAGCATAGCGAGTGTGCTGCGCCTCTGTATTGAGCAATATCGCGACGCAGCTCGAGAGAGCATTGTCTGCTGTGTTCGGCCCGGCCGGGGTTATTGTATCCGGCGCGACGGTATTCGTCGTGGGTCGTGGGGCGCCCACGTGATCCGTAGATGGATCTGGATTGCCTTGCTTTGTCCTCCAATATATCTCGCAAGTCCGGCGCGTTCCCTCTTGGCCTCGTACTTTTCGAGCGATGCCGGGGTACGGTCTTGGTTGGGGGCCTGGATGCCTCTCTGTCACGACCACGGGGTGGTCGGTCAGCCGTATCGTGTGCTGGTGATGGAGGTATGTATGCTTCCTCCTCTAATCGGGGAGCAGCTTGCGTCTTGGGTAACTTTTGGAGGGGCGTTCGAGTTTATACTCTTCGGCCACGAGGATCTCGGTCCATCGATCGGCCAGCAGATCCTGATCAGCTTGAAGCTGCTGCTGCTTTTTCTTTATGCTATTTGCTGTGGCGATAAGCCCACGTTTGAAACGCTCTTGTTCGACGGGATCCTCGGGCATGACAAATTCGTCGTCGTTGAGGCTTGCCTCGTCTTCGGAGGGAGGTGTATAGTTATAATCCTCAACCTCTTCGTCTGCCGCCCTCTCGTGAGGGCTTGCTTCTGCATCCTCCTGCGCTGAGTCTTGCTGGAGGGGATTATCTTCGGCACTTTCTGGGGTATTATTATCTCCTGTGCCGGAATCTCCATTCTTGCTGTGGCGGGATTTAGAGCGGCGCCGCTGACGCTGGCGCTTGGGCTGTTTCTTTAAAGAATCTGCCTCCGCTGCTTCTTCGCCGTCCTCGTATTTTGGGGTGTCCACCATGTATATGTCGTATGACGAGGTGGTCTTCCAGTGCCCTGTAGGTGCTGGTTCCTGTTCGTCTCCGGCATCGTCGTCCATAGCGTCGATGTCTTCGGAGTCGTAGTCTAGCATGTCGGTTAGATCGTCGATAGTGGCTACAAAGTGGGTGGTGGGTGGGCTCTGAATTTCTTCGTCGTCCGTATCCCAACCATCCTGGCCATAGTCTGGCCAAGATTCTCTGGATAGCGAGAGATGCTTTAGCGAATTTAGGATGTCGCCAAAGGGCGAGTGTTGGAAGATGTCCATGGCGGTGAATTCCATAACCGGCGCCCAATCAGATTCGATTGGCAGGGGCGCGGGAGGTCTGGAGTCCGGCAAGGGGTCCGGCACCTCGGAGTCACGAGCTTCGCGAGGGACAAGGGTAGTGTTCGGCTCCATCGCCGTGGAAGTTGAAGCCCCCGAGGCAATGTCTAACCACCGGTCCTCGATCTGCGTGATCGGCTCCAGTCTAAGGGCCAGAGCAGATTGTTGTGCGGCCACCAAGGCACTGTTCGGTGACAGAGCTAGATCATGCCCATCGTAACAGTGCAGCACGCTTGGCTGTGGCTCAAGCCCGTCGAAGATCAAGTCCCCGCGGATGTCGGCCGTGAAGTTTAGGCTTCCGAATCTGACCTGACGGCCAGGGGCGTAGCTTTCGATCTGCTCCAGATGGCCAAGCAAATTAGCCCGCAGTGCGAAGCCGCCGAATACGAAGATCTGTCCGGGGAGAAAAGTCTCACCCTGGACAGCGTCGCTGGTTGAAGATGCCATCGAACCTATCGGTGACGACACAGAGGAACTCTCAATGAAAGCACCAATGTCGGTGTCAAAACCGGCGGATCTCGGGTAGGGGGTCCCGAACTGTGCGTCTAGGCGGATGGTAACAGGAGACGAGGGACACGATGTTTTACCCAGGTTCGGGCCCTCTCGATGGAGGTAAAACCCTACGTCCTGCTTGATTAATATTGATGATATGGGTAGTACAAGAGTGGATCTACCACGAGATCAAGGAGGCTAAACCCTAAAGCTAGCCTATGGTATGATTGTTGTAATGTATGTTGTGTCCTACGGACTAAAGCCCTCCGGTTTATATAGACACCGGAGGAGGCTAGGGTTACACAGAGTCGGTTACAATGGCAGGAGATCTACATATCTGTATCGCCAAGCTTGCCTTCCACGCCAAGGAAAGTCCCATCCGGACACGGGATGGAGTCTTCAATCTTGTATCTTCGTAGTCTTGGAGTCCGGCGGACGATGATAGTCCGGCTGTCCGGAAACCCCCTAGTCCAGGACTCCCTCGGGACTTATTGGGCTTTAGTGGAGAGAGGGGAGAAGGGCCAAGAGGTGGCGCGTGCCTCCCCCTGCCCAAACCGAATTGGACAAGGGGTGGGGGCGCTGCCCCCCTTTCCCTCTCCCTCTCCCTCTCCCTCTCTTTCCTTCTCTCCTACTCCGAATAGGAAAGGGAATCCTACTAGGACTTGGAGTCCTAGTAGGACTCCCTATGCTTGGCGCGCCCCCTAGGCCGGCCGCTTCCTCCCTCCCTCCTTTATATACAGGGGAGGGGAGCACCCCAAGGACACACAAGTTGATCTTTAACCGTGTGCGGTGCCCTCCTCCGCAGTTTTCCACCTCGGTCATATCGTCGCAGTGCTTAGGCGAAGCCCTGCGCCGGTAACTTCATCATCACCGTCACCACGCCGTCGTGCTGGCGGAACTCTCCCTCGTCCTCAGCTGGATCTAGAGTTCGAGGGGCGTCTCTGAGCTGAACGTGTGCAGATTGTGGAGGTGTCGTGCATTTGGTACTTAATCGGTTGGATCACGAAGACGTTGACTACATCAACTGCGTTACTTAACGCTTCCGCTTTCGTTCTACGAGGGTACGTGGACACACTCTCCCCTCTCATTCCTATGCATCACCTAGATAGATCTTGCATGATTGTAGGATTTTTTTTTTGAAATTACCGCGTTCCCCAACAGTGGTATTAGAGCCAGGTCTATGCGTAGATGTAACATGAACGAGTAGAACACAAAGAGTTGTGGGCGAAATAGTTGTACTGCTTACCACGAACATCTTACTTTGATTCGGCGGTATTATTGGATGAAGTGACCCGGTCCGACATTACATGACCGCGTTCATGAGACTGGTTCTACCGACGTGCTTTTGCACAAAGGTGGCTGGCGGGTGTCTTGTTCTCCAACTTTAGTTGAATCGAGTTTGACTATGGCCGGTCCTTGTTGAAGGTTAAAATAGCACACTTGAAGAAAAATCGTTGTGGTTTTGATGCGTAAGTAAGAACGGTTCTTGCTAGAAGCCTGTAGCAGCCACGTAAAACTTGCAACAACAAACTAGAGGACGTCTAACATGTTTTTGCAGGGCTTGCTATGATGTGATATGGTCAAGGCATGATGTGATATGAATTGTTGTATGAGATGATCATGTTTTGTAACAAAGTTATCAGCAACTAGCAGGAGCCATATGGTTGTCGCTTTATTGTATGCAATGCAATCGCCATGTAGTTGTTTTACTTTATCACTAAGCAGTAGCGATAGTCATAGTAACAATAGTTCGCGAGACGACAATGATGCTACGATGGAGATCAAGGTGTCGCGCTGGTGACGATGGAGATCATGATGATGCTTCGGTGATGGAGATCATGAGCACAAGATGATGATGGCCATATCATGTCACATATTTTGATTGCATGTGATGTTTATCTTTTATGCATCTTATTTTGCTTAGTACGGCAGTAGCATTATAAGATGATCCCTTACTAAACTTCAAGGTATAAGTGTTCTCCGTGAGTATGCACCGTTGCGACAGTTCTTCGCGCTGAGACACCACGTGATGATCGGGTGTGATAGGCTCTACGTTCACATACAACGGGTGCAAGCCAGTTTTGCAAATGTAGAATACTCGGGTTAAACTTGACGAGCCTAGCATATGCAGATATGGCCTCGGAACACTGGAGACCGAAAGGTCGAGCATGAATCATATAGTAGATATAATCAACATAGAGATGTTCACCATTGAAAACTACTTCATCTCACGTGACGATCAGACATGGTTTAGTTGATTTGGATCACGCGATCATTTAGATGACTGGAGGGATGTCTATCTAAGTGGGAGTTCTTAAGTAATATGATTAATTGAACTTTAATTTATCATGAACTTAGTCATGATAGTATTTTGCAAATTATGTTGTAGACCAATAGCTCATGTTGTAGCTTCCCTATGTTTTGTGTATGTTCCTAGAGAAAACTAAGTTGAAAGATGATAGTAGCAATGATGCGGACTGGGTCTGTCGGGGATATACCCCGCGGTGTAACCCGGCCGGAAGTATGACCCGGCTGGACTTGGCGCTTCATCATAACCCGCCAGAGGACTGGCGATTCATGGGTCTGGCGGTTCACTGGTCTGACGATTCACGAGCCTGGCGACTCACGAATGACCCCGACGGCGGGTCAGATAAAGGACTAGGCCCAAGGCCCAGAAGGCCGGTTCATGTTATGGTAGGCCGGTTTAAGATGAAAGCATAAGGAGTACTCCCTTAAAGAGGAAGCAAGACTAGGACTCCAATTGTAATAGAATGATCATATAAGGATAAGTAAGATAATATCATCTAACAAGCATAAGTGTAGCTTATGATCAAACACATGATCATCAATGTCTCACAGATAGTAGCATAATGTCTCAAGCAATCAAAAGCAAACAAAGTTCAACCAAGAAGACAAGAGAGAACAAAAGCAAACTCTCTCTCTCAAAGCCTATGATCTATACATTTTTCTCCCCCTTTGGCAACAAGTTACCAAAAAGTTCCTAGAAAATGCATAGTACTATATCGTCTCTCAGGCTTGGTCTTCAAGTGGTGGTGTAGAGATGGATCCTTGGACGAAGGCTTTAGTTGATGTGGATGGAGCTGAAGGAGTTGGTGCTGGAGCTGGTTGCACTGGAGCTGTAGGAGCTGTAGCTGGTGCAGATGAAGTGGCTCTGGTGTCTGTCACAGGCACTGCAGCTGATCTCTGAGCTCTAGGCACTCTGGCAAATGCATCAGTGCTTGTCTTGCCCTTCCTCTCCTGCATGTCATCCTGTAGCTGCTCCACAATTGACTGAATCTCAGTTATTTTGACATCTAAATTATAGAATTTTTGTTCCATGATTCTTTCCAGGCTCTCCTGGTCTTGAGTTAGGGTGGCCAACCCCTTCTCAATCCTCAGAGTTGATGCTATCAATTAACCAAGCTGCTCCTACTTGTTCTTCAAAAAGTATTCAGATGCCTCCTCTTGAGTTGGCATCTTGGCAGCCTTCTCTTTCTTTGCTTTCTCCTTCTTCTCTTGAGCTTGTACTGATAATGGTTCATTCTCATTCATCACAACTTGATTGTCCTCAAATTCTTGATAGATAGCAAAATGTTCCTTGTCCAGCAAGTATATGTCTGTGCCCATCTTTGAGTTAATCAACTCCTGAATTTGTGGGGCATATCCACAACTTCTCTTTTGGTCTGCTGCTGTCCTCTTGATAGTCTCAACCATGAGGCTCATGACCTTGAATTTCTGTGGCACATCAAACAAGTGTAGCAAGTTTATAGCATGGCCTCTTATCATGTTGTGGTCACCTGACTTGGGCAATAGAGTATGCCTTAGGATCCGGTTGATCGTTGGTAGCCGTGACAGAAGAAAATGGACTAACCCAAACTTATGTGTCTCAACTGCAGCATCTGGGATCTCCTTGTACATATGAGCCACGGAATTGTGATCCATCTTCTTCTTGGCATAAACATCCAAGTCATCTTCACTCTCCTTTGGTGCATTGATCAGATTGGCCCATTCCTCAATGGTTGATTGGTACCTTGTACCTTCAGACATCCAAACTATCCTGCCATCTGGATAGAAATGTGCTGTGGAGTAGAATTGCATAATGAGCTCATCATTCCACTTTGTGAGCTTCTGCCCAACAAAGTCTGCAACTCCACAAGCAATGAAATTGTCTTGCACTCCAGGATAGTGTTCCTCATTCTCCTTCATGTAGGTCCAGTCGACCCACCTCATATCACAAACTATAGGCTTCTTGTCCAACAACACTGTCTCATAGAAATCCTGATGTTCCTTTGTGTGGAACCTATTATCAACAGTAGTCCTTCTCCCGATAGCATAGGGATCAGACAACCTCCACTGTCTGAGTCCTGCATCCTTTCTTAGCTTCATGTTCTCAGCCACAGGATGAGCATCATTGTGGTCTAGAATCTTTGGCTTCAGCTTCCTTAGGACTTGTCCTTCATCATCTTCTTCAGCAGCAACTTCAGGCACTGGGGCCTCGTTCTTCTTAGCAGCTAGTATACTCCTGGTATTCCTCTTTGGTGCATTCTTGGGCTTGGGGGTAGCTTTGGGTGCTTCTTTGGGCTTTGATGATGCAGCCCCTGACTTAATAGCATCACCCATCAGCTTTTGTGCCTTGGGTGCTGCTGCAGCAACCTCTTCTTCCTCTTCCTCATCAGAAGAATGCTTCTCAAATTCTGCCATGGGATCAACGTTCTTGCACCATCTTCCTCTCTTTCTTTCCTTCTTCTGCCCTTCTGCAGCAGCCTCTTTGGGTTGAGATTTCAAAGGAACTTGAGTGGAAACTCTGGCTTTAGACATAGGAGTTCTCTTTGCAGGCACTTTGATCTTCATTCCAGGCTTAATGGATGCAGCTGTGACATACTCCTTTTTGAGCACCTTCTTCTTGGAAGTGGCCTCATCTTCTACTACCACATAGACCTCATCCTCAGATTCTGAGGTTTTCTTCTTTCTGGCCCTGGTGGCAGCTTTAGGCAGATTGCTTGGGGTGCTCCTGCTGCCATCATCCGAGGAACTAGAGGGACTAGTGCCCTCACTCATGTGAATCTGCTCTTCTTCCCTGTTCTGGCTGTCACTTTGGTCTGACATGCTGCAAACACTGACTGTTGACCCTATGAATAGTTATAGATGAGATAGAGTGGATGAGCATCACAAAATGCAGAGATTTTTGCAAAAGAATGATTCAAAAACTTAGTTTTAGTTTTCCACAGAAAGCATTTCGGATCAACCGATTTTCAAACTTGGTGATACCGAAGCAGTTTGGAACCTAAACTAGTGAACTCGGTCAGACCGAGTCACAGTTCGGTGGCACCGAGACTGCTAGGGTTTCACAAAGTTTTAAAATCAGTCACACTGATTAGCAATCCTCGGTCAGACCGAGAGTTACTAGTGCAATGGCGTTAGCCGAATCAGTGGGACCGAGTTTTTCAACTCGGTGGGTCCGAGATGGTTTCGATGGAAACCTAACCCTAAATTTTCAAATCGCATCTATTCTAAGGATTGTTTTGACTGGATAGAGGTGTTTCAATCGTGGCAAGAATCATAATGAACACAATGTGCTGAGAATCAGACGAGGATAGCACTGTGATCGAGTTCATACCCTAGTTCGGTGATGAACTCGCTACGGCGGCAACGGCGGAGTTGAAATCCGTTGACGGCGGCGGAGACCAGCGACAGGAGGCGGTTGGCGACGAAGTCGACGATCCGGAGACCTAGAAGGCAGAGCGAGCTATGCGCGGGGGAAGAGGTTTGGAGAAAGTTTTCCAAATTTTTGCTCGTGTGAATATATAGCCCGACCTGTCGGTGTGACCGAGTGGAACAACTCGGTGACACCGAGATGCATAACTGTTGACAGTTACAGCAACTCGGTGTGACCGAAAAGTTCAAATCGGTTGCACCGACATGGAAAACCTAGATCGACTTAGTGATCTCGATATGACCGAAATGGAAGAATCGGTCAGACCGAAAAGCACAAAGAAGTTTTGGAAGTTTAAGTCTAGGACGAATCGGGGACTCCGAGTGCTCTTCACACAGAGTGGTTCGAATCTGACTTGAACAAATTTTGTGATGTAGCATGAATAGAGTTTGAGACGAGAAAAGCATAGATAGCTAGAGAAGGTTCCTAGGCATTCTTGTCCATCCACTTGGCCAAAAAAAAAAGAAAATCCACTCAATCAAAACAACAAGTGGATGTCCTCGAATGAGTAAAATATGCAACCAACATGCTCACACAATAAAATGGCAAATGAAATATGTGGCAAAGCATGCACAACCAATTCTAGCATCTATCAAACAATTGGCGATGACTAGGTCATCTATATATGAGTATATTGACTTAGGAGTCAAATGAGAACATTTGATCATGGGTCATACTCATCGTTTAAGCTCAAGTGGGGTTACCACTTTTACATAATGCATTGATGTGTTCACATCATTAGAGTTGCTTTGACTCAATTCTTAGAGTTAAGCTCCCCCTAGATGTGAGATCCCCCCTTAGAGGGATGAACTAACCTTGGGTTTTGTCGATGATGACTTCATGTAGGTGTTGAAGATGTGGATGCTCAATGCTGATGTAGATCATTTGGAGCAATCCTTTGGAGTGAGTTGCACTTTCAATACCTACATGGGTTAGTCCCACAAGGAACAAACAAGAATATCCATAGACATAGAGTGATGCACACACACAAGATGATGTCCATGAAAACATTAGGTTACCTTGTCCCTTGCCGTACCAACATGGGGGTTTGTGACTCCTTGAACTAGTGCAAGATATGGAAGTTGATTGCACTTGTCCTTGCCATAATGATATGAGTGAAGAATGCTGGCGGAGTCACCCTCAAGAACACTCTAGTTCTTCTTCTTCGGGATCCACATCATCTTGATGGGAATCCTTGGAGTTGTAGTTGTACTTGATGAAGTAGAACTTGACGTAGTCTTGGGAACACACTTTACCAAGGCCTTAGGTGCTTCTTCAAATGCATCAATCTCCTCTTGAAGCTTGTCCTTGCCTTTGTTCTTGTGGTCGTGTGGTGGAAGATCATCTTGTGCTTGTGTTCCCTTGAGGGAAGTAGGATCATACTTCTCTTGTTGAGGAACAAACTTCGTCTTGGGGTATTGATCTTCTTCCCACTCAACTCCATTGGCATTAGACTTTCGTTCAAAACCAACACCTTGATTCTTCCGGTGTCTTCCTTGTTTGCGTACAATTTCCTCGAATTGATTACTTCCGGCAAGGCTCTTGTATACACCCTTCTCTATAATTCCCTTCAATAAGCTATTTTCTTGCTCAAGTGTAACTTGGCTAAGAGAATCATTAGTGGAATCAAGAGAGCTACTAGAAGCAACAATATTGGATTTAGCATTATTATTGTTACTACTAGAGGAAGGATCTTTCTTGTTCTTGTTACTAGACTTGACTTGAGGCATGTAAGTAGATAAGAGTAAACGCTTTGCAATGTAAGAAGAACTTTTCTTACGGAGATCATCATTGATTGCCTTTAAGAACTCATGCTCTTGCTCAAGATTGAGCTTTTCAAAGCGTAACTTCTCATGAGCCCTTAAAAGTTCTCGATGATCTTCGAAGATAGTTTCATGAGCTAACTTAAGAGTGTTTAGTTCTTTAGTTAGAGGCTCAATCTTCTCCTTATCATTGTCATTCGTTTTATCTTGATTAGCATGATTAAGTGACGTTTCATCATAGTATTCATCACTAGAGTTGTCAACAAGTAAATCATCATCACCTAACAAGTCATCTTCATCACTATTAAAATCAACATACTCGGGGTGTGTTACCTTAGGACCTTTGGCCATGAAGCATCTTCCAATTCCTTCATTTGGTGAGTCAAATATGTCACAGGAGTTGGTTGTCACAAGTGCTAGACCGGCAACACCTTCATCTTGAGTATATTTGGAGTCGGAGTTATAGCTTCTCTCGGAGTGATTGTCGGAGTCGGAGCCGGATACCCATTCACCAACATGAGCTTGATGTCTTCGTTTTGTGTAGCTCTTTGATGACTTGTCCTTCCTTTCTGAATCCTTGCTTCTCCGTGAGGGTCTTCGTTCATAACGATCATCTCTACTCCTCTCTCTTGGAGGTGATTCTTCTCTTCTACTTCTTCTTTTTGGAGAATCTTCTCTTCTTTTGTAGGGTGTCGTACACTCATTGGAATAGTGTCCGGGTCTCCCACAATTGTAGCAATTACGCTCTCGACTAGAAGATCTTTTGTCATTGTAGGATCTTAACTTAGAGCTTCCTTCTTTGCCTCTACTCTTGTAGAATTTGTTGAAGTTCTTCACCATTAAGCTCAATTATTCATTAAACGTTTGTTTCTCACTTGATGATGTGGGGGCTTCACATGAGGCTTTGTAAGCACCACTTGACTTGTTGTGAAGTTCCTCCTTATCCTTGAGTGACATCTATAAGCAACAATTCTTCCAATGACTTCCGTTGGCTTGAGATCTTTGTAATTTGGCATCATTTGGATCAATGTGCACATGGTATCATACTTTCCATCCAATGCTCTTAAGATCTTCTTGATGATGAATCTGTCGGTCATCTCTTCACTTCCTAAGCCGGCAATCTCATTTGTGATAAGAGCAAGCCTAGAGTACATTTCAGCGACACCTTCACCATCCTTCATTTTGAACTTGTCAAGCTGACTTTGGAGCACATCCAACTTGGATTCCTTGACGGAGTCGGTACCTTCATGCATATCAATCAAAGTATCCCAAATTTCCTTTTCATTCTCAAGACGGCTGATTTTGTTGAATTCTTTGGGGCATAAGCCATTGAAGAGGATATCACAAGCTTGAGCGTTGAATTGCAGCATCTTAAACTCATCCGCGCTAGCTTCACGGTTCGGCTCTCTCCCATCAAAGAATTCACCTTGCAAGCCAATACACACAATAGCCCAAACGAAGGGGTTATGTCCGAGAATATGCATTTTCATCTTATGCTTCCAACTAGCAAAATTAGTACCATCAAAGTAAGGACCTCTACGGTGATAATTTCCCTCGCTAGACGCCATACTCTCCTAGGTTGTGAAACCAAGGCTATGACCACCAAAAGCTATCGAAATCAAAGCAAATGGAGACCAAAGCTCTGATACCACTTGTAGGACCTTGAAGTATGTCTAGAGGGGGTGATTAGACTACTTTACCAATTAAAATCTTAACCTTTTCCCAATTTTAGAGTTTGGCAGATTTTAGCGATCTTTGGACAAGTCAAGAAATCTTCACACAATTCAAGCAAGCATGCAAAGAGTATATGAGCAGCGGAAATTAAAGCATGCAACTTGCAAGAATGTAAAGGGAAGGGTTTGGAGGATTCAAACGCAATTGGAGACATGGATGTTTTTGTCGTCGTTCCGATAGGTGGTGCTATCGTACATCCACGTTGATGGAGACTTCAACCCACGAAGGGTAACGGTTGCGCGAGTCCACGGAGGGCTCCACCCACGAAGGGTCCACGAAGAAGCAACCTTGTCTATGCCACCATGGCCGTCGCCCACGAAGGACTTGCCTCACTAACGGTAGATCTTCACGAAGTAGGCGATCTCCTTGCCCTTACAAACTCCTTGGTTCAACTCCACAATCTTGTTGGAGGCTCCCAAGTGACACCTAGCCAATCTAGGAGACACCACTCTCCAAGAAGTAACAAATGGTGCATTGATGATGAACTCCTTGCTCTTGTGCTTCAAATGATAGTATCCCCAACACTCAACTCTCTCTCATAGGATTTGGATCTGGTGGAAAGAAGATTTGAGTGGAAAGCAACTTGGGGAAGGCTAGAGATCAAGATTGATATGGTAGGAATGGAATATCTTGGCCTCAACACATGAGTAGGTAGTTCTCTCTCAGAACTGGTAAGTTGGAAGTGTAGGTTTGTTCTGATGGCTCTCTCCATGAATGAAGAGGAGGTGGAGGGGTATATATAGCCTCCACACAAAATCTAACTGTTACACACAATTTACCAAACTTGGTGGGACCGAATCAAAAAACTCGGTCGGACCGATTTAGTAAATCTAGTGACCGTTATGGTTTTCGGTGGGACCGACATGCAACTCGGTAGGAACGATATGGTTAGGGTTAGGGCATAATGTAATCTTGGTGAGACCGATTACACAAACTCGGTGAGACCGATTTTGGTAATTAGCTAACCAGAGAGTTGGTCAGGTAAACTCGGTGGGACCAATTCACTCTTTTCGGTGAGACCGAAATGTTACGAAAGGGAAACAGAGAGTTTACATTGCAATCTTGGTGGGACCGATCACTCACTTTGGTTAGACCGAAACGTTATGAAGGGAAACAGAGAGATTACAATCCCATCTCGATGAGACCGAGATCCCTATCGGTGAGACCGATTTGCCTAGGGTTTGTGGCAGTGGCTATGACATTTGAACTCGGTGGCGCCGGATAGAAAGAATCAGTGGGACCGATTTTGACTTTGAGTTTAGGTCATATGTGGATGTGAGAAAGTAGTTGAGGGTTTTTGGAGCATATCACTAAGCTATTGAAGCAAGAGGCTCATTAAGCAACACCTCATCCCTCCTTGATAGTATTGGCTTTTCCTATAGACTCAATGTGATCTTGGATCACTAAAATGTAAAATGTAGAGTCTTGAGCTTTTGAGCTTGAGCCAATCCTTTGTCCTTAATATTTTCAGGGATCCACTTTCATCATCCATGCCATGCCATTCATTGAGCTTTCCTGAAATATTTGTCTTGGAATAGCATTAGCTCAATGAGCTATATGTTGTTCTGAATTACCAAAACCACCTAGGGATAGTTGCACTTTCAGATATCCATCCAGATTTGTTTTATTAGCGTATATCATTTTTTGTCAAAAAACAATCACTTCGTTCTGTAATATTTTTTATGCAGGACGACTATTAAAAGAAAAAGGGTGGTGTTATACCGCGGATGCACGTTCGGCGGTGCTGCATGGCTTCACGGGCACGCGTGTCGCGGTCCAGTTTACATCAAATGCGCCAGCTGACTTGCCCATCCGCACCGCCTTACAACGCCACGGACGACTCGTCCGTCCGCCCTCGCGGCCGGTTCACGTGTCCACTCCAGCTTACAACGTTGTGGCCGACTCGCTGTCCGCGCCGGCTTACAAACATCGCGGCCGACTCACCCGTCCGCACCAGTTTACCACGCCGCGGCCGGTTCACCCGTGAGCGACTTCAACTTCACCTAGCGACCATCAATTTCATGGTGGATTATTTCCGGCCTGGCACATCAGGTGATATATATCCATCTAAAATATATTCTATTGGTACATATTATTTTATGTCAAAGAGCAGTTTATCTTTGTCTTGGTGTCGGTGTCAAAACCGGCGGATCTCGGGTAGGGGGTCCCGAACTGTGCGTCTAGGCGGATGGTAACAGGAGACGAGGGACACGATGTTTTACCCAGGTTCGGGCCCTCTCGATGGAGGTAAAACCCTACGTCCTGCTTGATTAATATTGATGATATGGGTAGTACAAGAGTGGATCTACCACGAGATCAAGGAGGCTAAACCCTAGAAGCTAGCCTATGGTATGATTGTTGTAATGTGTGTTGTCCTACGGACTAAAGCCCTCCGGTTTATATAGACACCGGAGGAGGCTAGGGTTACACAGAGTCGGTTACAATGGTAGGAGATCTACATATCCGTATCGCCAAGCTTGCCTTCCACGCCAAGGAAAGTCCCATCCGGACACGGGACGGAGTCTTCAATCTTGTATCTTCGTAGTCTTGGAGTCCGGCGGACGATGATAGTCCGGCTGTCCGGACACCCCCTAGTCCAGGACTCCCTCAGTAGCCCCTGAACCAGGCTTCAATGACGATAAGTCTGGCGCGCATAATGTTCGGCATTGCAAGGAGGGTTCCTCCCTTGAATAATCCAGAGAAGATCATGAACACCAGGATAATGTCCGGCTCTGCAAAATAAATTCCACATTCTACCGTAGAGAGAATAAAATGTACACCAGTCCAATCTACTGACGTATTACGCGGCGTGACATCACACCGCTACCAAGCCTTTGTTTGAATCGTTTTTTACTATACCACCTCAGCACGTTTAGCGAAGCGGTTTCCTTGGCACGTCTTGTCGAAGCAGAGATCGTGTTCCCCTTATTCCGGGATTCTCATCAATACGAACGTGGGTAACCCAACCGCGCCATTGATGGTGGCGCTTGGGAGATAAGAGAGTTTTATCAGGCCAGCGGGACGCACAGTTTTCGTCCGCCTACATATAAGGGATAAGGATTTACCTTCTCACCTACGCCTTCTTCCTCCTTTGCTTATCCACCTCCGCGTACTCAAGCTCCAACGCCCAAGCTCGCGCATCTCGCCTCGACCTTCTCCGAATATGTCCGGAGCGGGAGGCAAATGGTTGGCCTCCACCGTTAAGGAGGAGCACATCACCAGACTGCGCAGCGCCGGATATCTTTCCGGCGATATCGCACATCGGCTGCCCGACGAGGGGCAGCTCGTCCCTACCCCTGGGCCTCACGAGAGGGTCGTCTTCCTTCCCCACTTCCTCCGCGGACTGGGCTTTCCGCTCCATCCATTCGTCCGGGGGCTCATGTTCTATTACGGCCTGGATTTCCACGATCTGGCGCCGAACTTCATCCTCAACATCTCGACTTTCATCGTCGTGTGCGAGGCCTTCCTCTGCATCCGGCCCCACTTCGTCCTATGGCTCAAGACCTTCAACGTCAAGCCGAAGGATGTGCTGGGTACGCAAGCGGAATGCGGAGGCGCCATGTTGGGTAAATTACCCAACGTCCTTTGGCTCGAAGGGGCCTTCGTGGACTCCGTCAAGGGGTGGCAATCGGGGTGGTTCTACATCACCGAGCCGCGCAAGCCCACATGGGCGGCAGCCCCCGAGTTTAGATCTGGCGTCCCCACGCAGCTCACCTCCTGGAAAGAGAAGGGCTTGCTGTGGGGCGATTCGAAGGAGGTGACTGGACTCCGAACCTGCATCCAGAAGCTGGTGAGCAATAAGCTCAGGCTCGTCGACATGGTCCAAGTCATGCTCATCCGCCGGATTATCCCATGCCAAGAACGGGCATTCAATCTGTGGGAGTTCAATCCGGAACAGCACCAGGCGCTGAGCGGGCTCTTCGATACAACATAAGAAGGCGCCTGGAGGGTGCTGTTCAAGGGCGCCGAAGCCCCCGCATCCGCGACGGAAGATCGCAGATTCAGCTCGCAGTATCCAACTGACGAGGTAAGTGATTCAACCCCATTACGGGACACTTTGTAGTAATCGAATTGATTATAAGAGGGTTTCATTCTTTCCTTTCCTTTGACAGGAATGGATGGAGAAGGCCAAGCAGCTTATCAGCCCGGCTCCCATGCCAGAAGACCCAGTGGACGCCCGTTTAGCAGGGCTGCTGGTTCCGGCACCGCATGTGGTGCCGGAGAAGAAGGCCAAGAAGGTGGCCGCGGGGACTCGAAAGAGTTCCCGCAATCAGGTGTCCGACGACGAGGCGGACTCCTCCCCTGAAGATGAGGAGGTTTCTCTCCCAAAAGAGGGAGAGAAGAAGAGGAAGGCTTCCCCAATAGGGGAGGCCGAAGGGTCCAAGAGGGGGAGAACTATCCCCCCGGACAGTTTCGCCAACACCACCGTTGGCGAGGATGAATGGCCTCCAAGGGCCAGGCGTCCGGCGAGATCGTAAGTATCCGGATCCTTGATATGCAACATCTTTTATGTCGCGTAGTGTCCTTCTAACGCCACATTCTGTCCGTAGTCCGGCCGATGACGATCTCCCCGACTCATCGAGCGGGTCGTTGGCCCCGTCGGATGTGGATTCACTTCCGACTGCCTCTACCCCACGCGCCGACGAGGACGCTGAGGTGGGATCCCAGAGAGGGACCCATCAGGAGGAGGCTCCGGAGGCGCCGTTAGGCAGCCTCCCAGACTTTGCGCCGGACTCTACACCGGAACCTGCAGTGGTTCCAGAGTCCGGCAAGCGGCCCCTTCGAAAGAAGGGCAAGACCGTGACACCGGCGGCCTCCGTCCAACCGGAGGCGCCGGATAACTTGTTGGAGGCGCTTAAAGGCGCTTCCATCGAGGAAGAACACCGCACTATCATGAGTGCGGTGATTCAAAAGGTTCAGCTCGCCAAAAGCGGGCTGATCGAAGCCTGCAGCAGCCTTCTAACAGGCTTTGAGGTAAGAAGTTAAAATTATGTAATGTAATACCGCATAGACAGTAGCCCCTGATGCTCAGTTCGGTGTTCGGAAAGAAAAGCCGGACTGAGGATCTAACAAGATATGCGCAGGGTTGCTTAACATATGTCAATATGGGTTTGCAGGCTGCGCTGCTGACCTCTGTCGCACTAACGGCGGAGGTCGATGTGCTGAAAAAGAATCTCGAGCGGTCCGAGCAAGAGCTCGGCCATGCCAAGAAGCAGCTCGAGGACAAAGAAGGTGAGTCACACCGCTTTGAATGGTTACCTTACAGAAAAGGATTTTTGGTTGCAATAAAATTAACAAGGATAATGTGAGTATTGCAGGGGCCACTAACGAGGTGGCAGCCCTGAAGGAGGTTGTGTCCGCGGCCGAACGTAGTGCGGCCGTGGAACGGTCAGAGAGAGAAAAGCAGGAGGCACGGGTGGCGGAAGTACGGCAAGAGCTCCAGGCTCTCATGGAGAAACATGAGAGTTTGGAGCGTGACTCCAAGACTCGAGAGTCCGAGCTTGCCTCGGCTCTTGAAAGTGCCAAGTCCGCCAAGGCCGAAGCCCATAAGGCCCTTCAGGAGGTTGAAGATGTAAAGAAGATAGCGGCGGGTAAGGCATTTTTCATGCAAAGCAAGCATGTTAATGTAAAATACCTGATACTTACCCGCATTCGGAGCTCTCCAGGGGCGTTTGCAGATCTGCCATGTAGTGCGTCCGATGCCACCGCATTCTATCGTGGCGAGGAGGGGAGCTCAACGGAAAAAGTCTTCTGGTCTCAGTATGCTAAGGCCGGACACCCGGTGCCCCCAAGCGACCAGCTAAAGCAGCTGGTCGAACTCCACAAGGTAGCTGAAGAGGCCATGAAGGGCCTTATAGTCCGGATGTGGCCTGGACAGGCCATGCCTGGGAGCTACTTTGGCCTCGTGCGGCGGCTGGTGGATGCATGCCCCTGGGTGGATGTCATCAAGCGCTCCGCCCATATTGAAGGCGCTCGCCGGGCCCTCGCCCGCACAAAGGTGCAATGGGGCAGGTTGGATGCGGAGAAGCTTCTCACGGACCCACCGCCGCCGGGCAAGGAGTATCGCACGCCCGAAATGTATTATAAATCTGTCCTGAAGGGAGCCCGCGATATTGCGGATGAGTGCCCCAGAGATGTAATCTTTGAGTGAATTTGCTATGTATTATCCTGTGCGCTGAAACTTTGTTCATGTGCGCTTTGAGCAACGCTTTTTTAATTTAAAATATTACCTTCTGTGCGGCCGTTTATAAAATCTGAGAGATGGCAAGTCGTTGGCTTCATCCCCCAAGCCACGAGTGCTGGGGTGTTCAGGATAAACTTGAGCACTCTTGTTCCCATTGTTGGGTCCATCGAGGGAGGCGCTCAACACAACGAACAAGGCAACCGGACTTATAATGCTTGAACACTCTCACTTAGCCATAGAATTCTATAATTTTAAATTTCGGCGAAGCCCCTGGTATTCGGAAGACCGAATCCGGGGCGCTATCCACGCCTTCGTCGGACATTGTCCGGAACTTCGCTCGAAGCGGCGTGAGTCTTTAAGGACCCGAAAAAACCTCTCGAACAGCGACCAGTCTCTCGCCTTATCATGCCAGTCAGTTTTAGCTTTCTCCACTGATGCGCTCGCCCGGCTCAACCGGGGTGCAATCGCAATGGTTCTCCCAGTGCCACCTTAGCCGACAGAATGGAACGTAAGGCACCAAAACGTGGGAGCCGGGCAAACCCAACTATTGACCCAAGACATCATTCGGAGCCGATTCATATAATGCTATAAGTTCGGGGTGCCGCACTTGTGAAAGTGTTCGGACTTATCACACCATAGAGTGGGGAACACAAGCCCCTGGCGTATTAGGCCGTACCAAAATATACGGGCGCAAAATGTCATATAATGACCATATATATAAAAGGTAATGCAATTGCAATCAAAAAGGTGCTGCATTATTAATGAAAGAAAGTCTGCTAGTAGAGCGGACTGATACAAATAGTGCGGTAAGCAAGGGATTTGGACTAAGTAAACATGTCCCCCTCAGGGGTGAGCTGCGGACTTGGTGTATATAATCGAATTTAATGCTCGTAATTGAGACCACCTGAGTGTTCGTCGCAGCCTTCTTTAGTCCCTGACTGTTGCATCATGAGTTCGACAGGTCCGCCGCCGGACAGGGCTTCTGGTTAACGGAGTCCTGTGCACATAAAAGAAGGAAAATAAAAAATAAAAAAAGGGGGGCACACTTGCGAGCCCCCGGTGTGGTCGAACCGCACTCTGTGTCCGTTGCGATCGTGCCCCCTCCCCTGTGCCCATGGTATCTCCAAAGCGTAATGATGTACGCGGAGTGTTATTATTGCAATCATGCGCGGGTGAGGGTTGGGGCCGCATTGCTACGCGTGCTCTGATCGTGCCAGGTGGTCTTGCTTGGTATTGCTTCGGGCGCGTTTTGCTGTATCCGGCTGTTTAACGGCCGGACTGTAGAATTGCCTTAAGAGGCTACTTTGTACTTCTGCCGTGAGAGCCGCTGTATGTTCCTCCATTCGGAGGGAGCGTTCCGTATTCCCATTGACCGTGATGACTCCACGAGGGCCTGGCATCTTGAGCTTTAGGTATGCATAATGTGGCACCGCGTTAAATTTTGCAAACGCGGTTCGTCCGAGCAGAGCGTGATAGCCGCTGCGAAACGGGACTATGTCGAAGATTAACTCTTCGCTCCGGAAATTATCCGGGGATCCGAAGACCACTTCCAGTGTGACTGAGCCTGTATAGTTGGCTTCCACTCTTGGTATGACACCTTTAAAGGTTATCTTTGTAGGTTTAATCCTTGATGGGTCTATGCCCATTTTGCGCACTGTATCCTGATAAAGCAGGTTCAGGCTACTGTCGCCGTCCATCAGGACTCTCGTGAGGTGAAATCCATCGACGATTGGGTCTAAAACCAATGCGGCGAATCCGCCATGGCGTATGCTGGTCGGATGGTCTCTTCGATCGAAAGTGATCGGACAAGAGGACCATGGATTGAACTTCGGGGCGACTGGCTCCATCGCATAGACGTCCCTTAGTGCGCGTTTCCTCTCCCTCTTGGGTATATGGGTCGCGTATATCACATTCACCGTCCGCACTTGTGGGGGAAAACCCTTCTGTCCTCTATTGTTCGGCGGTCGGGTCTCTTCCTCGTCGTCGTTGTTTAGCCCCTTGTCATTGTTTTCGGCAATTAACTTGCCGGCCTGCTTGAACACCCAGCAATCTCTATTAGTGTGGTTAGCCGGCTTTTCAGAGGTGCCATGTATCTGGCATAAGCGGTCGAGTATTCGATCCAGATTGGACGGACCCGGAGTGGTTCTTTTGAATGGCTTCTTCCGCTGACCGGGTTTAGAGCCTCGGAATCCGGCGTTGACTGCCGTATCCTCCTTATCGTCGCCGTTAATGCGGCGTTTGTTTTTGTTTCGACGTGACCTGCCGTTGTTGTCCTTAGTATCCGGACTGCCAGAATTTTTACGGAGATTGTTGCTGCGAGCTAGCCAGCTGTCCTCTCCCGCGCAAAAGCGGGTCATTAACGATGTGAGGGCTGCCATGGATTTCGGCTTTTCCTGCCCCAGGTGCCGGGCTAGCCATTCGTCCCGGATGTTATGTTTGAAGGCTGCAAGGGCCTCTGCATCCGGACAATCGACGATTTGATTTTTCTTCGTCAAGAACCGTGTCCAGAATTGTCTGGCCGATTCGTCTGGCTGCTGAATGATGTGGCTTAGGTCATCAGCGTCTAGTGGTCGCACATACGTGCCTTGGAAGTTATCAAGGAACGTGGCCTCCAGGTCTTCCCAACACCCAATTGACTCTGCGGGCAAGCTGTTAAGCCAATGCCGAGCTGGTCCTTTAAGCTTGAGTGGGAGATACTTGATGGCGTGGAGATCGTCGCCGCGGGCCATATGGATGTGGAGAAGATAATCTTCTATCCAAACCGCGGGGTCTGTTGTGCCATCATAGGATTCAATGTTTACGAGTTTAAACCCTTCAGGGATTTGATGATCCATTACTTCGTCAGTGAAGCATAGGGGGTGTGCGGTGCCTCTATATTGAGCAATATCGTGACGCAGCTCGAGAGAGCGCTGTCTGCTGTGCTCGGCCCGGCCGGGGTTATTGTATCCGGAGCGACGGTATTCGTCGTGGGTCGTGGGGCGCCCACGTGATCCGTAGATGGATCTGGATTGTCTTGCTTTGTCCTCCAATATGTCTCGCAAGTCCGGCGCGTTCCCTCTTGGCTTCGTACTTTTGGAGCGATGCCGGGGTACGGTCTTGGCTGGGGGCCTGGATGCCTCTCTGTCACGACCACGGGGTGGTCGGTCAGCCATATCGTGTGCTGGTGATGGAGGTATGTATGCTTCGTCCTCTAATCGGGGGAGCAGCTTGCGTCTTGGATAGCTTTTGGAGGGGCGTTCGAGCTTATACTCTTCGGCCGCGAGGACCTCGGTCCATCGATCGGCCAGCAGGTCCTGATCAGCTTGAAGCTGTTGCTGCTTTTTCTTTAGGCTGTTTGCTGTGGCGATAAGCCTGCGCTTGAAACGCTCTTGTTCGACGGGATCCTCAGGTACAACGAATTCGTCATCGTTGAGGCTTGCTTCGTCTTCGGAGGGAGGCATATAGTTATGATCCTCAACCTCTTCGTCTGCCGCCCTCTCATGAGGGCTTGCTTCTGCATCCTCCTGCGCTGAGTCTTGCTGTAGGGGATTGTCTTCGGCACTCTCTGGGGTATTATTATCTCCTGTGCCGGAATCTCCATTCTTGTTGTGGCGGGATTTAGAGCGGCGCCGCTGACGCCGGCATTTGGGCTGCTTCTTTAAAGAGTCTGCCTCCGCTGTTTCTTCGCCGTCCCCATCTTTTGGGGTATCCACCATGTATATGTCATATGACGAGGTGGTTTTCCAGTGCCCTGTGGGCGCTGGTTCCTGTTCGTCTCCGGCATCATCGTCCATAGCGTCGATGTCTTCAGAGTCGTAGTCTAGCATGTCGGTTAGATCGTCGACAGTGGCTACAAAGTGGGCGGTGGGTGGGCTCTGAATTTCTTCGTCGTCCGCATCCCAACCATCCTGGCCATAGTCCGGCCAGGGCTCTCTTGATAATGAGAGATGCTGTAGTGAATTCAAGATATCGCCAAAAGGCGAGTATTGGAAGATGTCCGCGGCGGTGAATTCCATAACCGGCGCCCAATCCGATTTGATTGGTAGGGGCGTGGGAGGTTCGGAATCCGGCAAGGAGTCTGGCACCTCGGAATCACAAGTTTCGCGGGGGACAAGATTAATGTTCGGCTCCATCGCCGTGGAAGTTGAAGCCCCCGAGGCGGTGTCTATCCACCGATCCTCTATCCGGGCGATCGGCTCCGGACTGATGGCCGGAGCGGATTCGTGTGCGGCCACCAAGGCACTGTTCGGCGGCAGAGCTAGATCATGCCCATCGCAACAGTGCGGCGCGCTTGGCTGTGGCCCGGGTCCGTCGAAGATCAAGTCTCCGTGGACATCGGCCGTGAAGTTTAGGCTTCCGAATCTGACCTGACGGCCAGGGGCGTAGCTTTCGATCTGCTCCAGATGGCCAAGTGAATTAGCCCGTAGTGCAAAGCCGCCGAATACGAAGATCTGTTCGGGGAGAAAAGTCTCACCCTGGACAGCGTTGTTGGTTGAAGATGCCATCAAGCCTATCGGTGATGACACAGAGGAACTCTCAATGAAAGCACCAATGTCGGTGTCAAAACCGGCGGATCTCGGGTAGGGGGTCCCGAACTGTGCGTCTAGGTGGATGGTAATAGGAGACGAGGGACACGATGTTTTACCCAGGTTCGGGCCCTCTCGATGGAGGTAAAACCCTACGTCCTGCTTGATTAATATTGATGATATGGGTAGTACAAGAGTGGATCTACCACGAGATCAAGGAGGCTAAACCCTAGAAGCTAGCCTATGGTATGATTGTTGTAATGTGTGTTGTCCTACGGACTAAAGCCCTCCGATTTATATAGACACCGGAGGAGGCTAGGGTTACACAGAGTCGGTTATAATGGTAGGAGATCTACATATCCGTATCGCCAAGCTTGCCTTCCACGCCAAGGAAAGTCCCATCCGGACACGGGACGGAGTCTTCAATCTTGTATCTTCGTAGTCTTGGAGTCCGGCGGACGATGATAGTCCGGCTGTCCGGACACCCCCTAGTCCAGGACTCCCTCACTTGGTCTGCAATATTGTTGATGCAGGACAATTGTTCACTACATCAAAACGACGTGGTTAACTCGCCCATCCACACCGGTTTACAACACCGCGGCCGGTTCATCTGTTTGATCCACCTATGATGCTGAGGTTATCTTTTCCGTCCGCCTCTCGCGGCCTGGTCTACATCAATACACCGGGCCGCACCTATCTGCATGAGGTGTTTATTGAGTATAAAGCAAGTCACAGCTTGGGTAGCCCGGTTTTCTTTCAAATTGGAGGCAAATTATCATCAACTGCCGTCTGCACTGGATGGATCAATGGGCAGGCACGCAAGTCGCCGCCACTACAGTTTGGTTAATTTCAAATAGCCAGTTGGAAGGAACCATTGGTCGAGTTGCTGACACGGCTCATACAGATCATTTATAACCCGTCACTTCAACATTCTGTGGATTCACATCATGCTATCAAAGCTAATGATACGCACTTTTGTTATGATCAAGCATGGAGAGTCTCAAGACAACTCCTCGAGTCGTCTTAAGACTCGGGGGCTACAATGACATGACTCAGCAAATCTTGCCAGTTTCAGCAAATTAAGAACCCCAGGACGATGGAGGGAAATATAACCCGGTCCCCGAGGCTACTACTATATTGATGATAATTTAAAGGCCGTCAGAAACTTTCCGGCTTAAAAAGTATATGACAATTACAAAATCCCGGCTCAATGAAGAAGTTTCGGGTCATCAGAAAGGATTCCGGTTCAAAATCCGGTTCAAGAGATCTCTCTCTCCCGTAAAGTGTTGAAGCTCTCAAATATCTGGTTTAAAATCTGGCTCAAGGGAAGTCAGTCTCATTGAAGTTCTCAAATATCCGGTTTACTGTCCGGTTCAAGGGAAATATGTCTCCTAGAAAACTTTGAAGCTCTCAATATCCGGTTCAAATTCCCAGTTCAAGAAGAATTTATCTCATGCAAAAAGTTAAAGGTTGCCGAAGAGGACCTGCTGCCATGATGCGGGGTTCAAACATGGGTATCCTGCCTTATTGGCTTATCATATTATTGATCATGTGGGGACTTCTGTTTATAAAGCGGAGCTCTAATTGTCCATGGATCCAACTTATGAAGCTATATATAAGATCACTTGGGGGTTTGGTTGTATTTAAACCATAGCTACACCTCTTGATTGGCGCAAGGCCACCAAGGAAATCACTTGGGGGCTTGGTCGTATTCGAACCATAGCTACACCTCTTGATCGGCGCAAAGCCACCAGGAAAATTACTTAGGGGCCAAAGAGAGTGTTGCAAAAGCACAACTCAAACATAGGCACCCACTGAGCTCAAAATATAGCTTGGGGACTCTTTGCTTTGCAATGAACAAAGAGTCTACACTTGTATTAGGCTATCAAACCAGGCTTGGAAGCCAGGTGTACGCACCTAAAACCACGGGTTATCCTGCCTTCTTTAAGTAAGCCACTCCGTCCAGGTAAACCTGGTATGACCCGCCGAACGTTTGACAAGTCAATCTCATAGACCCTGAACTTGTCAAAGTTAAAACGACGATTGGTTAAAGATTGAGGTCCATTTTAAAAGTCTTCGTAAAATGGTTTAACTCAGTGCCCTGGCAGCCCATGAAAAGCCTCGATTTGGGGCCTGGCAGCCCGTGAAAAGCCCCGCATGTTCCTTTTTTGTTTTTATTTGCCAAGTTATTTTTCCTTGGATAAGATTGATAACATCTTTTGATAAACCGGCGTTTATTGACCCGGTTTGGCTTTCAACTACAAGTTTTCAGTACATGATCAGTTATAATCTAGCGCTTATTGACCGGCCTGGTTTCGACTACAAGTCACCGGTATTATATATGGATAATCCAGTGTTTATTACAACCCGGTACGGTTTTATCATAAACCGGCAAAATATGGGAGGAGTTATCAGTACTCAAGATTGGGTTATCACCCTTACTGCACAGGTATCCTAAACCGGCAGTACGATTCAATATCATAGGAACCGGTTTTCCAAACCGGATTATATTATTCAAATCTTTAATAGCCAACATGGCTGGATTTCTATGGTTATTAATAACCAGTATTATGATTGAGGTTTTCAAAGTCGCTTTAGCGCAATGGCTATTATTTTATCAATGGATATGATTTATTTTACAATGGAACAAATAGTCCCGAGTCGCTGCAGGCTTATGACCCGACACTTGGGGGCTACATTATTCAAGTTGAGATTACATCAAATATGCAAGTCTCATGTCGCTGCAAGCATGCACCATGACACTTGGGGGCTAATGCAAAGTCATTTCTTGCTCATCTTATTGAAGACCCGACTCATCACATCATAATGACCCGGCCCTTGGGGGCTACACATCACTTCTCAAATCTACATGATTATACTTAAAAAATCCCTGCTCATTATTGCATAATGACCCGGCCCTTGGGGGCTACACTGGTTGAAGTTTTTATGAGCATAAGGCAATTTCAAGTCCCAGGTTGTTGCAAGCATGACAACCCGGCACTTGGGGGCTACATATATGGAGTATTCAGTTTTTACTAGTGACTGAGATTAACAACATGGATTTCTTCAAAGTGCAGTAATTATATGGAAACAAGTCTCAAATCATCACTTTGTTCTGTTCAAGACTTGGGGGCTACAGGTAATATGGATATAAGGGAGAAATATCTTCCAATTTTTAGTTTTGAGCAAACCAGATTGACCCGGCATCACCAATCATTATGACCCGGTGTCTGCAACAATCATAACCCGGTGTCATCAATAATCATGAACCGGCATTGGAAACAATCATGACCCAAAATTGTCAGTTTTTATAACCCGGTGGTTTTGGAAATCATAGATCGGCAAGTTTTATATTTTCAAGCCGGCTGAATATCAGTTGAATATTTGAAGACCAATATTTTTGTCAAGTCAGAGCATTGAAGGCCGAGTTAAATGGATTCTTTATTTACAACATTTTTCCTACAAACAAATTGATTATGAAGTTGGTCTACTGACCCGGATTTTCTAGAAGGAGGAAATGACAAGGATTTAAGGATGATCAGGTGTCGGTTTTCAAGAAATCTTAACCCGGAACAATATCTGTCAAATTTGTTCTTGTGCTTGTTTTACAGGATCAGTTTACCATGGATAAATCCAAATTAAACCGGGGGCTAAATGTCGGGGATATACCCCGCGGTGTAACCCGGACGGAATTATGACCCGGCCGGACTTGGCGCTTCTTCATAACCCGCCAGAGGACTAGCGATTCATGGGTCTGGCGGTTCACTGGTCTGACAATTCACGAGCCTGGCGACTCCCGAATGACCCTGGCGGTGGGTCAGATAAAGGACTAGGCCCAAGGCCCAGAAGGCCGGTTCATGTTATGGTGGGCCGGTTTAAGAGGAAAGCATAAGGAGTACTCCCTTAAAGAGGAAGCAAGACAAGGACTCCAATTGTAATAAAATAATCCTAATCCTACTAGGACTAGTCATGTAACCCTCTCCTTTAACATATATAAGGAGGGGTAGGGCACCCCAAGAAGCAACAAGCAACAAGCAAAAATAATCTCTAAGGCTAGACACAACTAAAGGGGAGCCGGCTTATGCGTCGTCTCCCTGATGAGCATAATGAGATCTAGCCACAAACAGCATGTAGGGCTATTCCGGATGATGTTTCCCGGGGCCCGAAGCTTTCTAAATCCTTGTCTTGTGTGTTGATCCGCCTCGTGTCTCTCGATTCCGACCAACCCCTTCAAGCTACCACGTAGGTCTGTTGGCCTCAGGACTAAGTCCTCACACTAGGACATCTGCCATGACAATTCCACGACAGCATTCGTAATCTGAGGTTTATCCTCATTGCTGCACAGAAGAATTATGTCCTTGATGCACCGCTGAGTGACAAACCTATTGCAGGAGCAGATGCAGACGTTATGAACGTTTGGCTAGCTCAATATGATGACTACTTGATAGTTTAGTGCACCATGCTTTACGGCTTAGAACCGGGACTTCAAAAACGTTTTGAACACCACGGAGCATATGGGATGTTCCAAGAGCTGAAATTGGTATTTCAGACTCATGCCCGTGTCAAGAGGTATGAGACCTCTGACAAGTACTTCACCTAAAAGATGGAGGAGAATTGCTCAGCTAGTGAGCATGTGCTCAGAATGTCTGGGTACTACAATCACTTGAATCAAGTGGGAGTTAATCATCCAGATAAGATAGTGATTGACAGAGTTCTCTAGTCGCCATCACCAAGTTACTGGAATTTCATGATGAACTTTAGTATGCAAGGGATGACGAAAACGATTCCTAAGCTCTTCGTGATGCTGAAATCGACGAAGGTAGAAATCAAGAAAAGTATCAAGTGTTGATTGACAAGACCACTAGTTTCAAGAAAAAGGGCAAAGGGAAAGAAAGGGAACTTCAAATAGAATGGCAAGCAAGTTGTCACTCCCGTGAAGAAGCCCAAAGCTAAACCTAAGCCTAAAACTAAGTGCTTTTACTACAAAGGAAATGGTCACTGGAAGCGGAACTACCCCAAATACTTGGTGGATAAGAAGGATGGCAAAGTGAACAAAGGTATATTTGATATACAAATTATTGATGTGTACTTTACTAGTGTTCATAGTAACCCCTGGATATTTGATACTTGTTCGGTTGCTAAGATTAGTAACTCGAAACAGGAGTTACAGAATAAACAGAGACTAGTTAAGGGTGAAGTGACGATGTGTGTTGGAAGTAGTTCCAAGATTGATAAGATCATCATCGCACACCCCCTATACTTTCGGGATTAGTGTTGAACCTAAATAAATGTTATTTGGTGTTTGCGTTGAGCATCAATATGATTAGATCAGGTTTATTGCAATACGGTTATTCATTTAAGATAGAGGATTTTTGTTATTCTGTTTACATGAATAAAACCTTCTATGGTCATACACCCAATGTTGATGGTTTATTGAATCTCAATCATAATGATACACATAATATTGATGCCAAAAGATGCAAAGTTGATAATGATAGTGCAACTTATTTGTGGCACTGTCGTTTGGGTCGTATCGGTGTAAAGCGCATGAAGAAACTCCATAAAGATGGACTTCTAGAATCATTTGATACTTGCGAACCGTGCCTTATGGGCAAGATGACTAAAACTCCGTTCTCCGGAACAACGGAACAAGATAGTGACTTATCGGAAATAATACATACCGATGTATGTGGTCCAATGAGTATTGATGCTCGTGGAGGGTATCGCATTTTCTAACCTTCACAGATGATTTGAGCAGATATGGATATATCTACTTAATGAAACACAAGTCTGAAACATTTGAAAAGTTCAAAGAATTTTAGAGTGAAGTGGAGAATCATCGTAACAAGAAAATAAAAGTTTCTACAATCTGATCATGGAGGAGAATATTTGAGTTACGAATTTGGCCTTCATTTAAAACAATGTGGAATAGTTTCACATCTCACGCCACCTGGAACACCACAGCGTAATGGTGTGTCCGAACGTCGTAACCGCACTTTATTGGATATGGTGCAATCTATGATGTCTCTTACCAGTTTACCACTATCATTTTGGGGTTATGCATTAGAGACAGCGCATTCACTTTAAATAGGGCACCATCAAAATCCGTTGAGACGATGCCTTATGAACTGTGGTTTGGCAAGAAACCAAAGTTGTCATTTCTTAAAGTTTGGGGTTGTGATGCTTATCTGAAAAAGCTTCAACCTGATAAGCTCGAACCGAAATCGGAGAAGTGCGTCTTCATAGAATACCCAAAGGAAACTGTTGGGTATCACAAGATCCAAAGGCAAGATATTCATTGCTAAGAATGGATCCTTTCTAGAGAAGGAGTTTCTCTCGAAAGAAGTGAGTGGGAGGAAAGTAGAACTTGATGAGGTAATTGTACCTTCTCCCGAATTGGAAAGTAGTTCATCACATAAACCAGTTCCAGTGATTCCTACACCAATTAGTGAGGAAGCTAATGATGATTATCATAAAACTTCAGATCAAGTTATTACCTAACCTTGTAGGTCTTCCAGAGTACAATGCGCATCAGAGTTCTACGGTAATACTATTCTGAAAATCATGTTATTAGACCATGATGAACCTATGAACTATGAGGAAGCGATGATGAGCCCAGATTCCGTGAAATGGCTTGAGGCCATGAAATCTGAGATGGGATCCATGTATGCGAACAAAATGTGTACTTTGGTGGACTTGCTCGATGATCAGCAAGCCATAGAAAATTAATGGATCTTCAAGAGGAAGACGGACACTGATAGTAGTGTTACTATCTACAAAGCTCGACTTGTCACAAAAGGTTCTCGACAAGTTCAAGGTGTTGACTACAATGAGATTTTTGTCAACTGTAGCAATGCTTAAATCCGTCTGGATCATGTTAGCAGTTGCCATGTTTTATGAAATCAGGCAGATGGATGTCAAAACTGCATTCCTGAATGGATTTCTAGAAGAAGAGTTGTATGATGCAACCAGAAGGTTTTGTCGATCCAAAGGGTGCTAACAAAGTGTGCAAGCTCCAGCGATCCATTTATGGACTGGTGCAAGCCTCTCGGAGTTGGAATAAACGCTTTGATAGTGTGATCAAAGCATATGGTTTTATACAAACTTGCCGTGAAGCTTGTATTTACAAGAAAGTGAGTGGGAGCTCTGTAGCATTTCTAATATTATATATGGATGACATATTATTGATTGGAAACGATATAGAATTTCTAGATAGCATAAAGGGATACTTGAATAAGATTTTTTCAATGAAAGACCTCGGTGAAGCTGCTTACATATTGGGCATCAAGATCTATAGAGATAGATCAAGACGCTTGATAAGATTTTTCAATGAGTAAATACCTTGACAAGTTTTTGAAAGAGTTCAAAATGGATCAATCAAAGAAGGAGTTCTTGTCTATATTACAAGGTGTAAAGTTGAGTAAGACTCAAAGCCCGACCATGGCAGAAGATAGAAAGAGAATGCAAGTCATTTCCTATGCCACAATCATAGGTTCTATAAAGTATGATGTGATGTGTACTAGACCTATTGTGTACCTTGCCATGAGTTTGGCAAGGGGGTACAATAGTGATCTAAGAGTAGATCACTGGACAGCGGTCAAAATTATCCTTATTGAGGACTAAGGAAATGTTTCTTGGTGATGGGGGTGATAAACAGTTTGTCGTAAAGAGTTACGTTGATGCAAGCTTTTACACCGATCTAGATGACTCTAAGTCTCAATCCGGATACATATTGAAAGTGGGAGCAATTAGCTAGAGTATCTCTATGCAGAGCATTGTAGACATAGAATATTTGCAAAATACATACGGCTCTGAATGTGACATACCCGTTGACTAAATTTCTCTCACAAGCAAAACATGATCACACCTTAGTACTCATTGTGTGTTAATCACATAACAATGTGAACTAGATTATTGACTATAGTAAACCCTTTGGTTGTTGGTCACATGGCGATGTGAACTATGGGTGTTCATCACATATAGATATGAACTATTGATGTTAAATCACATGGCGATGTGAACTAGATTATTGACTCTAGTGCAAGTGGGATATTGAAGGAAATATGCCCTAGAGGCAATAATAAAGTTATTATTTATTTCCTTATTTCATGATAAATGTTTATTATTCATGCTAGAATTGTATTAACCGGAAACTTAGTACATGTGTGAATACATAGACAAAACATATTGTCCCTAGTATGCCTCTACTTGACTAGCTCGTTAATCAAAGAATGTTATGTTTCCTAACTATAGACATGTGTTGTCATTTGATGAACGGGATCACATCATTAGGAGAATGATGTGATGGCCATGACCCATACGTTAGCTTAGCATTACGATCGTTACAGTTTCATTGCTACTGCTTTCTTCATGACTTATACATGTTCCTCAGACTATGAGATTATGCAACTCCTGAATACCGGAGGAACACCTTGTGTGCTATCAAACATCACAACGCAAGTGGGTAATTATAAACATGCTCTATAGGTGTCTCCGAAGGTGTTTGTTGGGTTGGCATAGATTGAGATTAGGATTTGTCACTCCGTGTTTCGGAGAGGTATCTCTGGGCCCTCTCGGTAATGCTCATCACTATAAGCCTTGCAAGCAATGTGACTAATGAGTTAGTTGCAGGATGAAGCATCACGGAACGAGTAAAGAGACTTGCCGGTAACGAGATTGAACTAGGTATGATGATACCGATGATCGAATCTCAGGCAAGTAACATACCGATGACAAAGGGAACAACGTATGTTGTTATTTGGTTTGACCGATAAAGATCTTCATAGAATATGTAGGAACCCATATGAGCATCCAGGTTCCGCTATTGGTTATTGACCGGAGATGTGTCTCGGTCATGTCTACATAGTTCTCGAACCCGTAGTGTCCGCACGCTTAACGTTTGATGACGATTGGTATTATGAGTTTATATGATTTGATGTACCGAAGGTTGTTCCGAGTCCCAGATGAGATCACGGGCAGGACAAGGAGTCTCGAAATGGTCGAGACATAAAGATCGATATATTGGAAGGCTATATTCGGACATCGAAAGGTTCCGAGTGATTCGGGTATTTTTTGGAGAACCGGGGAGTTACGGGAATTCACCGAGAGAAGTAATGGGCCTTATTGGGCTTTAGTGGAGAGAGAGGAGAAGGGCCAAGAAGTGGCGCACGCCTCCCCCCTGCCCAAACTGGATTGGACAAGGGGTGGGGGCGCAGCCCCCCTTTCCTTCTCCCTCTCCCTCTCTTTCCTTCTCTCCTACTCTGAATGAGAAAGGGTGGCATGCCCCCTAGGCCGGCCGCCTCCTCCCTCCCCAAGGACACACAAGGACACACAAGTTGATCTTTAACCGTGTGTGGTGCCCCCGTCCATAGTTTTCCACCTCGGTCATATCGTCGTAGTGCTTAGGCGAAGCCCTGCACCGGTAACTACATCATCACCGTCACCATGCCGTCGTGCTGACGGAAGTCTCCCTCGGCCTCAGCTGGATCTAGAGTTCAAGGGATGTTACCAAGCTGAACGTGTGCATATCGCGGAGGTGTCGTGCATTCGATACTTGATCGGTTGGATCGTGAAGATGTTCGACTACATCAACCGCGTTGCTTAATGCTTCCGCTTTCCGTCTACGAGGGTACGTGGACACACTCTACCCTATTTTTGCTATGCATCACCTAGATAGACCTTGCGTGATCGTAGGAATTTTTTTGAAATTACCGCGTTCCCCAACACGGTGCATGTAGAGTCGTATCAGTGGCAGATAGGACTTGAGAGAATATTGATCTTACCTTTAGGTCCTTGTGGGTTCGACACTCCATACGTATCACTTCCACCTTTGGAAATTGCTACGATGATTCCTTACACTTGGCGATTATCAAGCTCTTTTCCGGCGACGTTGCCGGGGAGCAATAGCGTGCGGTTGATATTCTCGTGTGTGCTTATTTGCCTTCTTCACTAAGTAGATTTTGCTTTCCCTGTTGTTTTTGTTTCCTTTAATTGTGGGTGAAACAAAAAAGTTTAAACAATGCAAAATACCAAAAATATTACTTGCCTCTCATGCCTAAAAGCTTTTTCAAAAAGATAAGTGATTGGAAGGTTATGCATTGGAGAAGTGAGGGTCGACCTTGAACACTTGTGTTCATGCACATGGAAACAATGTAGAATTTTTCATGGAAGTTTCTCAAATATAATTATCCCCTTGTATATATCCATTGTATTATAAAAATAATGTGCCAAGTTTTGGTTTTAGGATGATTAGATCGCTTGTTTGCTATGTGTAGTGCAAGAATAGAAACTTTGGTTGTAGTGCGTGAATTTTCATTTTTTACTGGATGTCAAAAGTTACTAAAAAGTTTACACAGTGATGCTATACTAACTTTTTAGGTTGTCTTAATTTTTTAGAATTTTTGGAGTTACAAAAGTATACAAAGTTTCCAGATTACTACAAATTGTCATGTTTTTAACATATTCTGTTTTCTATGTGTTATTCACTTATTTTGATGAATCTGTGGGTAGTATCGGGGGGTATGAACCATGGTGAAGTTGGAATACAGTAGGTATAATGCTAATATGAAATTGGAATGAGTTTACAACAGTACCTAAAGGTAGTGATTTGCTTTATTATACTAACAGATCTCACAAGGTTTTTTGTTAAGTTTTGTGTGGATGAAGTGTTTGAAGATCGAGAAGTTATCGATATGAGAAGAATAAGGAGAGGCAAGAGTTCAAGCTTGTGGATTCCCAAGGCACCCCAAGTAAATATTTCAAGGATACTCAAGCATCTAAGCTTGGGGATGCCCCGGTTGGCATCCCATCTTTATTCCTCAACAATTATCGGTATACCTTGGTTTTTGTTTTGTTCACATGATATGTGTCTTTTGAGTTTATTTTTCCTTTCTTTTCCTTTATGCACCATGCTAGTATGAGATAGTCCTTCATTGATTTATAGAATGCTTCATGCGCTTCACTTAAATCTTTTGAGTATGGCTTTATAGAATGCTTCGTGTGCTTCACTTATATATTTTGAGCTTGGATGTTGGTAAATCTATACTAATTGTAGAATGATCCATGAACTTCACTTATATCTTTTGGAGTATGAATAAGACTATCATCAAAATTGGGCTTGGAAGAGTATCATTAAAATATCATGCCTAGCTAGGGGCATTAAATATTGGGAAAATTGATTTTATACCCCTAGTTGTGTCACCCTCAGCAGGTTTGCCCCTAGTTTCCGAAAACCCTCGTTCTTGCCAACTCACTTTTGTTTTCTTATACTTTTGCCCTTCCAGCATGGTTCCGTCCAGCCAGCGCCATTTGACCGCTACCGGCGCCAGATTTTGGACATTTTTGCCCCTGTGGCTGCTCACTTCAGTACCCCTTTGTCCTAAGCCAACTCCGACGAAAAACAGAGGAAGGGAAGGCGCATCCAGATTAGAGGGGGAGTGGGAAGCAGGAGAGGAAGGAGCCAGCGTGCATGGCGAGCTCCGGCTCATCCAGCTTCTCGCCAGCGACCGGAGAGGTAAGCAATGTGGTGGGGTCGTGCTTCTCCACCCTACCCAACATTTTGGGGTTCAAACCTAGGGTTTGTGACATTTTGGGGGAAATTTGACTTTTTTAGGTCGATGGGGTCAGGATTGTGCAACATTCATCAGAGTTTTATCTTCCCGACGAGTCTTATTCCAGCTTGGAGTTTCTATTGAAGCATCGATGCCTCGGTCATGGTCTTGTATCTGCCCGCCGTGTATCATGGGGTGGTGCTAGCAGTGGCCGCCGTTTTTTAGGTTGCCCATTGGATGTAAGTTCATGTCAATTTGATCCAGATTTGTTTTTTGCTCTCTACTCTCTACTTTCTAATTATGACTCTCTTGATCTGCAATTAGTTACCAGATGAGTGTCAGTGGGTGGTTTGGATTGACCCAGCTCCTCCATTGTGTGTTGGACTAGCTTTTGAAGACTTGCACGCTAAGGTTGAACGCAGTTGGATCAAGTGCCACCATTTGAAGAAGGAAAACATTGAGCTGGCAAGGAAGAACAAGGCTTTGAAGAAGAAGCTTAGAGAGAGAGAGATGAGATACTGATGTTGTGGGCATTGTTGCTTGGGGCAATTTGTATGATAGTTGTACTACTATGGTAGTTGTCGAAGAAATTATGCAGTTGTTTGATGTCAACTATAGTAGTTTGGTATTCCCAGATGTTTTTGCTCTTGTCAAATGTGGTCTTAAACTTGTCAAATGTGGTTTGGTGAATGAATTTGATCTTGCCAGCTGAATTTGATCTTGCTAGCTCAATTTGATCCTAAACTTGTGAAATGACAGATGAATGACACAAGTTAAACAACAACTTGAGATCAAACAACATTGTGCATCACAAATCAATTACACAAGTTCAACAACAACTTGAGATCAGACAACATTGTGCATCACAGATGAATGACACAAGTTCAACAACAACTTAAGATTAGACCACATTGTGCATAACAATACCAAGTACATAACAACACCATAGCACATAGTACACATAACAGGTGCATCTCAGAAGTTTAGCAACAGCACACGGTACACATAACAGTCATAAAAGGTGTAAAAACACCATCTAGTTCATAACAGCATCTAGAACTTCAGTTTTTGCTCCTGGTGTTTTTGGATAGGTTTGGAGCTTCCCTAGCCTTAATTCTAGTGTTCCTAGCTGGGTTGGGGCCAGTTGGTGGAGCTTAGTTCAGTGTTGGTCCTTTTGATGCATGAGTAACAACCTTGCTATCAACACTGCTTCCAGTAGTTGAGAATGTAGTTGCTCGTTGTACATCTCCACCTCTCTTCTCTTTCACACACCTTGGAGAAGCTCCTCTATCTGCTGCTTTTTATAGCTTTTCCTATGGCTAAACAATTGCAAATATGTAACAAATAGTAAGGTATGCATGAATAGAAATGGATGCGAGAATTGCACATACCTTACTACACTTGCTTGTGTAGATGCTTCATGAGATGGTTCCTCTGGTGGTGGCATTTCATGCTGGACTACATCAGGTATTGGCTGATCCTCATCCTCATCCTCATCTTGCACTTCTGCTATTGCTGGCTCAATTGTTGTTGGATGATCATCTGCATTTTGTGCACCCCGATGCTCTTCTTCTCCAAAAGCTGGATCAACAAATAGTGTGCATCCCTTGGCTTGGTGTCCACATCTGCCACACCTTTTGCACTTCTTCTTCCTTGGCCCAAGGCCATTTCCGAGCTCATTGCTTGCTCTAGTCCTCTGCTTTCTTGGCATGCCTGGTGCTTGCTTCTGAACAGGAGCACATAATTTGAATCCAGGATCTAAAATGTCCCACCGTTGCTTGCCTCCCAAAGCTGGTAGGTTTTCAGCATAAGTGGCTCTGAACATCTCAACAGAGTAGTACTTATGGACATACTTATCAATTGCTGAAAACTGTAATTTCCCAATTGCATGACCTTGACTCTGCATTTCTTGCAAACATCAAATCTAAATCATCATCACACTGTAAAGGGTTCCAACTCTCCTTTGAACTGTCCCAATATCTTATTTCAATAGCATCAAACAATCCCCATTGATACTTTGCAAAAACATTAGCCCTAAAATCATTAAATGAACTACTACTGTTGTCCACAACTAATGGAAATGTGAAGTTGCTTTCTTTTCCTCTGGTACCAGCAGAAACTATGACTGTGGTCTCCATTCTAACAGACAAAAAGAATGCAACAGCTGGATCCATCCTACAATAATGAACACCACATCTACCATGACTAAATCTTCTCCGAATCAAGCCTACGATACTAAGTAAGAGCAGATCTAAGACTTACCCCGCCGGGATCTCCCATGCATATGCGGTGCCCTTGCCCTTGTCGCCCTGACTGCCACCACAGCCGCCTTCAATGCCCCCTAACCGATGGCGAGCTTTTGTCGCCATTGACGATGCCACCGCCGCCGTGTCCGCTACCCCGTGGTGATTGGGACACTGCCTATCCGTGCGTGCAGCCGTTGCCCTCCCGCGCTGATGCGGTTCCCTTCTTGTGGCGGCGGCTGCCGCCTAGGGTTTCTCCATTCTCCCCCATCACATGGAAATGGATGTGGTGGTGGTGTAGATGACGTTGTGGTGGTGGTGCCCCTAGGGTTTGTGGATCTAGTGTTGAGTCGCCGATGAACTAGAGTTTGGACAGGGGAGAAAGAGTGATGGGAGGAATGGGGAACGAGAGAGTGAGGGGGAACAAGCGAGTGAGCACGAACGGGGGGCAAGCCGTGTCCAAAATCTAGCGCCGGTAGCGGTCAATCGGCACTGACTGGACGGAACCGTGATGAGAGGGAAAAATCACAAAGAAACCAAAGTGAGTTGGGCAAGAACGGGGGTTTTCAGAAAACTAGGGGCAAACTTGCTGAGGGGGACACAACTAAGGGCACCAAATTAATTATCCCTTAAATAATAGCGCTTGTAGGGAGGCAACCCAATTTTATTTTTATGTTTTTGGTTTTTGCTTCTGTTTTTCAATATATACACATTATTAACTCTGTAGTAATTGTGTTTTGGTGTTTTAATTAGTGTTTGGGCCAAGTAAGACCTTTGGGATGGCTTACGGTGATAGTTGATTTGACCTTGCTGAAAAATAGAAACTTTTGCACCCAGTAAAATAATTTTCAAAAATCACAGAAGCGTGATTTTGATCTGAACTTCTTACACAAGATTCATATACAAATTTCCTAGGTAATCCTAATTTTTTAGAATTTTTGGAGTCACAAAACTATGGTTGTTGTTCAGATCATTACAGATTGTTCTGTTTTTGACAGATTCTGTTTTCAGTGCATAGTTTGCTTACTTTCTAGTTTCTATGGCTTATATTGCTCAATATAAATTGTAGAAATGATATGGTATAGTAGGCATTGTGTGAGAACAATTATGAATCTTATCTTGACAGTACCAAAGTGAATGATTTACTCTTTATCGTACTAACCCATCTCATGAAGTTCTGTTAAGTTTTGTGTGATTGAAGTTTTCAAGTTTCGGTTGAGATATCGATACGAGGAGAATAAGGAGTGGAAATAACCTAAGCTTAGGGATGCCCAAGGCACCCCAAGGTAATATTCAAGTAAGACTCAATCGCCTAAGCTTGGGGATGCCCCGGAAGGCATCCCCTCTTTCATCTTCAAAAACCATCGGTATACCTTACTCGAAGCTTTATTTTTATTTGTCACATGATATGTGTTTTTCTTGGAGCGTATTTTCATTTTACTTGCTGTTTGAATAAAATCATTGGATCTGAAATCTTGAATGAGAAAGAATCCTCTCATGGCTATTTAACTATTTGACTACTCATTGATCTTCACTTATATCTTTCCGGAGTAGTTTTGTCATTTACTCTCGTGCTTCACTTATATCCTATGAGTAAATGGTTGAATGAATTGAATATCATAAATCTGAAATTATATACGCTTCATATGCTTATTCCATGGGTAGTGATGAATTCACATATAAGAAGTATAGGTGGTAAAATTTATTGAAAGTTAGCAAACACAACATTGGTCACTTGAACAATTCATGAAAGAATATTGAAGGTAGAGAGATTTCACATATAAATATACTATCTTGGACATCTTCTATGATTGTGAGCCCCATTAGTTATTTTCAAACTTGAGCAAATTTGTTGAAGTTTGACAAGGAAGACAACGTAATGAGTTACGTTTGGGTATATTTGTATAGAAGTTATATTGTTATAGATACTCCAACATGTGGTGCTTGCTTACAGTCTTTTGCTAGCCAAAAAATGTGTACTAAGTAGAGATACTACTTGTGCATCCAAAACCCTTAAATCCCATTTCATGCCATGAGTTTCCACCATATCTACCTATGGATTGAGTAAGATCTTTCAAGTAAGTTGTCATCGGTGCAAAAAGCAATAAAAATTGCTCCTAAATACGTATGATGTTTTATTGTAAGGGAAAATAAGTGTTGTACGAACTTGTGATGGTAAAGAAATAAAAGTGACGGAGTGCATAATAAAGGTTGCTATCACAAAGGGCAATACAACATGACGTTCCTTTGCATTAAGGGTTTGCACAACCAACATTAAAAAGCGCATGACAACCTCTACTTCCCTCTGCGAAGGGCCTATCTTTTACTTTCATGTATTTACTTTTATGCAAGAGTCAATAGTATAACTTCTTATTTCAACCTCAATTATTATTTAGTTGGCAAGCATTACGTGGTGGAGAAAGACCTAAGCACATATGGCCATTCAAATATATTTGATCATGAATTATTATTGTTGACAATTATCTATATGATAAGTAAGTTGGAGGCGAAACATTAAGCCCCTATCTTTCTCTGTGTTCGACGGATGCTGTTTGTTCTAAAAATATGCTTTGAGTGTTAGCAATCATGGAAGACTATATGATAGTGGAGTATGTGGAATTTTCTAAATCAAAGCTCTTACATAGACCTTTCCTGAAAAAAAGATGAATTGCAATTGTTTGGTGACTGAAAACTAGTTTGTTAGTTTTCAAGAAACTTTATGGTTTATGGTTTAACATGTGAATAGCTTGCTACTTGGTCATGAGAAGTTCTATGAGATGAGCTACTGTTCATGATAAAGAATAATGCTAGAAGAAGTGTTTGGAACTATCATTGATCAAATTTTTGCACTATGCTAGCATTCACACTTCATAAATTATTTCTTTAATCATTTACCTACTCGAGGACGAGCAGGAATTAAGCTTGGGGATGCTGATGCATCTCCGATGTATCGATAATTTATGAAGTATTCATACCATATTTACAACAATTTTATAAGGTTTTGATATGATTTGATTAGAACTAACCCGAACTGACGCTGTTTTCAGCAGAACTACCGTGGTGTCGTTTTTTGTGCAGAAATAAAAGTTCTCGGAATGGGTTGAAAATTTACGGTGATTTTTTATGGAACAAAAGAGACCCCTGAAGCACAAGAGTTGGACCAGAAGCTTCACGAGGAAGCGGCAAGGGTGGAGCCCCCCCCCCCCCCCCGGTCGCGCCCCCTGGCTTGTCGCTGCCTCGTGGATCCCCTTGACGTGAGACCGATGCCAAAAATTCCTATAAATCCCCAAACCTCCAAAAACAAACCTAGATCGGAAGTTCCGCTGCCGCAAGCCTCTGTAGCCATGAAAAATCAATCTAGGCCCTCTCCGGCACCCAGCCGGAGGGGGCAATCATCACCGGGGGCCATGAAGGAGGAATTCAGAGGGGACCATTATCACCATGGAGGATAAGGACCAGAGGGAGAACCTCTCCCCATCTAGGGGGAGGCCATGGAGGAGGAAGCATGAGGGGGAGACTCTCTCCCCCTCTCTCTCGGTGGCGCCGGAGTGCCGCTGGGGGAACCATCACCATGGTGATCGTCTTCATCAACATCACCATATTCATCAACTTCCTCATATCTTTTAGGCGGTCCACTCTCCCGCACCCCATTGTAATCCCCTACTTGAACATGGTGCTTTATGCCACATAATTATGATCCAATGATGTGTTGCCATCCTATGATGTTTTGAGTAGATTTCTTTTGTCTTTGGGTTGATTGATGATCTAGATTGGTTTGAGTTGTATGTTTTATTTTGGTGTTGCCGTATGGTGCCTTCCGTGTCGCGCACACGTGAAGGATTCTCGCTGTAGGGTGTTGCAATACGTTCATGATTCGCTTATAGTGGGTCACTAGAGTGACAAAAGCATAAACCCGAGTAAGGGGGTTGTTGCGTATGGGATAAAGGGGGCTTGATACTTTAATGCTATGGTTGGGTTTTACCTTAATGATCTTTAGTAGTTGTGGATGCTTGCTAGAGTTCCAATCCTAAGTGCATATGATCCAAGTAGAGAAAGTATGTTAGCTTATGCCTCTCCCTCATATGAAACTGCAATAACGACTACCGATCTTGTTAACAATTGCCTAGGGCAATTCTGCACACTGACCCATCACTATTCCACACTCGCTATTTATAATATATAGTAATATATTCTAACTTTATGTTAACAACACCTACTTTTATATTTTATTTCTCCGATATCATGTAATGCTATCCCCTTCATACCCACAACGTAGTTTTATTTCTCGTTTCTAGATGGAAGCGAACATTCGGTGTACGCAGAGTCGCATCAGAGGCAGATAGGACTTGAGAGAATATTGATCTTACCTTTAGCTCCTTGTGGGTTTGACACTCCATACTTATCACTTCCACCTTTGGAAATTGCTACGATGATTCGTTGCACTTGGGGATTATCACGTGGCTTCCCGAGCACAAACTAATATCATTTTTTTATCCCGACACCAATACATGGTTATAAGCATTAAGACCTCATCCCCGTACCTTCTTTTGATTATAAGTGTTTGAATCACTATTTGCTTGTTGATCCGGTCAAAAGATGGATTTGACACTTTAGCAAAAGCTTGCTAGAGACCATGCCGGTCGTCACCCACTCCTGCCGGAGGAACTGCCGGTTGGCCTCCACATAGGCCTCATCCTGGATGGACTCCAGGATGGCGTGCTGCTTCACCATCTCCGCGGCTTGGGCAATGGCAAACTCCGCCTCCATGTCCTCCGTATTGAACCCCGGAGCAGGCTTCTCTGCTTCATCCTCCTCCGAATCCACCACCTCCATCGGCTCCAGCAGCGATGCGGGCGGCATGCCTCGCCCGGATCTCCTCCATGATTTGCCTCCGGCATTCCGAGGTGAGCATGACATACATGGTGATCTTTTGCCGCACCATGGCAATGTCGGAGAGTGTGGGGAGAGCGGGGGAGAGGAGGCGGATGGGCTCGTGTTGCAGCACAGAGAGGGAGGAGGCGGATGGGCCAGGATTAGGGGACGCCGGCTGGCTTAAATAGATAGATTTGGCCTTGAGAGGCAAGCCAGAGTGACGCCACGTAGCGACGAAGGAAACGTCCATCGGACCGTCGGGTTTCCGAATGATTCCACATGGGACCCCATTATCAGTCCTACATGGCGGACACGTCCGGGCGTGCCCGGGCGCTGATACGTCTCCAATGTACCTATAATTTTTTATTGCTCCATGCTATTATATTATCCATTTTGGATTTATATGAATTATTATGCTATTTTATATCATTTTTTGGGACTAACCTATTAACCTAGTGCCAAGTGCGAGTTGTTGTTTTTTCCTTGTTTTTGTCTTCTACAGAAAATCAATACCAAACAGAACAAAACTTTTTGATGATTTTTCTTGGACCACAAGACACCCATGAACCTTCGAGAGGAGGTCAGGGGGCCACAGATTGGCGACAAGCTCATAGGGCGCACCCCATGGGGGGCGCCTTGCAACCTTGTGGCCCCCCTGAGGCTCCTCTAACCCTAATTCTTCTTCCATAAATACCCAAATATTCCCCGTAGACTAGAGGACACACCAAAAATACTTTTCCGCCGCTGCAAGTTTCTATCTTCATGAGATCCCATCTAGAGACCTGGTCCGGTACTCTGCCGGAGGGGGATTCAATCACGGAGGGCCTCTACATCAACCTTGTTGCCCTTTCGATGATGTGTGAGTAGTTTACCACATACCTACGGGTCCATAGCTAGTATCTAGATGGCTTATTCTCTCTCTTTGATCTTCAATAAATGTTCTCCTCGATGTTCTTGGAGATCTATTCGATGCAATCTTCTTTTGCGGTGCGTTTTTTGAGATCCGATGAATTGTGGATTTATGATCAGATTATCTATGAATATTATTTGAGTCTTTTCTGAACTCTTTTATGCATGATTAAGATAGCTTTGTATTTCTCTCTGATCTGTTTATTTGGGTTTGGCCAACTAGATTTATTTTTATTACAATGGGAGAGGTGCTTTGTAGTGGGTTCAATCTTGTTGTGCTTCTTCTCAGTGATAGAAGGGGACATGACACGTATTTGTATTGTTGCCACTAAGGATAAAAAGGAGGGTTTTATTCATATTGATTGGATCTATCCCTCTACATCGTGTCATCTTGCTTAAGGCATTACTCCGTTATTGTTAACTCAATACACTAGATGCATGCTGAATAGTGGTCGATGTGTGGAGTAATAGTAGTAGATGCAGGCAGGAGTAAGTCTACTTGTCACGGAGGTGATGCCTATATTCTTGATCATTGCCTTAGATATCGTCAGAACTTTGCGCTCTTCTATCAATTGCTCAACAGTAATTTGTCTACCCACTGTATGCATTCTTTCAAGAGAGAAGCCTCTAGTGAAAACTATGGCCGCCGGGTCTATCTTTTATCATATAATTTTAGATCTATAAAACCAAAAACCCAAAAATACCTTGCTGAAATTTATTTACCTTTACTTTATTTTGCACTTTTACTTATCTTTTATACTTATCTCTATCAGATCTCATCCTTGCAAGTAACCGTGAAGGGATTGACAACCCCTTTATTGCGTTTGGTGCAAGTATTTGTTTGTTTGTGTAGGTGCAACCATTGGTGACTTGTGTGTTCCTCCTACTAGATTGATACCTTGGTTCTCAACTGAGGGAAATACTTATCTCTACTTTGTTGCATCACCCTTTCCTCTTCAAGGGAAAAACAACGAAAGCTAAATAAGTAGTAGGAAGAATTTCTGGCGCCGTTGCCGGGGAGGATCTACATCAGGCCTACCAAGTATCCGTCATAAACTCTCATCTCTTGCATTTACATTATTCGCCATTTGCCTCTCATTTTCCTCTCCCCCACTTCGAAAACATTTTCAGAAAAACACAAAAATATTTGCCTTCTTTCCATTTGCTTTTTTATTTGCTTTTGTTCTGGATTGCTTGCTTTGCCATTATGGCTAAATCTGGGGAGGTTATCATTGAAAAAACTAGTAATAATCTTGAGGCAAATTTTGAATCTTGTGCTCTCAATCATGAATCTCTTGAAATTGAAACCCCCACTCATCTTAAAACTAAGATCTATCATGTGGGTGATGGGAACATCATTGGAAAGAATATTATTCAGGAATTCTTTGATTGTGTGGGAGTTATGCCTATAGATAGGGGATTCGTTCCTCGTAATACAAATTGCCACGCAGATGCTATTTCCATGCTTGTGATTATTAAGTTAGAGAGAGAATTTCTACATATCCATCCCGCCTTACGGAAGATGTTTTATGAACTCCTGAATATACTTGATCCTAAGGCTAAGAAAATTGCTACCATTGTCCTTATGCCCGAATTTGATTAGATAGTCCGAGAGGCTAGGAAAATATTTGCTTACTATAATATAAATTTTGAGCATCCCCCAATAGAATAAATACTTTGTGATGAAGAAACCTTACGTGGTTTGGAATCTAATGATTATGTTGCTTTTAGTAACAATCTAAGAAAAAGAGTCTCTTATGCGGAAGTTATCCAAGCTTTACACATTGATGCTTATGATAGATTTGATTGGGTCACTAAGGGAATTGATGAAGGGTTTAACAAAAAATGGATTGAAGAGATGTCTAGAGAACCTATTAAAAGTGAGATACATGTTTCTTACATACGCAGATGTTTATGGAGATGATCCTGAGTATGAAATTATGAATGTCAAATTACTAGTCGAATTCCTTTCCAGGCTTTAAGCTCTTCCGCTAGAAGGGAAAAACATGATATGAGAAGTTTAATAAGAAAATTCTTGGACGATTTGATTAGAAAAGAATTGAATACCAAATATGACAATACCTAGATCTATGCAATATGCCTAGCTAGGGGCGTAGAACAATAGCGCTTGTTGGGAGGCAACCCAATTTTATTTTTTGTTTTTTTGTTTGTGCTTCTCTTTTTCAATAAATGTGCAATTATACTTCTGTTATGATTGTGTTTTAGTGTTTCATTTAGTGTTTGAGCCAAGTAAGACCTTTGGGATGATTTGGGTGATAGTTGATTCGATTCTGCTGAAAGCATAAGCTTTTGCGCTTAGTTCTGGAATTTTGTAAATTCACAGAAACATGTTTTTGACTGAATTTTTACACGAGATTGATATAAAAATTGCCTACTTTGTCCTAATTTTTCAGAATTTTTGGAGTTAGATAAGTTTGGCTAAAGTCCAGATTACTACATATTGTTCTGTTTTTGACAAATTTTGTTTTCATTGTGTTGTTTGCTTATTTTGATGAATCATTGGTAGTATCGAGGGGTATGAACCATGGTGAAGTTAGAATACAGTAGATATAATGCAAATATAAAATTGGAATGAGTTTACAACAATACCTAAAGGTGGTGATTTGCTCTATTATACTAATGGATCTCACAAGTTTTCTGTTGAGTTTTGTGTTGTGAAGTTTTCAAGTTTTGGGTGAAGTTTCGATGGACTACGAGATAAGGAGTGGCAAGAGCCTAAGCTTCGGGATGCCAATGGCACCCCAAGGTAATATTCAAGGACAACCAAGCATCTAAGCTTGGGGATGCCCCGGATGGCATCCCCTCTTTTGCCTATGATCCATCAGTAAACTACTTGAGGCTATATTTTATTCACCACATGATATTTGTTTTGCTTGGAGCGTCTTGTATTATATGAGTCTTTGCTTTATTTGCTTTTTAGTTTGCCATAATCATCCTTGTTGTACACACCTTTTGAGAGAGACACGCATTAATCATGAATTTATTAGATACTCTATGTGCTTCACTTATATTTTTTGAGATAGTAGTTGCTCTAGTACTTCACTTATATCTTTTAGAGCATGACGGTGGTTATATTTTGAATAAATTGATGAACTCTCATGCTTCACATATATTATTTTGAGAGTCTTATAAATAGTATGGCAATTTGCTTAGGTTATGAATTTAGTCCTAATATGATGGGTATTCAAGAGGGATATAATAAAAACTTTCATGAAGATCATTGAATATATGAGCAGTTTGATTCCTTGCATTTGTTTTGAGATATAAAGATGGTGATATTAGAGACATGCTAGTGAGTAAATGGGGTTTAGTAAGAATACCTGTGTTAAAGTTTGTGATTCCCGAAGCATGCATGTATGGTCTCTCGTTATGCTATGAAATTGGAGCATGGTTTGTTTTTGATTATCTTCCTTATGAGTGGCGGTCGGGGACGAGCGATGGTCTTTTCCTACCAATCTATCCCCCTAGGAGCATGCGTAGTAGTACTTTGCTTCGAGGGCTGATACGTCTCCAGCGTATCTATAATTTTTTATTGTTCCATGCTATTGTATTATCTGTTTTGGATGTTTAATGGGCTTTACTATGCACTTTTATATTATTTTTGGTACTAACCTATTAACCAGAGGCCCAGTGCAAATTGTTGTTTTTTTGCCTATTTTAGTGTTTTGCGGAAAAGGAATATCAAACGGAGTCCAAACGGAATGAAACCTTCGGGAGAGTCATTTTTGGAACAAAAGCAATCCAGGTAACTCGGAGTGGACGTTAAGGAAGCAACAAAGCGGCCACGAGGCAGGGAGGCATGCCTACCCCCCTTGGGCGCGCCCCCCACCCTCGTGGGCCCCTCGGGGCTCCTTGACCGACTTCTTTCGCTGATATATACTCATATACCCTGAAAACGTCCAGGAGCACAATAGATTGGGAGTTCCGCCGCCGCGAGCCTCTATAGCCACCAAAAACCAATCAGGACCCTGTTCCGGCACCCTGCTGGAGGGGGGGGATCCCTCACCGGTGGCCACCTTCATCATCCCGGCGATCTCCATGACGAGGAGGGAGTAGTTCACCCTCGGGGCTGAGGGTAAGTACTAGTAGCTATGTGTTTGATCTCTCTCTCTCTCTCTCTCTCTCTCTCTCGTGTTCTTGATTCGGCACGATCTTGATGTATCACGAGCTTTGCTATTATAGTTGGATCTTATGATGTTTCTCCCCCTCTACTCTCTTGTAATGGATTGAGTTTTCCCTTTGAAGTTATCTTATCGGATTGAGTCTTTAAGGATTTGAGAACACTTGATGTATGTCTTGCATGTGCTTATCTGTGGTGACAATGGGACATCACGTGATCCACTTGATTTATATTTTGGTGATCAACTTGCGAGTTCCGTGACCTCGTGAACTTATGCATAAGGGTTGGCACACGTTTTCGTCTTGACTCTCCGGTAGAAACTTTGGGGCACTCTTTGAAGTACTTTGTGTTGGTTGAATAGATGAATCTGAGATTGTGTGATGCATATCGTATAATCATACCCATGGATACTTGCGGTGACATTGGAGTATTTAGGTGACATTAGGGTTTTGGTTGATTTGTGTCTTAAGGTGTTATTCTAGTACGAACTCTATGATAGATCAAACGGAAAGAATAGCTTCATGTTATTTTACTACGGATTCTTGAATAGATCGATCAGAAAGGATAACTTTGAGGTGGTTCTGTACCCTACAATAATCTCTTCATTTGTTCCTCGCTATTAGTGACTTTGGAGTGACTCTTTGTTGCATGTTGAGGGATAGTTATATGATCTAATTATGTTATTATTGTTGAGAGAACTTGCACTAGTGAAAGTATGAACCCCAGGCCTTGTTTCCTAGCATTGCAATACCGTTTACGCTCACTTTTACCACTTGTTACCTTGTTGTTTTTATATTTTCAGATTACAAATACTCATATCTACCATCCATATTGCACTTGTGTCACCATCTCTTCGCCGAACTAGTGCACCTATGCAATTTTCCATTGTATTGGGTGTGTTGGGGACACCAGAGACTCTTTGTTATTTGGTTGCAGGGTTGTTTGAGAGAGACCATCTTCATCCTACACCTCTCACGGATTGATAAACCTTAGGTCATCCACTTGAGGGAAATTTGCTACTGTCCTACAAACCTCTGCACTTGGAGGCCCAACAACGTCTACAAGGAGAAGGTTGCGTAGTAGACATCAAGCTCTTTTCTGGCGCCGTTGCCGAGGAGGTGAGTGCTTGAAGGTATATCTTTAGATCTTGCAATCGAATCTTTTACTTTCTTGTTTTATCACTAGTTTAGTCTAGAAAAGAAAACTACAAAAAACTGGAATTGAGGGTGCCTCATATGCTTCATCTTTTTAATATCTTTCATGATAATAAGGATTCCGATAATTGTGCCAAAATGTTAGAAGAAGAATGCATTAGAATGTTTGGCACTAAGTATTTGAATGATGAGCATGATTGCAATTTTGTTAGTATGAATTCCTTGAATATCCATAGTACTAATGATGATTGCACTAGTCATGATGAAAATGTCTCTTATAAGCATGTCAACTTTTGTGGAGTGCATAGAGTTTGCAAGTACACACCATATAGGGAAGATAGATTTTGCAAGAGGCATAAGTATTTAGAAATCAAATGGTTGCAAGAAAGGCTAGATGTTTGTGATGAAAATTTAAATTTTCTTAGTCATCCTTGTGAACAATGAGCGTGGTCATCTTAAAAATCCAATGCAAATTGTTTCATGATCGTATCGTGTCCAAAAATTGTGATGACTTGATTTCCCTTGCACATCATAATGAACTTAGTTTGCTTTTGGGTTATGAAGAAATGAAACGTATAACTAAGGGTATGCCAGAATTTGTCCTTGATAAAGTTCTTGATTTTGATCTAGAAGAAATTTTTATGTATTGTGCGGTGAATTGCATTGAAAATCCTTATATTGTCAATTACATAAAGAAAAGAAAATGAATAGAAGATGAAGAGAATACTAATGAAAGGGAAGAGACTTCCCAATATCCTCCTATTATTTCTTATGATGAATCAGGTAACGAGGAGGACCTTTCTATTCAACCAATCTCATTAATAAGGAGCTCAAAAAAGAGGGTTAAACCCACACATGATGTGAAGAAGAAAAAGAAAAGATGGAGAAGCAAAGGTAGAAAGGTATCCCTCCCAAATTATGTTGCTCCTATTACTCATTGTGATGATGATAATTGCTAATCTATTGGTGTTATCCACACTATTAATGATGAGAGTGATTATGCTTATGATATGAAAAGGCCCAAGCTTGGGGATGCTATGTTTGATGAGAATGACATGTTTGAGAATATATTTGCTGCAATTAATGTTTTTCCCAAGCTTGGGGTGCTATCTTTAATGTAGATGATATTTTTAGCCTCCCAAGTTTTGATGAACAAATTTATTATGATGATAACATGCCTCCTATTTATGATGATTATTGTGATGACACTTATGCTATAAAAAGTAGTGATGATTATATTTACAAAACTTGTCATGATTATGATTACCCTTTTTCTGAACATTACTCTTTTAATGTGGAAACAATTTATAGTATTCGAGTCTCTTATGATACTCCCACTATTCTGAATAAGAAGAATTTTGCTTATGTGGAGAGTAATAAAATTTCTATGATTGTAGATCATGAAAAGAATGCTTTATGTGATAGTTATATTGTTGAATTCATTCATGATGCTACTGAAAATTATTATGATGGAGGAACATATGCTTGTAGGAATTGCAATAATATCAAGTTCCCTCTCTATGTGCTTAAAGTTTTAAAGTTATGCTTGTTTTGCCTTCCTATGCTAGTTGATTATTGTTCCCATAAGTTGTTTGCTCTCAAAATCCCTATGCAGAGGAAGTGGGTTAGACTTAAATGTGCTAGTAATATTCTTCATGATGCTCTCTTTATGTTTCAATTTTTATCTTTTATGTGAGCATCATTGAAATCATCATGCCTAGCTAGGGGCGTTAAACAATAGCGCTTGTTGGGAGGCAACCCAATTTTACTTTTGTCCTATGCTTTTGCTCCTATTTAGTAATAAATAATTCATCTAGCCTCTGTTTAGATGTGGTTTTATGTTTTAGTTAGTGTTTTTGCCAAGTAGAACCTTTGGGAAGACTTGGGTGAAGTCTATGCGATCTTGCTGTAAAAAATAGAAACTTTTGCGCTCACAAGATTAGCTGCCATTTTTACAAGAGAGTTATTTTAGGTTTATTATTTTTGCAGATGATTAATAGAAAAATTCCTCAGGACCACCAATTTATTTCAGAATTTTTGGAGTTCCAGAAGTATACGTTTGATACAGATTACTATAGACTGTTCTATTTTTGACAGATTCTGTTTTCTATATGTTGTTTGCTTATTTTGATGAATCTATGAGTTGTATCAGAGGGTATGAACCATAGATGAGTTGTAATACAGTAGATATTACACCAATATGAATTTAGAATGAGTTCACAACAGTACCTAAGTGGTGATTTATTTTCTAATACTAACGGAGCTTACGAGTTTTCTGTTGAGTTTTGTGTTGTGAAGTTTTCAAGTTTTGGGTAAAGATTCGATGGACTATGGAATAAGGAGTGGCAAGATCCTAAGCTTGGGGATTCCAAAGTCACCCCAAGGTAATATTCAAGGACAACCAAGAGCCTAAGCTTGGGGATACCCCGGATGGCATCTCCTCTTTTGTCTTCGTTCATCGGTAACTTTACTTGGAGCTATATTTTTATTCACCACATGATATGTGTTTTGCTTGGAGCGTCTTGTATGATTTGAGTCTTTGCTTTTTTTTACCACAATCATCCTTGCTGTACACACCTTTTGGGAGAGACACACATGAATCGGAATTTATTAGAATACTCTATGTGCTTCACTTATATCTTTTGAGCTAGATAATTTTGCTCTAGTACTTCACTTATATCTTTTTAGAGCACGGCGGTGGTTTATTTTATAGAAATTATTGATCTCTCATGCTTCACTTATATTATTTTGAGAGTATTTTAGAACAGCATGGTATTTTCTTGGTTATAAAATTAGTCCTAATATGATGGGCATCCAAGTTGAGTATAATAAAAACTTTCAGATAGAGTGCATTAAATACTTTGATAAATTTGATACTTGATAATTGTTTTGAGATATAAAGGTGGCAATGTTAGAGTCATGCTAGCTGGGTAATTATGAAATTGATAAATACTTGTGTAAAAGTTGGCAAGTCCCGTAGCATGCACATATGGTAAACGTTGTGTGACAAATTTGAAGCATGGGGTGTTCTTTGATTGCCTTCCTTGTGAATGGAGGTCGGGATCGCGCGATGGTTAACTCCTACCAACCCTTCCCCTAGGAGAATGCGTAGTAGTACTTTGCTTTGAGGGCTAATAAACTTTTGCAATAAGTATATGAGTTCTTTATGACTAATGTGAGTCCATGGATTATACGCACTCTTACCCTTCCGCAATTTGCTAGCCTCTACGGTACCGTGCATTGCCCTTTCTCACCTTGAGAGTTGGTGCAAACTTCGTCGGTGCATCCAAACCCCGTGATATGATACACTCTATCACACATAAACCTCCTTATATCTTCCTCAAAACAGCCACCATACCTACCTATTATGGCATTTGCATAGCCATTCCGAGATATATTGCCATGCAACTTTCCACCGTTCCATTTATTATGACAATCTCCATCATTGTCATATTGCTTTTGCATGATCATGTAGTTGGCATCTTATTTGTGGCAAATCCACCTTTATAATTCTTTCATACATGTCGCTCTTGATTCATTGCATATCCCGATACACCGCCGGAGGCATTCACATAGAGTCATATTTTGTCCTAAGTATTGAGTTGTAATTCTTGAGTTGTAAATAAATAGAAGTGTGATGATTTCCATTATTAGAGCATTATCCCACGTGAGGAAAGGATGATGGAAGCAATGATTCCCCCACAAGTCGGGATGAGTCTCCAGACTTTATGAAAAATAAAAGAGGCCAAAGAAGCCCAAATAAAAAATGAGAGAAAAAGAGAGAAGGGACAATGTTACTATCCTTTTCCACACTTGTGCTTCAAAGTAGCACCATGATCTTCATGATAGAGAGTCTCCTATGTTGTAACTTTCATATACTAGTGGGAATTTTTCATTATAAAACTTGACTTGTATATTCCAATGATGGGCTTCCTCAAAATGCCCAAGGTCTTCGTGAGCAAGCAAGTTGGATGCACACCCACTTAGTTTCTTTTTTATGAGCTTTCATACATTTATAGCTCTAGTGCATCCGTTGCATGGCAATCCCTACTCCTCGTATTGACATCAATTGATGGGCATCTCCATAGCCCGTTGATTAGCCACGTCAATGTGAGACTTTCTCCTTTTTGTTCTCTCACATGATCCCTATCATCATACTCTACTCCACCCATAGTGCTATATCCATGGTTTACGCTCATGTATTGCGTGAGGGTTGAAAAAGCTGAAGCGCGTTAAAAAGTATGAACCAATTGCTTGGCTGAAACCGGGGTTGTGCATGATGGGAGCATTTTGTGTGACGAAAATAAAGCATGGCCAAACTATATGATTTTGTAGGGATAAGCTTTCTTTGGCTATGTTATTTTGATAAGACATGATTACTTTGTTAGTATGCTTGAAGTATTACTATTTTTATGTCAATATTAAACATTTATCTTGAATCTTTTGGATCTGAACATTCATGCCACAATAAAGAGAATTACATTGAGAATTATGTTAGGTAGCATCCCACATCAAAATTCTATTTTTATCATTTACCTACTCGAGGACGAGTAGGAATTAAGCTTGGGGATGCTTGATACGTCTCCAATGTATCTATAATTTTTTATTATTCCATGCTATTATATTATCTGTTTTGGATGTTTAATGGGCTTTACTATGCACTTTTATATTATTTTTGGGACTAACCTATTAACCGGAGGCCCTGTGCAAATTGCTGTTTTTTTGCCTATTTCAGTGTTTCGCAGAAAAGGAATATCAAACAGAGTCCAAACGGAATGAAACCTTTGGGAGAGTCGTTTTTGGAACAAAATCAATCCAGGAGACTTGGAGTGGACGTCAAGGAAGCAACGAGGTGGCCACGAGGCAGGGAGGCGCGCCTACCCTCCTTAGGCGCGCCCCCACCCTCATGGGCCCCTCGTGGCTCCCCTGACCGACTTCTTTTGCCTATATATACTCATATACCCTAAAAACATCCGGGAGCACAATAGATCGGGAGTTCCGCCGCCGCAAGCCTCTGTAGCCACCAAAAACCAATCAGGACCCTGTTCCGGCACCCTGCCGGAGGGGGGGATCCCTCACCAGTGGCCATCTTCATCATCCCGGCGATCTCGATGACGAGGAGGGAGTAGTTCACCCTCGGGGCTGAGGGTATGTACCAGTAGCTATGTGTTTGATCTCTCTCTCTCTCTCTCTCTCTCTCTCTCTTGTTCTTGATTCGACACGATCTTGATGTATCGCGAGCTTTGCTATTATAGTTGGATATTATGATGTTTCTCCCCCTCTACTCTCTTGTAATGGATTGAGTTTTCCCTTTGAAGTTATCTTATCGGATTGAGTCTTTAAGGATTTGAGAACACTTGATGTATGTCTTGCATGTGCTTATATGTGGTGACAATGGGATTGTTGGGAACGCAGTAATTTCAAAAAAAATCCTACGATCACGCAAGATCTATCTAGGTGATGCATAGCAACAAGAGGGGAGAGTGTTGTCTACGTACCCTCGTAGACCGAAAGCAGAAGTGTTTAGTAACGCGGTTGATGTAGTCGAACTTCTTCGTGATCCAACCGATCCAAGTACCGAACGTACGTCACCTCCGCATTCAGCACACGTTCAGCTCGATGACGTCCCTCGTACTCTTGATCCAATTGAGGTCGAGGGAGAGTTTCATCAGCACGACGGCATGGTGACGGTGATGATGAAGTTACCGGCGCAGAGCTTCGCCTAAGCATTACGATGATATGACCAAGGTGTGTAACTGCGGAGGGGGGCACCGCACACGCCTAAAACAATTGTCCACTTGTGTCTCCATGGGGTGCCCCCCTCCCCCGTATATAAAGGAGTGGAGGAGGGGGAGGACCGACCCTCTACTATGGCGCGCCCTGGGGAGTCCTACTCCCACCGGGAGTAGGATTCCCCCCTTCCATGTAGTAGGAATAGGAGATAAGGAAGGGGAAGAGAGAAGAGAAGGAACTAGGGGGTGTCGCCCATCCCCCTAGTCAAATTCGGACTAGGCCTTGGGGGGCGCGGCCTGCCCTAGGCAGCCCCTCTCTCTCCCGTAAATCCCAACTAGTTGACCCGTTGCGCCAAATGGCGCAGAGACCTGCTGAAGACATGTTGTCGATGAAAATAGTTTCATGCTGCAAGAACCTTCAACTAAAGCCATGTTCGTGATGAAAACAGTTTCCTTTACTAAGGACAGGCCATGTATATACAGTCGGTTTAGTTGTGGTCTACTAAATCCATATGCGCCTTGAAAAAAAACATGGTTTAATTTGCAGAGCCTCACGTGTTTCAAGTATGAATAAGAACTACGAACTCTTTTTGTGCGATTCAAACACATTTTCAGAGTTTTTATTTCTTAGTACATGTTGTCTAAAGTAACATTTGCCCAGAGAGAGAGAGATAGAAGCATACCCCTCTCTCATTATGATTATTATTAAAAGGTATTAAATTCGACATAGACAATTTCATTTTCTTGAAGCCCTTGAAGAAAGAGAACTTAGACATACTTTTAAGCAATGCTCATTTAACCTCTGAAGGACTACGCAATGCTCATTTAACCTGTGAAGGACAAAAATATTCCACCGTCCCTAAATGATGAACTAAACTAAATAAGAAATATATGCAGTAAATTCATTCAAAGTAGAAAAGGGATCTCACATCAAATAATGCATTACAACAAACATGTGTTATCTTAGTAAAAGAAATTACATCATTAGAAGAGAAAAGGGAAGAAAACCAAACATGAGATTGAGACTAATACATCTAGGAGGAGGTCGTAAACATCACTGTGATCATTTTGCGGCCTGGGGAGCAAAGGATCCATGGTTTTTATATGCCTTGTCCGGCTGCTGGAGTAGATGACATGGAAACGTCGTCTCTACCATCTCGATGGCTTAGACCCAGGGAGCTGGATGTTCATCTTGGCCCTCCCCAGCTTCCATCAATGGATTTTTATAGTCAGGGTTAAAGACTGAGAGGCCCTATGCATGTTCAAAGATGCGAGTATCATATCCAATACAAATCAAGAAAAAGAAAAGAGAAGACCACAAACATCACAAAAACACAATTTTCACAAATTATCTCTATTGTAAAATTGAGGGAGTAACTCATTATTCGAGAGAACTGGCCATTGACAATTCAGTTACAATTGTCAAAGAGAACTGGAAATTGCTAACTTAATTACATCATTCTTCACAGAAGCTTCTCACTGAGGAAATTTCTTAACTGGAAGGTCACATTTCAAGCCATTGCACTTATAAAACCCAGCCCTGTTATCATTTAAATTGCAAATTAATCATCAATAATGCATAATAATTTATGACCCACAAACGATTTGGAGCCTAAGGAGGAGAAAATATCAATGCAAATAAATACACACATAGTAAGATGCATTGCAATAGTCGTATTACTTGAATTTGTAAGCCGACCAGCAAATTCAGATCAATCATGAGTACGCAAAAGAGACAAAGCTTTAACCATAATTGGTGCTTAACCTTCTTGCTCCTGCTAATGATTTTGGCCATGAAGGCATCAGAGCAAGGGGAGGAAGAACGGGACAGCGCCTGCCGGAAGTTGTCGATGGGTGTTGACGGCCTGGCCAAGCCATCTCCCTCCATGATAGGTGGCAGTCGGCGGAGAGGTGTAAATATGACGAGATGTGAAAATAAGCTCGAGGAAATTAATATGGACCAGCAAACTGACAAAAGCAGAATATAACATAATTATATTGCAGAGTGTACTAACATAATTATATTCTGGATTAAACTAATGGCACAACAATTTACAGGGTTAGAATGCAGTGCACATATGTATCTCAGTGGCGCAAAAACTATTTAGCCAACTTCACTAACAATGTAGAAATTGGCTTCAGTGTACTAACATAGTTATTTTGGATATAAGCAATCAACCAAGAATTTAACATCAGAGATATCTGACCATTTTAATTACTGAAAAAAGAGCCCAATAGCAAGATAGCACAACATGGAGCTGCATTGACTAGCCCCTTTTAAAGAAAGGCTTTAGGATCAGAAGTTGTGTAGTTGATCAACTTGGAAATATAAAAGCATTTCCTTCAAATCAGTACAGCACCTCCGACAAAGCGATGTAATAAGAAAGCAATGAACATATACACTGCTCCACACTTAGTTTTGTATGTAAAAAGAAAGCCATGCCAGATGATTCTTTTGGATCACAGAAACCCAGCCTGGATACATCTAAATGATATAATCAATTTTCGAAATGTTTGGCCGGCACAAGAAAAACACGCGAGTAAAAATAATAATATATGGTTGATATCTGTATTTGATCCACCTGGGTACATGTACATCCTAAAAGCAACAAACAAGCTGTCATGCAACCTGATGTGCAGCTTATCACATGTTACACAGAACTTCACAAATTATCAGGACATCAATCAAGTATTAAAATGCATGAGCAAGCAGATAAACTTACCCCAGAACTTGTTTCCTAAAGTACTTACAACATGCTGACCACAATTGGCATTTCAATTGGCGTTTCCTCAAACAGTCAAGTGCACCTATTATTATTTGGCTGACAAAAATATGAACACCAAACATGCCATCATCGTTAAGAAATTCAAGGATGTCTATGAATTGGACATGAAATATTTGGAGCATGGAATAAAAAACAGCACACTGTCTTCTGGCATAGATGCACAATAGATGCACTCCTTCAAATAGAGATTAATTTTCAGCTGAAATAATAGATGCACTCTTTCAAATATGCATCATAGTAGGTCCTACAAAAATCACGAGAAATTAGAGGATGCGACTTGACTGCCTTCTATATCATTTGGAGGACAAAAGAAGCTAGAAAAATTGTGATGAACCACCAATCCCTGTTAAAAGTAACTATCATTCCCCTGTGGTATATGCATATATCAATCAAGAGAGAGAGGGGGGTATCCCAGGAAACACTTTGCAAACATAAGCTTTTAAACTGGTAGTCAACTTACTGTCAACATGTAAGGTTGCCTCATTTCTGAAAAACACAAATCCACCCTAAATTTTCACATGAATAAAATGTAGATTTTAAAAATGTTTATTATTTAGATGTGTAACCTATCCAGCAAAATCATCAATCGTGCATTCAAGATATGTAGGTAAATAAAAGAATGGGAAATTTTCACCACAAATCTCATCTAGCCATAACAAATCTTAACATCAGAATAAAAGAACAAAGGGAAGAAAAATCACTTTGATCTTCTTCAACTGTTTAGTTAAATTCTTCTTCTTCCCTTCATCCTCAGATTTGCACACGTAATGTTTAAATAACTAATATATTAGTAAGTTTAAACATTAGCGATGGGAGGGGAGGAAGTTAGAGAAAAAGTGAGAGGAGAGCACCTTGGCAAGACTCTTGAGGAATTGCTTAGCAAAAAATTGAAGCTGGCAACCATGACCTCAGCCTTCAACTCCTTGCGAAGACCCTGCAGCCATCACAATCATTCATGACACAAAGAGGGGAAACAGACACCTCAACAAGATTCTTGAGGAAGTGCTCAACCAAAATTTGAAGCTGGCAACCCACGACCTCGATCCTCCACTCCTCGTGGCGCCCCTGCAGCCAACACAATCATCAGACACAATGTCTGGTATCTTCTTGTAGGAAATGGAAAAAGCAAAGAAAGAAATAGCAGATGCAATTGCCAACAAGACTATACTAACTTTCATATGATCTGAAACAAGAAAAAATTGCAAGGGGCGTGAAGGGGAGAAGGATTGAGAGAAGCTCACCTTGACATCTTCCAAGCTCCTCCCGTGCGCACCATCTTCAGTTGTCGGGATCTCATCCATGAAGATTCTGCTTTTCTCTATCGCCGGCCTCTCCTCCACCCCGTGAGGCGTCCGCTGCCCGGTCTTCAGCCTCGCTGCTCCACTCCACACCGCTGGCCTCTTGGCCCTCCCCTGCTCTCTCCCATCCGACGTCGTGCCTGGATCAACCGGGGAAGTTGGATCAGGTAAGTCAAGGTCTAATTTCAGGCAAATGAATCAGATGTCTCCCATGAGTCCCATCACAAATACACAATTTAAATGTTCAGGGTCAGCTACTCTGGCCGCAGGAGTCCTAACTGCAACAGATTCCACAAAGCTGTTATCAACCCCCAGGAGGCACAACCTCAAATGGGTAGCACATATCTGATTTGAAACTTGATTCTATTGGAAGAGCACATCCTAATGCGGTTAAGCCACGGAAGCAGTAGGTCATGAGTAATTTCAGTCAGAAAAAATACAACAGGGTCAGCAAAGCAGATCGATACCATACCTTGAGATCGCAGGAGCAGCAAAGCAGGTTGGAGGCATCACGCACGCGATCCCGACTCCACGACCGCCCATGGCCATGGCCGCATTCCAAAGCTCCAGCCGCCAGCGGCACGACGACAAATGTTTCTCACCTGTCTGCCTCGCACGCTGCGGTCAGCCGCGAGCTCGCCTTCTCTCCTGTGCTCTCCCCTCCCCCCATCCCCTTCTTCACTCCCGTCGCTCTCTCAGTTTTCGATCTGGAGCGGGAGGGACCGACGGAGCGATCCAGCAGTGGTGGCGGCACCGGCATGGGCCTGACGCGGCCACACAGCAGTTAGACAGGGGAGGAAGAGAGGTTGCGAGGTCGATCTGGTGGCAGTGATGTCGGGGCTTGAGGCGGAGAGGCGTTAGTCGTTGGGCCTCGCCGTCGGCTGTTGGGAAGGTACTAATTTCAAAAAAAATTCTACGCACACGCAACATCATAGTGATGGCATAGCAACAAGAGAGGAGAGTGTTCGTCCACGTACCCTCGTAGACCGTAAGCGGAAGCGTTAGCACAACGCGGTTGATGTAGTCGTACATCTTCACGATCCGACCGATCCAAGCACCGAACGTACGGAGCCTCCGAGTTCAGCACACGTTCAACTCGATGACGATCTCCGGCCTCCGATCCAGCCGAGCTCCGGAGATGAGTTCCGTCAGCACGACGGCGTGGTGACGACGATGATGTTCTACCGGCGCAGGGCTTCGCCTAAACTCCGCGACGATATGACCGAGGTGGAATATGGTGGAGGGGGGCACCGCACACGGCTAAGGAACGATCCGTAGATCAACTTCTGTGTCTATGGGGTGCCCCGTGCCCCCGTATATAAAGGAGGGAGGGAGGAGGAGGCCGGCCCTAGGAGGGGCGCGCCATGGGGAGTCCTACTCCCACCGGGAGTAGGATTCCCCCTTTCCTAGTCCAACTAGAAGTCCTTCCATGTAGTAGGAGCAGGAGACAAGGAAGGGGAAGAGAGAAGGGAAGGAAGGAGGGGGTGCGGCCCCTCCCCTAGTCCAATTCGGACTAGGCCTTGGGGGGGCGCGCGGCCTGCCCTAGGCAGCCCCTCTATCTTTCCCGTATGGCCCAATAAGGCCCAATACTTCTCCCCGGCGAATTCCCGTAACTCTCCGGTACTCCGAAAAATACCCGAATCACTCGGAACCTTTCCGAACTCCGAATATAGTCGTCCAATATATCGATCTTTACGTCTCGACCATTTCGAGACTCCTCGTCATGTCCCCGATCTCATCCGGGACTCCGAACTCCTTCGGTACATCAAAACTCATAAACTCATAATATAAATGTCATCGTAACGTTAAGCGTGCGGACCCTACGGGTTCGAGAACTATGTAGACATGACCTAGAACTATTCTCGGTCAATAACCAATAGCGGGACCTGGATGCCCATATTGGTTCCTACATATTCTACAAAGATCTTTATCGGTCAAACCGCATAACAACATACGTTGTTCCCTTTGTCATTGGTATGTTTACTTGCCCGAGATTCGATCGTCGGTATCCAATACCTAGTTCAATCTCTTTACCGGCAAGTCTCTTTACTCGTTTCGTAATACATCATCCCGTAACTAACTCATTAGTTATAATGCTTGCAAGGCTTAAGTGATGTGTATTACCGAGAGGGCCCAGAGATACCTCTCCGACAATCGGAGTGACAAAACCTAATCTCGAAATACGCCAACTCAACATGTACCTTCGGAGACACCTGTAGTACTCCTTTATAATCACCCAGTTACGTTGTGATGCTTGGTAGTACCCAAAGTGTTCCTCCGGTAAACGGGAGTTGCATAATCTCATAGTTTCAGGAACATGTATAAGTCATGAAGAAAGCAATAGCAACATACTAAACGATCAAGTGCTAGGCTAACGGAATGGGTCATGTCAATCACATCATTCTCCTAATGATGTGATCCCATTAATCAAATGACAACACATGTCTATGGTTAGGAAACATAACCATCTTTTGATCAACAAGCTAGTCAAGTAGAGGCATACTAGTGACACTATGTTTGTCTATGTATTCACACATGTATTATGTTTCCGGTTAATACAATTCTAGCATGAATAATAAAGATTTATCATGAAATAAGGAAATAAATAATAACTTTATTATTTCCTCTAGGGCATATTTCATTCAGTCTCCCACTTGCACTAGAGTCAATAATCTAGTTCACATCACCATGTGATTTAACATCAATATTCATATCTGTATATGATTAACACCCATAGTTCACATCTTCATGTGACCAACACTCAAAGGGTTTACTAGAGTCAATAATCTAGTTCGCATCGCTATGTGATTAACACCCAAAGAGTACTAAGGTGTGATCATGTTTTGCTCGTGAGAGAATCTTAGTCAACGGGTCTGTCATATTCAGAGTCGTATGTATTTTGCAAATATTCTATGTCTACAATGCTCTGCACGGAGCTACTCTAGCTAATTGCTCCCACTTTCAATATGTATCCAGATTGAGACTTAGGGTCATCTGGATCAGTGTAAAAGCTTGCACCGATGTAACTCTTTACGATGGGCTCTTTTATCACCTCCATAATCGAGAAATATTTCCTTAGTCCTTACTAAGGATATTCTTGACCAATGTCCAGTGATCTACTCTTAGATCACTATTGTACTCCCTTGCCAAATTCAGAGCAAGGTATACAATAGGTCTGGTACATAGCATACTTTATAGAACCTATGACTGAGGCATAGGGAATGACTTTCATTCTCTTTTCTATTTTCTGCCGTGGTCGGGTTTTGAGTCTTACTCAATTTCACACCTTTGCAACACAGGCAAGAACTCTTTCTTTGACTGTTCCATCTTGAACTATTTCAAAATCTTGCCAAGGTATGTACTCATTGAAAATCTTATCAAGCGTCTTGATCTATCTCAATAGATCTTCATGCTCAATATGTAAGTAGCTTCACCGAGGTCTTTCATTGAAAAACTTTTATTCAAGTATCCCTTTATGCTATCCAGAAATTCTACATCATTTCCAATTAATAATATGTCATCTACATATAAAACTAGAAATGCTACAGAGCTTCCACTCACTTTCTTGTAAATACAGGCTTCTCCAAAAGTCTGTATAAAACCATATGCTTTGATCACACTATCAAAGCGTTTATTCCAACTCCGAGATGCTTGCACCAGTCCATTGATGGATTGCTGGAGCTTGCACACTTTGTTAGCATCTTTAGGATTGACAAAACCTTCTGGTTGCATCATATACAACTCTTCTTTAATAAATTCATTAAGGAATGTAGTTTTGACATCCATTTGCCAGATTTCATAAAATGTGGCAATTGCTAACATGATTCGGACAGACATAAGCATCGATACAGTTGAGAAGATCTCATTGTAGTCAACACCTTGAACTTGTCAAAAACCTTTTTGCGACAAGTCGAGCTTTGTAGATAGTAACACTACTATCAACGTCCGTCTTCCTCTTGAAGATCCATTTATTTAACATGGCTTGCTGATCATCGAGCAAGTCAATCAAAGTCCATACTTTGTTCTCATACATGGATCATATCTCAGATTTTATGGCCTCAAGCCATTTCGCGGAATCTGGGCTCATCATCGCTTCCTCATAGTTCGTAGGTTCATCATGGTCTAGTAACATGACTTCCAGAACAGTATTACCGTACTACTCTGGTGCGAACTGTACTTTGGAAGACCTACGAGGTTTTGTAGTAACTTGATCTGAAGTTTCATGATCATCATCATTAGCTTCCTCACTAATTGGTGTAGGAATCACTGGAACTGATTTCCGTGATGAACTACTTTCCAATTCGGGAGAAGGTACAAATTACCTTATCAAGCTCTACTTTCCTCCCACTCACTTCTTTCGAGAGAAACTCCTTCTCTAGAAAGGATCCATTTTTAGCAACGAATATCTTTGCCTTCGGATCTGTGATAGAAGGTGTACCCAACAATTTCCTTTGGGTATTCTATGAAGACGCACTTCTCCGATTTGGGTTCGAGCTTATCAGGATGAAACTTTTTCACATAAGCATCGCAGCCCCAAACTTTAAGAAACGACAACTTGGGTTTCTTGCTAAACCACAGTTCATATGTTGTCGTCTCAACGGATTTAGATGGTGCCCTTTTAATGTGAATGCAGCTGTCTCTAATGCATAACCCCAAAAAAAATTGGTAAATCAGTAAGAGACATCATAGATCGCACTATATCCAATAAAGTGCGGTTACGATGTTTGGACACACCATAACGTTGCGGTGTTCCAGGTGGCGTGAGCTGTGAAACTATTACACATTGTTTTAATTGTAGACCAAACTCGTAACTCAAATATTCGTCTCCGCGATCAGATCGCAGAAACTTTATTTTCTTATTATGATGATTTTTCCACTTCACTCTGAAATTCTTTGAACCTTTCAACTATTTCAGACTTATGTTTCATCAAGTAGATATACCCATATCTGCTCAAATCATCTTGTGAAGGTCAGAAAATAACGATACTTGCCACGAGCCTTCATACTCATTGGTCTGCATACATTAGTATGTATTATTTCCAATAAGTCAGTAGCTCATTCCATTGTTCCGAAGAACGGAGTTTTAGTCATCTTGCCCAAAAGGCACGGTTTGCAAGCATCAAATGATTCATAACCAAGTGATTCCAAAAATCCATCTTTATGGAGTTTCTTCATGCGCTTTACACCGATATGACCCAAACGCCAGTGCCACAAATAAGTTGCACTATCATTATTAACTTTGCATCTTTTGGCATCAATATTATGAATATGTGTATCACTACGATCGAGATCCAACAAACTATTTTCATTGGGTGTATAACCATCGAAGGTCTTATTCATGTAAACAGAATAACAATTATTCTTTAACTTCAAATGAATAACCGTATCGCAATAAACATGATCAAATCATAGTCATGCTCAACGCAAACGCCAAATAACATTTATTTAGGTTTAACACTAATCCCGAAAGTACAGGGAGTGTGTGATGATGATCATATCAATCTTGGAACTACTTCCAATACTCATCGTCACTTCCCCTTCAACTAGTCTCTGTTTATTCTGTAACTCCTGTTTCGAGTTACTAATCTTAGCAACCGAACAAGTATCAAATACTCAGGGGCTACTATAAACACTAGTAAGGCACACATCAATAACCTGTATATCAAATATACCCTTGTTCACTTTTCCATCCTTCTTATCCACCAAATATTCAGGGCATTTCCGCTTCCAGTGACCATTTCCTTTGCAATGTAAGCACTCAGTTTCAGGCTTTGGTCCAACTTTGGGCTTCTTTGTGGAAGTGACAACTTGCTTGTCATTCTACTTGAAGTTCCCCTTTCTTTCCCTTTGCCCTTTTCTTGAAACTAGTGGTCTTGTCAATCATCAACACTTGATGCTCTTTCTTGATTTCTACCTTCGTCGATTTCAACATCACGAAGAGCTCGGGAATCGTTTTCGTCATCCCTTGCATACTATAGTTCATCATGAAGTTCTAGTAACTTAGTGATGGTGACTAGAGAATTCTGTCAATCACTATCTTATCTGGAAGATTAACTCCCACTTGATTCAAGCGATTGAAGTACCCAGACAGTCTGAGCACATGCTCACTAGTTGAGCGATTCTCCTCCATCTTTTAGCTATAGAACTTGTTGGAGACTTCATATCTCTCAACTCGGGTATTTGCTGGAAATATTAACTTCAACTCCTGGAACATCTCATATGGTCCATGACGTTCAAAACGTCTTTGAAGTCCTGATTCTAAGCCGTTAAGCATGGTGCACTAAACTATCAAGTAGTCATCATTTTGAGCTAGCCAGACGTTCATAACTTCTGCATCTGCTCCTGCAATAGGTCTGTCACCTAGCGGTGCATTAAGGACATAATTCTTCTATGCAGCAATGAGGATAAACCTCAGATCACGGATCGAATCCGCATCATTGCTACTAACATTTTTCAACACAATTTTCTCTAGGAACATATCAAAATAAACATATGAAAGCAACAACGCAAGCTATTGATCTACAACATAATTTGCAAAATACTACCAGGACTAAGTTCATGATAAATTTAAGTTCAATTAATCATATTACTTAAGAACTCCCACTTAGACAGACATCTCTCTAGTCATCTAAGTGATCACGTGATCCAAATCAACTAAACCATAACCGATCATCACGTGAGATGGAGTAGTTTTCAATGGTGAACATCACTATGTTGATCATATCTACTATATGATTCACGCTCGACCTTTCGGTCTCCGTGTTCCGAGGCCATATCTGCATATGCTAGGCTCGTCAAGTTTAACCTGAGTATTCCGCGTGTGCAAAACTGGCTTGCACCCGTTGTAGATGGACGTAGAGCTTATCACACCCGATCATCACGTGGTGTCTCGGCACGACGAACTTTGGCAACGGTGCATACTCTGGGAGAACACTTCTTGATAATTTTAGTGAGAGATCATCTTAAAATGCTACCGTCAATCAAAGCAAGATAAGATGCATAAAGGATAAACATCACATGCAATCAATATAAGTGATATGATATGGCCATCATCATCTTGTGCTTGTGATCTCCATCTCCGAAGCACCGTCGTGATCACCATCGTCACCGGCGCGACACCTTGATCTCCATCATAGCATCGTTGTCGTTTACGCCATCTATTGCTTCTACGACTATCGCTACCGCTTAGTGATAAAGTAAAGCAATTACAGGGCGTTTGCATTTCATACAATAAAGCGACAACCATATGGCTCCTGCCAGTTGCCGATAACTTCGGTTACAAAATATGATCATCTCATACAATAAAATATAGCATCACGTCTTGACCATATCACATCACAACATGCCCTGCAAAAACAAGTTAGACGTCCTCTACTTTGTTGTTGCAAATTTTACGTGGCTGCTACGAGCTTAGCAAGAACCGTTCTTACCTACGCATCAAAAACCACAACGATAGTTCGTCAAGTTGGTGTTGTTTTAACCTTCGCAAGGACCGGGCGTAGCCACACTCGATTCAGCTAAAGTGAGAGAGACAGACACCCGCCAGCCACCTTTAAGCACGAGTGCTCGTAACGGTGAAACCAGTCTCGCGTAAGCGTACGCGTAATGTCGGTCCGGCCCGCTTCATCTCACAATACCGCCGAACCAAAGTATGACATGCTGGTAAGCAGTATGACTTGTATCGCCCACAACTCACTTGTGTTCTACTCGTGCATATAACATCAACGCATAAAACCTAGGCTCTGATACCACTGTTGGGGAACGTAGTAATTTCAAAAATATTCCTACGCACACGCAAGATCATAGTGATGGCATAGCAACGAGAGGGGAGAGTGTTCGTCCACGTACCCTCATAGACCGTAAGCGGAAGCATTAGCACAACGCGGTTGATGTAGTCGTACATTTTCATGATCTGACCGATCCAAGCACCGAATGTACGGAGCCTCCGAGTTCAGCACACGTTCAGCTCGATGACGATCTCCGGCCTCCGATCCAGCCGAGCTCCGGAGATGAGTTCCGTCAGCACGATGGCGTGGTGACGATGATGATGTTCTACCGGCGCAGGGCTTCGCCTAAACTCCGCGACGATATGACCGAGGTGGAATATGGTGGAGGGGGGCACCGCACACGGCTAAGGAACGATCCGTAGATCAACTTCTGTGTCTATGGGGTGCCCCCTGCCCCCGTATATAAAGGAGGGAGGGAGGAGGAGGCCGGCCCTAGGAGGGGCGCGCCATGGGGAGTCCTACTCCCACCGGGTGTAGGATTCCCCCTTTCCTAGTCCAATTAGGAGTCCTTCCATGTAGTAGGAGCAGGAGACAAGGAAGGGGAAGAGAGAAGGGAAGGAAGGAGGGGGTGCGGCCCCTCCCCTAGTCCAATTCGGACTAGGCCTTGGGGGGGCGCGCGGCCTGCCCTAGGCAGCCCCTCTCTCTTTCCCATATGGCCCAATAAGGCCCAATACTTCTCCCCGGCGAATTCCCGTAACTCTCCGGTACTCCGAAAAATACCCGAATCACTCGGAACCTTTCCGAACTCCGAATATAGTCGTCCAATATATCGATCTTTATGTCTCGACCATTTCGAGACTCCTCGTCATGTCCCCGATCTCATCCGGGACTCCGAACTCCTTCGGTACATCAAAACTCATAAACTCATAATATAAATGTCATCGTAACGTTAAGCGTGCGGACCCTACGGGTTCGAGAACTATGTAGACATGACCTAGAACTATTCTCGGTCAATAACCAATAGCGGGACCTGGATGCCCATATTGGTTCCTACATATTCTACGAAGATCTTTATCGGTCAAACCGCATAACAACATACGTTGTTCCCTTTGTCATTGGTATGTTTACTTGCCCGAGATTCGATCGTCGGTATCCAATACCTAGTTCAATATCGTTACTGGCAAGTCTCTTTACTCGTTCTGAAATACATCATCCCATAACTAACTCATTAGTTATAATGCTTGCAAGGCTTAAGTGATGTGTATTACCGATAGGGCCCACAGATACCTCTCCGACAATCGGAGTGACAAAACCTAATCTCGAAATACGCCAACTCAACATGTACCTTCGGAGACACCTGTAGTACTCATTTATAATCACCCAGTTACGTTGTGACGTTTGGTAGTACCCAAAGTGTTCCTCCGGTAAACGGGAGTTGCATAATCTCATAGTTTCAGGAACATGTATAAGTCATGAAGAAAGCAATAGCAACATACTAAACGATCAAGTGCTAGGCTAACGGAATGGGTCATGTCAATCACATCATTCTCCTAATGATGTGATCCCATTAATCAAATGACAACACATGTCTATGGTTAGGAAACATAACCATCTTTTGATCAACAAGCTAGTCAAGTAGAGGCATACTAGTGACACTATGTTTGTCTATGTATTCACACATGTATTATGTTTCCGGTTAATACAATTCTAGCATGAATAATAAAGATTTATCATGAAATAAGGAAATAAATAATAACTTTATTATTGCCTCTAGGGCATATTTCCTTCATTTTTATCTCCCTTCTTCCTCTCCCTCGTTGTGCTCGTCTGCCACTCTTCGTCGCCCTTTGCCTGCAGGTCAGCGCCGTGGTGGGGATCCGGGAAGGAGGAGGGGTGGAAGGGACGAATGGTGTGGCAGCTGTGAGAAGGAGCAGGTGGTTGTGGATGCGGTTACTATGGGGATCGAGGGGAACGGGGGCTGGGGTTTGGGAGGCGGCTGGCACGGGACTGAGGCGAGGAAGGGATTGGGCGACTGGTTGCGGAACACACGGAGTGGATTGGCCAAAATCTCCTGCACACGGGCACGGCTTACCCAGCAAATGAACGCCCTAAACGAGCCCACCCGCCATAGGCTAGTGGAAATGACCACGAGGTGAAAATCGAATTTGACTGTTGTGAAGATCCAACGGCTCACGCGCGTTAGAATGCAGATCGGACGGCCAACAAAGGACCAATCAGGGGAGCCTTCTGGAGGTGAGTTGGCTAACCTCATTATTGTTTTAAATAAGGCCCATATACTCTCCGCCGAATTCCCGTAACTCTTCGGTACTCCGATAAATACCCGAATCACTCAGAACCTTTCCGATGTTCGAATATAGCCTTCCAATATATTGATCTTTACGTCTCAAACATTTCGAGACTCCTCGTCATGTCCCTGATCTCATCCGGGACTCCGAACAACCTTCGGTACATCAAAACACATAAACTCATAATACCGATCATCACCGAACGTTAAGTGTCCGGACCCTACGGGTTCGAGAACTATGTAGACATGACCGAGACATATCTCTAGCCAATAACCAATAGCAGAACCTGGATGCTCATATTGTCTCTCACATATTCTACGAAGATCTTTATCGGTCAAACCGCATAACAACATATGTTGTTCTCTTTGTCATTGGTATGTTACTTGCCCGAGATCCGATCATTGGTATCTCAATACCTAGTTCAATCTCGTTACCGGCAAGTCTCTTTACTCGCTCCGTAATGCATCATCCCGTAACTAACTCATTAGTCACATTGCTTGCAAGGCTTATAGTGATGTGCATTACCGAGAGGGACCAGAGATACCTCTCCGACAATCGGAGTGACAAATCCTAATCTTGATATATGCCAACTCAACAAACACCATCGGAGACACCCTGTAGAGCACCTTTATAATCACCCAGTTACATTGTGACGTTTGGTAACACACAAAGTGTTCCTCTGGTATTCGGGAGTTGCATAATCTCATAGTCATAGGAACATGTATAAGTCATGAAGAAAGCAATAGCAACATACTAAGCAATCAAGTGCTAAGCTAACGGAATGGGTCATGTCAATCAAGTGCTGTGTTGTTCCATGTGGTGTGAGCTGTGAAACTATTCTACATTGTTTTAAATGAAGGACAAACTCATAACTCAAATATTCTCCTCTACGATCAGATTGTAGAAACTTTATTTTCTTGTTACAATGATTCTCCACTTCACTCTGAAATTCTTTGAACTTTTCAACTATTTCAGATTTGTGTTTCATTAAGTAGATATACCCATATCTGCTCAAATCATCTGTGAAGGTCAGAAAATAACGATACCCACCACGAGCATCAACACTCATTGGACTGCATACATTGGTATGTATTATTTCCAACAAGTCAGTAGCTCGTTCCATTGTTCCGAAGAACGGAGTTTTAGTCATCTTGCCCAAAAGGCACGGTCCGCAAGCATCAAATGATTCATAACCAAGTGATTCCAAAAGTCCATCTTTATGGAGTTTCTTCATGCACTTTACACCGATATGACCCAAACGGCAGTGCCACAAATAAGTTGCACTATCATTATCAACTTTACATCTTTTGGTATCAATATTATGAATATGTGTATCACTACGATCGAGATCCAACAAACTATTTTCATTGGGTGTATGACCATCGAGGGTTTTATTCATGTAAATAGAACAACAATTATTCTCTGACTTTAAATGAATAATTGTATTGCAATAAACATGATCAAATCATATTCATGCTCAACGCAAATGCCAAATAACATTTATTTAGGTTTAACACTAATCCCGAAAGTATAGGGGGTATGCGATGATGATCATATCAATCTTGGAACCACTTCCAACATACATCGTCACTTCACCCTCAACTAGTTTCTGTTTATTCTATAACTCCTATTTCGAGTTACTAATTTCGGCAACCGAACAAGTATCAAATACCCAGGGGATACTATAAACACTAGTAAGGTACACATCAATAACCTGTATATCAAATATACCCTTGTTCCTTTGACATCCTTCTTATCCACCAAATATCCAGGGTATTTCCGCTTCCAGTGACCATTTCATTTGCAGTAGAAGCACTCAATTTCAGGCTTTGGCCCAGCTTTGGGCTTCTTCGCGAGAGTGACAATTTGTTTGCCATTCTACTTGAAGTTCACTTTCTTTCCCTTTGCCCTTTTCTTGAAACTAGTGGTCTTGTCAATCATCAACACTTGATGCTCTTTCTTGATTTCTACCTTCGTCGATTTCAGCATCACGAAGAGCTCGGGAATCATTTTTTGTCATCCCTTACATACTATAGTTCATCGCGAAGTTCCAGTAACTTGGTGATGGTGACTAGAGAACTTTGTCAATCACTATCTTATCTGGAAGATTAACTCCCACTTGATTCAAGCGATTGTAGTACCCAGACATTCTGAGTACATGCTCACTAGCTGAGCAATTCTCCTCCATCTTTTAGGCGAAGTACTTGTCGGAGGTCTCATACCTCTTGACACGGGCATGAGTCTGAAATACCAATTTCAGCTCTTGGAACATCTCATATGCTCCGTGACGTTTCAAAAACATTTTTGAAGTCTCGGTTCTAATCCGTAAAGTATGGTGCACTAAACTATCAAGTAGTCATCATATTAAGATAGCCAAACGTTCATAATGTCTGCATCTGCTCCTGCAATAGGTCTGTCACCTAGCGGTGCATCAAGGACATAATTCTTCTATGCAGCAATGAGGACAAACCTCAGATCATGGACCCAATCTGCATCATTGCTACTATCATCTTTCAACTTAGTTTTCTCTAGGAACGTATAAAAAACATAGGGAAGCTACAACGCGAGCTATTGATCTACAACATAATTTGCAAAATACTATCAGGACTAAGTTCATGATAAATTAAAGTTCAATTAATCATATTACTCAAGAACTCCCACTTAGATAGACATCCCTCTAGTCATCTAAATGATCACGTGATCCAAATCAATTAAACCATGTCCGATCATCATGTGAGATGGAGTAGTTTTCAATGGTGAACATCACTATGTTGATCATATCTACTATATGATTCACGCATGACCTTTCGGTCTCCAGTATTCCGAGGCCATATCTGCATATGCTAGGCTCGTCAAGTTTAACCCGAGTATTCTGCGTGTGCAAAACTAGCTTGCACCCATTGTATGTGAACGTAGAGCTTATCACACCCGATCATCATGTGGTGCCTCAGCACGAAGAACTGTCGCAACGATGCATACTCAGGGAGAACACTTATACCTTGAAATTTTAGTAAGGGATCATGTTATAATGCTACCGCCTAACTAAGCAAAATAAGAAGCATAAAAGATAAACATCACATGTTGATATGGCCATCATCATCTTGTGCCTTTGATCTCCATCTCCAAAGTACCGTCATGATCTCCATTATTACCGGCATGACACCATGATCTCCATCATCTTGATCTTTTATCAACATGTCGTCACATGGTCGTCTCACCAGCTATTGCTTTTGTAGCTATTGCTATCGCATAGCGATAAAGTAAAGCAATTATATGGTGCTTGCATCTTATGCAATAAAGAGACAACCATAAGGCTCCTGCCAGTTGCCGATAACTTTAACAAAACATGATCATCTCATACAACAAATTATATCTCATCACGTCTTGACCATATCACATCACAACATGTCCTGCAAAAACAAGTTAGACGTCCTCTACTTTGATGTTGTAAGTTTTACGTGGCTGCTACGGGCTTAGCAACAACCGTTCTTACCTACGCATCAAAACCACAACGATTTTTCGTCAAATGTGTTGTTTTAACCTTCAACAAGGACCGGGCGTAGCCACACTCGATTCAACTAAAGTTGGAGAAACAGACACTCACTAGCCACCTGTGTGCGAAGCACGTCGGTAGAACCAGTCTCGTGTAAGCGTACGCGTAATGTCGGTCTGAGCCGCTTCATCCAACAATACCGTGGAATCGAAGTATGACATGCTGGTAAGCAGTATGACTATTATCGCCCACAATTCTTTGTGTTCTACTCGTGCATATAACATCTACGCATAGACCTGGCTCGGATGCCACTGTTGGGGAACGCTGTAATTTTAAAAAAAAATCCTATGATCACGCAAGATCTATCTAGGTGATGCATAGCAACGAGAGGGGAGAGTGTTGTCTATGTACCCTCGTAGACCGAAAGCGGAATCGTTTTGTAACGCGATTGATGTAGTCGAACTTCTTCATGATCCAACCGATCCAAGTACCGAACGTACGGCACCTCCGCGTTCAGCACACGTTCAGCTCGATGACGTCCCTCGTACTCTTGATCCAGTTGAGGGCGAGGGAGAGTTTCGTTAGTACGACGGCGTGGTGACGGTGATGATGAAGTTACCGACGCAGGGCTTCGCCTAAGCACTGCGATGATATGACCGAGGTGTGTAACTGTGGAGGAGGGCACCGCACACGGCTAAAACAATTGTCAATTTGTGTGTCCATGGGGTGCCCCCCTCCCCCTTATATAAAGGAGTGGAGGAGGCGGAGGGCCGACCCTCTACTATGGCGCGCCCTGGGGAGTCCTACTCCCATCGGGAGTAGGATTCCCCCCCTTCCATGTAGTAGGAGTAGGAGAGAAGGAAGGGGAAGAGAGAAGAGAAGGAACGAGGGGGCGCCGCCCCTCCCCCTAGTCCAATTTGGACTAGGCCTTAGGGGGCACACGGCCTACCCTAGGCATTCCCTCTCTCTCTCCCTTAAAGCCCAATAAGGCTCATATACTCTCCGGCGAATTCCCGTAACTCTCCCGTACTCCGATAAATACCCGAACCACTCAAAACCTTTCCGATGTCCGAATATAGCCTTCCAATATATCGATCTTTACCTCTTGAACATTTCGAGACTCCTCGTCATGTCCTTGATCTCATCCGGGACTCCGAACAACCTTCGGTACATCAAAACACATAAACTCATAATACCGATCGTCACCGAATGTTAAGCGTGCGGACCCTACGGGTTCGAGAACTATGTAGACATGACCGAGACATGTCTCCGGTAAATAACCAATAGTGGAACCTGAATGCTCATATTGGCTCCCACATATTCTACGAAGATCTTTATCGGTCAAACCGCATAACAACATACGTTGTTCTCTTTGTCATTGGTATGTTACTTGCCCGAGATTCGATCGTCGGTATCTCAATACCTAGTTCAATCTCGTTACGGACAAGTCTCTTTACTCATTCTGTAATGCATCATCTTGTAACTAACTCATTAGTCACATTGCTTGCAAGGCTTATAATGACGTGCATTACCGAGAGGGCCCAGAGATACCTCTCCGATAATCAGAGTGACAAATCCTAATCTCGATCTATGCCAACTCAATAAACACCATCGGAGACACCCTGTAGAGCACCTTTATAATCACCCAGTTACGTTGTGACATTTGGTAGCACACAAAGTGTTCCTCCGGTATTCGGGAGTTGCATAATCTCATAGTCATAGGAACATGTATAAGTCATGAAGAAAGCAATAGCAACATACTAAACGATCAAGTGCTAAGCTAACGGAATGGGTCACGTCAATCACATCATTCTCTAATGATGTGATCCCGTTAATCAAATGACAACTCGTGTCTATGGCTAGGAAACTTAACCATCTTTGATTCAACGAGCTAGTCAAGTAGAGGCATACTAGTGACACTCTGTTTGTCTATGTACTCACACATGTACTAAGTTTCCGGTTAATACAATTCTAGCATGAATAATAAACATTTATCATGATATAAGGAAATATAAATAACAACTTTATTATTGCCTCTAGGGCATATTTCCTTCAGGGATATCACGTGATCCACTTGATGTATGTTTTGGTGATCAACTTGCGAGTTTCGTGACCTCGTGAACTTATGCATAGGGGTTGGCACACGTTTTCGTCTTGACTCTCCAGTAGAAACTTTGGGGCACTCTTTGAAGTATTTTGTGTTGGTTGAATAGATGAATCTGAGATTGTGTGATGCATATCGTATAATCATACCCACGGATACTTGCGGTGACATTGGAGTATCTAGGTGACATTAGGCCTCGTTTGGATATATCGTTTTATCAATACTAGTTTTGCGTCAACTCAAATAACTGCCTAACAAACTAAAACCATGTTTGGTAGCGCCAACAAAAACGTGGATAAGCACGATTCAGTTTCCACAAAGCTAGGAAACTATGTTTTGTGAAAAACGACTAATACTTGTCTTTCTCAAAACGGGATTATATAAACCCCATCACTGAGGAGAGGCTGGGTTGGCGAGGAATCAGAGCTCGCGGTGGAAGCAACCTAGGAGATCGCCGGCATCGGGAGGTGATGTACACCCCGAGAAGAAAGCAACGCGGCTCCACTATGCCTTCACTGCCATTGGCCGCTCCGTTTTGCTGCCGTTCGATGCGTCGCCGGGGCCACACGTTGCCGGAGTTGCCCGACACCTCCGTCGTGGGCGTGGGCGTGTTCGCGGGCAGCCATGGCCCATGGAACTGCAGTACTAGTACAGCAGGAAGAGGCGCGGCCGTAGGTGCGGCGACTTGGCGCTGTGGATGCCGCCTGAAGCCGCGCCAGAAATTTGGGCATGGAGCCGTTCCATCACTGATGCGGATGAGCAGGCCGATGTGACGCTGGTACCGGTAGAAGGAACACCGTCGCCGAAGTGTTGATTTCTTCTCGTCTGGCCAAATTGGTGTCGCTGTCCAAACGAAGGCCCTGGACAGACTTTTTGCTAGCCCAAACAAAGTTTTCCGTAAGCTAATTAGTAACAGATTTTTTTGTAAAACTGGTTTTGCTAAAATTCTGCTAAAAACTAGTTTTCCGTAAACTCGTGGCTATTTCTGGATATCCAAACAACCACTTAGGGTTTTGGTTGATTTGTGTCTTAAGGTGTTATTCTAGTATGAACTCTATGATAGATCGAACGGAAAGAATAGATTCGTGTTATTTTACTACGAACTCTTGAATAAATCGATCAGAAAGGATAACTTTGAGGTGGTTTCGTACCCTACAATAATCTCTTCGTTTGTTCCCCGATATTAGTGACTTTGGAGTGACTCTTTGTTGCATGTTGAGGGATAGTTATATGATCCAATTATGTTATTATTGTTGAGAGAACTTGCACTAGTGAAAGTATGAACCCTAGGCCTTGTTTCCTAGCATTGCAATACCGTTTACGCTCACTTTTACCACTTGTTACCTTGCTGTTTTTATATTTTCAGATTACAAATACTCATATCTACCATCCATATTGCACTTGTATCACCATCTCTTCGCTGAACTAGTGCACCTATACAATTTGCCATTGCATTGGGTGTGTTGGGGACACAAGAGACTCTTTGTTATTTGGTTGCAGGGTTGTTTGAGAGAGACCATCTTCATCCTACATCTCCCACGGATTGATAAACCTTAGGTCATCCACTTGAGGGAAATTTGCTACTGTCCTATAAACCTCTGCACTTGGAGGCCCAACAACGTCTACAAGGAGAAGGTTGCGTAGTAGGCATGAAGGGCTAATAAAATTTTGCATAAGTATGTGAGTTCTTTATGACTAATGTCGACTCCATGAATTATACACACTCTCACCTTTCCGCATTTATCTAACCTCTTCGGTACCGTGCATTGCCCTTACTCACGTTGAGTTGTGGTGCAAACTTCGTCGGTGCATCCAAACCCCGTGATATGATACACTCTTTATCTTCCTCAAAACAGCCACCATACCTACCTATTATGACACTTTCATAGTCATTCCGAGATATATTGCCATGCAACTTCCACCATCCCATTTTATTATGACACATACCATCATCATCATTTTGCTTTGCATGATCATATAGTTTACACAGTGTTTGTGGCTTTGCCATCATTCATATTTTTTTATACATGTCACGCTAGATCATATTTTTTTATAAATGTGCTACTCGATGTTTTTGGAGACCTATTCGATATAATCTTCTTTTGCGGTGCGTTTGTTGAGATCCGATGAATTGTGGATTTATGATCAGATTATCTATGAATATTATTTGAGTCTTCTCTGAACTCTTTTATGCATGATTAAGATAGCTTTGTATTTATCTCCGATCTATTGATTTGGTTTGGCTAACTAAATTGATTTTTCTTGCAATGGAGGAGGTGCTTTTGTAGTGGGTTCAATCAGTAACAGAAGGGGACATGTCATGTATTTATATTGTTGCCACTAAGGATAAAAATGTGGGGTTTATTCATATTGATTGGATCTATCCCTTTACATCATGTCATCTTGCTTAAGGCGTTACTCTATTCTTATTAACTTGATACACTAGATGCATGATGGATAATGGTCGATGCGTGGAGTAATAGTAGTAGATGCAGGCAGGAGTCGGTCTACTTGTCACGGACGTGATATCTATATTCATGACCATTGCCTTAGATATCGTCATTACTTTGCGCTCTTCTATCAATTGCTCAACAGTAATTTCTTTACCCATCGTGTGCGTTCTTTCAAGAGAGAAGCCTCTAGTGAAAGCTATGCCCCCCGGGTCTATCTTTTATCATATTATTTTTAGATCTATAAAACCAAAAACCCAAAAATACCTTGCTAGAATTTATTTATCTTTACTTTATTTGGCACTTTTACTTATCTTTTATACCTCTCTCTATCAGATCTCATCCTTACAAGTAACCTTGAAGGGACTCACAACCCCTTTATTGCATTGGTTGTAAGTATTTGTTTGTTTGTGTAGGTGCAATTATTGGTGACTTGTGTGTTCCTCCTACTGATTGATATATTGGTTCTCAACTGAGGGAAATAGTTATCTCTACTTTACCGCATCACCCTTTTCTCTTCAAGGCAAAACCAACGCAATCATAAGAAGTAGCAGACGCCCCATATCTGCCTCATATTTAGGCTGGATATGAGGGGTGTCAGTCAGCTCGGGCGTTTGAGGTGTCCGTCTGGGTCACATTTTTAGCCCGGCGAGTGACCGGGCAAGCCGCTCGCGCATTTGAGGCCGGTTTGGGGCGCCAGGCCTAATAAAATTGTAAGGCCAACTCCAAACGTGGACGCATGTCGTCCGGTTTTATCTGTCTGGGGCCGCACGGACAAAAGGCACGACCCAACGCACGAACCCATCCTCATTTTTTGTCTGTTTCGTGTCCATTCGACCCCATTCTCAGAGCAAACCTGGGTTGGCTTTGCGTCTGAAAGGGACAAACTACGGACGCTCCTGCAACACGCTCATCCGCTCGCGTCTGTTTGCATGTAGCCTTGGCCCGCCTGTCATTGAAACAGAGGGGCCCGCCCCCACCCACCCACCCACCCTTCTCTCTCCTCCTTTTCCCACAGTGCCTCAACCCCGTCCAGCCAGCCACTCCGGCGCGCAGCTCGACAGGCGAGCGGGGAGAACATGGCCGGCGCGGGCGTGATGTGCAGGCGGGGTCAGGCGAGCGCGCAGGTGGCGGCGAGGGGGCGCGGGCGGGGGCGAGGCAGCGGGGCGACAAATGGGGCCAGGCGAGCGCGCGGGTGCCGGCGGCAGGCGGGGCGGCAAACGGGGCCGGGCTGGACCTCTGCGTTTTTCTTTGTTCTTTTCAAAAGGTTGACGCTGTCCGTTTGAGATGGGTATTCGCGTTGGTATGCCGGCCATGACCGCCTATTCGTTTTCTATCTCAAACGAACAAAAAATGAACAAAATTCATGTGCGCTTGGGTCTGGGAGTTGGCCTAAAAGGTAAGTTTCCTTTGACCAAGTACAACACGCGCTCCCTGCTTCCTGAGCGGCCGTCTTTGCGAGTCAAATCTGGGCAGCGTTCACGTCGGTGCCAGCCACCAAGAACTACCGCTGACGTAGCTGGTCCACCAAAAGCGGGCCGACGACCCGGAACTCGCGTGTACTGGCGTTTTCGGTGCGGGCAACGGGGCAAGCCAACGCCCGCCGTTTCCCTTCCCCCCATGGGATAGCTGTTATCTGACACTCTGCTGGTAGGCTGCTTTGTGACGCGTCGGATTTGGATCAGACGGCCAGGGGTGGCTGTATGTGCAGGTCATGGGCGGCCGAGTGCGCTCTCGGACCACGCAACGCAACAAGCGGCAGCTTTAGCTTTTGCATCCAAACGCTCTGGGTTTTCTGTAATCGCGACATGGTTCTTACTTGGATGCTACTCCACAAGTGTTGCATTTCTCTCTTCTTCCGGAGAGAAGTGAAGCGAACCGCTGCGCATTGCTAACAAATCCAAGTTTTCTTTCTGCGGCAAGTTAACAAATCCAAGTTAGGATCTACTACATGTTATAAGCAAGAAGTGGTACTTTCTTGCAAAGTGCCCTTCTAGTATCGAGTTCAAGTGCTCCTCTATAAGCAGCAAAATCAAACAAAGGAAAAACAATTCAAAAAATTCTGTTTTTTCTAAACAAACTCTGCTTAGTTTTCATCCTTCATCTCACGTGTAAATTTTTGTGATAAAATCACATTCGTGGAGATTTAAAAAAAATAACAAAATCAACACTACAAAATACTTTCAAAACTAGTCTTTTTGTAGCATTGATTTTGTATTTTTTTTCCAACCGGAGCATTAGGAATCTTTTTCTCGCGGAAATTTGTACTTACCTAGAACATTCAACAATGTTTGTTGAAAGAACATTTTTTAAAATAAAAATATGATTATTTTTATTTTACAATTCACGAGGGTGAATTTGAGCTCGGGAACCGATACTCAACACCCGCCTGTCTTTACAACAATGTAAATTCCTCTAGTTCGAGTACTATCAGGAACTTCAAACAAGCGAATGACCATCTTTCCTTGATTCGTTTGCATGGCATGTAAGATACATAACTATCAAGCAAATCGACAATGAAAGGAGAAGAAGAAACCCCTCCTACACTAAATCGTCTTAGAAACACATACAATATAGGCAAGAACATGAAACAATTCAAGGTCAAAATTCATATTCATTGTCATAACCATTTATCGTCATGCTAATTATTATTTTTGTTTAACTGTAACACATTTGTCTTTAATTCTTGTATAAGATTAGAAGATGGTTATAACTATTTGCCAAAAAAATGAATTATAACTTATATACTCACAACAAACACGAAAACCAGTAGGCAAAACACATGACCTCAATATTATTTACGCCTTAATGTCTACTACTTAAAAAAGACGTAAGGTTCATTTTACTGCCGAACAGGACACTTTAGCCAACCTTATGTACATTCTCCGTCTCCCTTTCTCCATTATGATTGTTTCCCTCCTATATCTTTGGTTTTTTCATCATTTTTTCTTGAATACTATCTTAATTTTCCCACCTTTTATTGGCTTACCAAACGATGTTATGTTTCTTTGGTAGAGCAATAAATTCGGATCAAATAAGTGATTACTAAATAAAATTCTAGAATTTATTTTGGTTGGCCAATCATGATTTTTTTAATAAACACATATTTACACAATCATATTAATATGAACATGTAATCACAGAATAATGTACTAATATATATACACACACACACACACACTATTGCAACACACGGACAATTATCTAGTTATGTTGAGTATATGTGTTATATGCATATTGTGTATTGGGTCCGCCTCCTAGTTCCTTGTATAGTTGAGGTTCGTGACCCACCTTTGTACATCATATATACGTGCCTATGCACAAAGAACAATACATCGTGCAATCATACATGATATCAGTTTTTAGGTTTTACCCCTAGTCTTCCGCTGCCGCCGCCGCCCCCGCACCCCCGCGCCGGCCGCCGCTACTAGCTCTCCCCATCACGTGCACGCTCCTCCAAGCCGCCGACCGTCTGCATCACGCGACCCGCCAGCCTCGCGTCGCTCCACCCGCTGCTACCCCGCGTCGCTCCACCCGCCAGCCCCGCATCGCTTCCAGCCGCCAAGTCGCTTCGCTGCCGCCGCCAGCCGCCAAGTCGCTGTCCCTCCAGCCGCCGCCAACCCCGCCTGCCCGCATCACACGCCAAGTCGCTGCTGCCGCGCTTGCCAGCCGAGCCGTCTGAGCTGCCCGCACCGTCCCGTCCTAGCCATGTCGTCCGTCACCTCCTCCGCGTCCACTAACTCCAACCCGTTCGCCGACGCCAACCCTCCCGACGTCAACGACATCCACAAGTTCAACATCTTTGAGCGGGTACTGGTTCGTCTCTCGCAGGCGGACTCCTCCTACTCCACGTGGAAGACGTATTTTTCTCTCGTGTTTCGGGAGTATCACCTCATCGACCATGTGGGCGGCACCGTCGACTCCAGCCTCGTCCCCGAGTTTCATGATTGGTCCACCATCGACACCACGATCATCCGCTGGTTCTTCCTCACCATCTCGCCGGATCTCTTCCAGACGGTCGTGGCGGACGGTGACGATGCCTGCGCCATGTGGACAAAGCTGAACGGGCTCTTCACCGACAACCAGCTCCAGCGTCGCGTTTTTTTGCAGCAAGAGTTTTTTGGGTGCCACCAGGACAACACCTCCGTCGACGACTATTGTCGCCGCCTGAAGACTCTCGCTGACGAGCTCCGCGATATTGGCGCAAAGATCTATGATGACCTCCTCCTCAGCACACTCACCGCCGGGCTCGGCGAGGACTTCGGCAATGCTGCGGCGAACCTCATCCTCATCCCCAACCTGTCCTTCGCCAAGTTCGTTGCGTACCTCCGCTTGGAGGAGCGGCGGATGAAGCAGGCGAAGGCGTGGTCCATCCACACCGCTCTCTCCATCGGCACCACCCGCGGCGCCTCCAGACGCCCCGGTCGCGCCCCGCCCGCAGTGCCACCAGGCGTCGTTCCCGGCGCAACCGCCATACCCAGCCACCCAGCAGCCGGGGCTGCTCCCGCTGCCCTATGGGTCGCCTGCCCCTCCCGTCCCTCCCGCCGAATGGTGCTGCGGTGGGCGGTGCGGTGGGGACCGCCGCGACGGTTAGCAGCAGCAGCCACAGGGCACCAGCCCGCCCCGTCAGCAGTAGTAGCAGCAGTTCCAGGTGCCCCCTCCGTGGGCCTCCGGCTACACCCCGTGGACCGGTGTTGTTCATGCCTACACCATGCCAGTTCCGCGGGCTCCTGCACCGACCCTTCCCGTGCCGCACCCGCTGGCGCACCAGTCGTATTACGCGGCTTCGCAGCCGTACGGAGGATACCCACCACCGCAGCTGAGCGGCGCCTACGGTCTCCCTGCGGTGACGCTTGGATAATCAGGTCATGGAGAGCTACATAATTATAAGCGACTAATGATCAAAACATAATAATGTTGCACCATCCTGATGGTTGTTGTTGCAGCTTCAATGACAAGTAAGGGGCCGCTGGACTAACTACGTACTGAGGCAGTGACCTAAAAGCCTGTCATGGTGGAGTATGTTGACACACCTTACCACGGTGAACCGAGGGACGTGGGGAGGATGTCCTCCGTGACCACACATGAAATTTGGGGGCCGAAAAGGATAAATGACACAAACATTGGCAAGAGAGTGACTGGGGTGGATGGTGTAAAATAAACTTCTTGTCCAAGGGAATGGAAAGGTAGTTTCCTCTTGCCCATACCACGAATGAGATACTACAATTGTACTAAGTGGAAGCGACATGCTGATGTCATCTTAGGTGGACAACAAGTATGAAAAAAATACTAACCGCAACAATGACACTGTCGTCCTTGATGAAAAAGACAAACTATTGTCCTCACTATGGATGGCAATCTCCTAAGGTAATTGATCATGATCGGGCGACCGATATCATCTTTGCCGCCCCCCACGAACGCCACGCATAATCTGGGCCCACGCATGTGTGGTGGCATCTCCGTTATTTCCCCCTCATGCGCCAGTCTCTTCCCCGACTGTTCCCCTCTCTCTCGCTCACTTCATCCTTTCTTTCCAGTAAATCGAGTGACTCCGGCGAGCCGGTCGTCATTGTAGATGCCATGTCCACATATCATCCCCTTCTTACTCACCCTCCTCCCTAGTGCATGTAGTTTGTAACGGTAGTGGATAGGAAGAGAGACTTCTCTCCACTTTTTTTAGCACGTCTGCTAAATTGTCAAGGACCATGGCCACCGCCTGCTTCCTTCTCCTCCTCCTCCTCTTCTTGTTGTGAGCAAGGCTACAAAGCTACTACTGAAGCACCCGCTGCTGCCACCGGCCACGACCAATGCTAGGAGGGAACCAGATGCCATGAGGCGGCCGCCATGCCACGACGGTGGCCGAGCATCGTGCAGAGGACCATTGTGACATCCCTACTTAACAGGAATGATAGGCTATTCATATAAACAAGGTGCACCTTATTTTCTAGGAGTTCATCCAAAAGAAACCTCAAAGCGTGCTTGGCTTGGAGCAATTTGAGGATGGGTCACCGACTGGGAAGTTGGTCCCAGGTGCACATGAGCAAGGACAAAGTGCGCTGGAAAGACTAGTGCTGGTATGCGCGGCCAGTCTACTCATATGCACGACTAGGAACTGATGGGTTTGACCGAGGTGTTATAATTGGTATCAGATTTGACCCTCATGGGTACACGAACGTGTGTGTGTCAATGATGCATACATGGGGCACATGCTAGCACCGACGCGCATAGCCATGTGTCAAGTGGATGTTCTCTGATCCGACGATGACATCAGTTCCTTTGAGGAAGGGGGTGTATGTGACATCCTGACTTAATAGGAATAATAGACTACTCATATAAACAAGATGCACCTTCTTCTTCAGGAGCCCATCCAAAAGGAATCACAAAGTTAAACGTGCTTGGCCTGGGGCAATTTGAGGATGGGTGACCAATAGAGAAGCTGATCTCGAGTGCGCACAAGGTGATAACAAAATGCGCATGAAAGACTAGTGGTGGTATGTGAGGTCAGTCTAGATCCCAGGCGCAATGGGCGGGAATCGATGGGCTTAGCCGGGACGTTACAATTACATGATGGAACAGGCTATCGGCGATGTTGCGACCATGGTCACTGCATGCTAGAACCGGCCGACGATGATGCGACTACAGCGATGTGCTGGAACCGTGTATGCTGGTGGTACTACAGGACGTCAAGAGCTGGTACCGGTGACGTGTGGAGCTGCATTGGTGCCTACAAAATGTTGTGTCCCATCATGCGGGGAGCTGGAATCGGCAACGTGGGAGTTGCAACCGGTGATGATGGAGTTGCGACACAAATTGCAGCGCCAACGTGCTACGAGGCCGTGGGGCGCTGTTGAGATGGTGAACAACCATGGGCCCTCGGTGGACAATCTTGGTCGTGGATGAAGGAGCAACGTCGGCGGCAAGGCGCTCCGCTACAACCGTGCTGCTAAGACAGGATGCGATAGCCATGGCCGTCGATGGAGGAGCATTCGGCGCCCAGCTATTCCACGTGCGGGCAATGGAATGGGGAGGCACACAGGAGGATTTATTTTCTCACTCCGCGGGTGACACTGGAGAAATGACGGAGTTGCATGTTCACGCAACTTTGATCATGCGGCTCCCAGAGTCACCGATTTAATATTCTAAGCGGTCGACCGACGGCTAGCATTACCCACCTCCGAATGGTTCATGTTGTAGATGATGGACGAGACTTGCCTGCTCCCCGTCCGTGTGCCCATCCGTGCTCTCGCGTACGTGACTCGATTTGATTGAAACAAAATAAGGCCCGGCCCCATCCCCTTAAAACCAGGGGGGAGATGATTAGATTAGAAAGGAAAAAGAAAAAAAGACAGCCGTACGATAAAGTGGGAGCATGGACGGGAGCATGGGGAGGAAGTAGGCAAGCCGGATCATAGATGATAGGGTGGTACTACGTCATTGCTAAAATTTTAGAGTAGAATTAAAATATTCTTTAGAAAAGAAAATCCTTCTAAAGCGGCCACAGTGAAGCGTGAACCACCTACTAAGCGGACAAGTGCAAATACCATACTCCGGGAGGGCTTTCATCCCAAAACAGCCATTTTTATTCCCCTCCTCTCTTCTGTTTTCCCCCAGAGTTTCTTTCTTTCTAATTTCTCGTGGAGGCGAGGAGATAGAGAAGAGAGAGGAAGGGGACGGAGGAGGCATCCCTCGCGATTGGACAGGGCGCGAGGAACCCGAGGAGAGCGCGCGTGCGATCCCCGACGCGCGGGGAGTCGATTCCGGCGCCGGGACAGTCTCGCCCTCGCCGGGCCGGCCGTTTCGAGCCCTCTATCGCCGAGGATTTGGTGGGATCCGGCCAAGAGCTGGTTGGTGGAGGGGAGGGGAGGAGCACGGGGGGGATGGGGGCCGGGGCGGAGCCGAGGGAGGAGGAGCCCCTCGAGGCGGAGGAGGGGGCTGGCGGCAAGGAGGAGAAGGCGGCGGTGTCCTGCTCGATCTGCCTCGACGCGGTCGTTGCCGCCAGCGCGGAGAGGTCCACGGCGAGGCTGCAGTGCGGCCACGAGTTCCACCTCGGTAAGGGGCTATGGTCCGATCTGTTGATGCGCTATTGCACTGAATTATGCGACGCAATTTTTGGGATTATGACTTGGCCGGCGATTCTGGTGTGAAGGAGCTGCGGAAATGATATTTATCCGTGGGTATTTGGCTGAATTGCGATCATTTCACGCTGTTCTGATCTCCGACGAATTTCCAGTATCCCGGTGCGGTAGGTTTTGGTAGCGTATTTTGCGTTATCTTACTCAGGCTCGATAGGAAATTGCAGTTTGGGGTCTGGATTTGGTAATTGTGTCTCGATTGACCTAGCCTCTTCGTTATTTCGGCGGAATAAGGTTGATTTGTCTAGATTCAACAAGAATTTGATGTAAAATGTGCTCCCTTTTCTGGAAATTTCTGGGCTTTACAGCCAGCTGTCATTAAATTTTGTTGGAAGTGTGGATTTTGGAGGCTGATCTTGATGAGATTTATACGTTACCACGAAATTGCTAAAATTAAAGTTAAAACCTAGAGGGCCTTAAAGAAGATACTCAAAACTTCAGGAGTAGTGAACTTGGTGGTTTCATCAAGCAGTCTGGGTTGGCTGTTGATCTCAGTATGATACTGTAATGGATTTATTGTGAATGTTAACTTAACCGAGGAAGCAAACATATATCATCACTAGCATACTATGATACTGTAATACTCCCTCCGTCCTGAAATACTTGTCGGAGGAATGGATGTATCTAGACGTATTTTAGTTCTAGAGACATCCATTTTTATCCATTTCTTCGACAAGTTTTTGTGGACGGAGGGAGTAGATTTATTGTGAATGTTGATCTCAGTATGAGACCGTAATGGATTTATCATCTCACGCAACAATTACAAATGGTTGTAAGTCCTTTTTTATAAGGACACAGCACACAATTGAGTCCACAACTACTTGATCTGAGCATGGCTCTTCACTTACTTCACTCCCGCATAGTTTCAGCACTAGCACAGCCTCTTCTCACTCAAAGGCCATATAACTCGAACACATTGCATACATATAAGATGTAGCCTGACACTGACACATACTGTACAGTCAGGCCACATCTCCACTGCATGCACCTATTACGGGGTTATTTTTTTTAACACATGAGTCATGTCTAATTCTAGCAACATGTGCATATAGGCACTCCACTAATGTCTGCTGGTTCGCCAGCAGTGTGCACACTTTGCTCTTTACTGATCTGATTCTGGGCCATGACGCCACACATGCAACTAACAAGAACTTAGTTGACCACCACCCTGCCTCTACATGGTAACAGTGCCATGCATCACAATGGAACATGAACAAAACACATAGACAACATGATTAACTCCAACAGTGTGAAGTATGTAAGGTAAGATTAGACTCTGAGAAGCAGTTTTGTGCAAGGGGATATGGTTATGGTGGCCCTTTGGGGTGCAGAAGTGCAACTACATGGTTTAATGCAATACTACTTATTCTGTTTTCGTCATGATACTGTAGTATGCTTTAACCAACCTTAAAGCAGTGCTCCTTAATTATACTGTTTGTTGTACTTTGGTTTATTCAAAGGAAAAAAATAATCATTTCCATGTCTCATTGACATCAGGGCCCTGGACCCACATGTCAGTTAAACATGGAGGGGCATGTTATGGATGCCATTTGTTTGGACTGCGAATTATTTAATCTCTGAGTGTCAACGTTTTCAGATTGCATTGGATCGGCATTCAATGCCAAAGGAGTTATGCAATGCCCGAACTGCCGCAAAATCGAGAAAGGGAATTGGCTGTATGCAAATGGTTCCCGCCCCTCACATGATATTAACATGGATGAGTGGGCTCATGAAGAGGACCTTTATGATGTTAGTTACTCTGAGATGGTACGTGACCATGTGAACTTCATTTGTTGAATATTATGAAATCGTTGTTTAAGTAGTGATCTGTATTTTTTCTTGCCGGCAATGTGCATTGTTTGCGACACAATTTTCTTGTGTTTGAAATTTTAGTTATGTTCTGTTTACCTAGCGATATTCAGTTTGTTTGCACTCAAATGGTTGACACTTGACCATGCTTGATTATTTGACCATTTGTTTTGTAGATACTTGCCATTTTTATGCAAAATTTGCTATGCCTTCTATTCCTCTAATAACACAAGCTTTAGCTTGTACATTTTTTTGCTGGAAACATTTGATTGCCATGTGGGTTTCTTCACCACCAAAGTCTTTTAACACTGATCTGATAGGTCGCTGGCTGCTTATGTGAATTCCATAACCAGAGTTATCATGCTATTATGAATTTGATACAATACCATGCTATTATGACTTTGATACAATATTGCCGAGACCATGCCTTAGTCGTGCACTTACAGAGCAACGTTCTTATGCCTCAATTTTGACCCTGTCTTAGTTTAACATCGTAGAAAAATATTCTTTTGTCTCCTATTTCAAGGTGGTTCATCTTGTGTCCAGATTGTTCGCTTTGTTTCTGTAGATATTGTCCATTCAGTTTAAGGCTACACTGGATTAGTTTTGAAATAAGTAACACACTACTGCGCTAGAGGTCATGCTAATTTTGTTATGCATAAACCAGTGTAGACCTGCTGAGTGCTTCATTCTGGAGTTTTCCCAAATAATTTTGCTGCTTGTCTGTACTGTTCACATTCTGCCAAATGCATGAGTGGTCCTGTGACCTATGTTCTTTCTGCTTATTCAACTTCCCTGCATGTCTATGCGTCATTATTGTATTTTTCCGAAACAGTTGTGCAGCCTATTTGTAAAATCATCTGAGTTTTTTTATTCTTGATTGTTTGTTTGCTGTCTTATTTTAACTTTCGTACTTTTTTTTCCTTACGAGAAGGTAGTTACTTCTTCATACATTGTTAATTATATCTTTGAATTTATTCCTGCATGCCCATTCTGACAAATATATATCTTTAATCTGCAGCCATTTCGTTTTCATTGGTGTCCATTTGGTCGCTTAGCACAGCTTCCATCATTCTTTGAGTATGTTCTATACTCCAAATTATCATTTTTGATCGTATAATAACTCTCCACAGAGTTAGTTTCCGTGCATCCATGGTTGGACAGATAGCTTTTATATAAAGGCTTTACGTTTGTCCTGTAAATTTGTAACGCAGGTCTAGTAGCTCAAATATTTCACCTATTGTATCTTGCTCATGTAGAAAAATGTGGGGCCATAGCTAGTTCCTGTTATTTGTTTTCACTAGATGTTGTATTTATACTGGCTAATGTTACACTTGTCCGTTTACTGTTTGGAGACTAAACATGAAAATGGTAACTTAGAACTCTGTTGTGTCTACTCTACAATCTATTGAAGTGATCCGATAAAATCAGATGAACACCTTTGTCAGTTTATCCTTTTGCGATGAAGGTCCTAACAATGTGCAACTCTGGATAGGCTTAACCCTGTCATTCTGCATGAGGTTATTGGCAATCTTCATAGTGGCTTTCTTGTCATAGAGTATACATGGATCTTCTGACGTGCATAGTGCATGTAATAGTTTACGAACCATACTGACATAGTGATAGAGTCTATCTACATCAGACATAATTTTAGCCAAAGCACCGGCCACTCTAATGGTTGACAATATTGGGAACAGTCATTCCTGTCATCTCTTAATGCCAGTATCAGTCAGTCAACATATACCGCATTGAATGGATATCTGTTGCTGTATCACACTTGTTCTGTACGATGTAGTTTCAGAGATCATGGTTATGTCATGTTTATATTAAAGTTTTCAGCATATTGGAAAGTTATGTTATTATTCTCTTATGTTACTAAATGTTTTACCCTCTTCTGCCAGGGAAGGAGAATCACCACCCCCAGTTACTTGTAAGTTCTTATTCGAATGACATCTATTTGTAAGTTTAAGTTATTTCGAGGTCTAAACATGTCTGGATATATTTCATGCAGTTCATGACTTTATGGGACAGCATGTGTTTCCAGAGAATCTATCTGTATCTGCCGCACCAGGGGCACATCCTTGCCCATATGTGGCATACTTGCATCCTCTTCCATCGCTGGCATCATCATCAAGCTCCCATGTCCCTGAGAGAACTATGGATGGTTCCGCTTATCATGATCACTGGAATCACCTGGCTGGCCCATCAGATGGTAGGCCCTTGCAAACGGTGCAACCCACTGATTTCCATCATAACCATTGGGCGCATCTGCCCCATTCCTATGTGCAATCCAACGGCAATAACGGGGTGACGGAGCAGCCAGGGGTCCCTTTTGGATCAATGAGGGCTGCAAGGGTGGATGGTGATAGCCAACGCCGAGGATCTGTTGTTTCTCCATCGTACTTCAGTAATGGGTAACCTCTTGTCTATTTCTGCTCTCATGACATACTATTAGGGCATGTCCATACTGTGATGTTGTCAGTCTCTAGCGTCGCCATCTGCATCTAGTGTTTTTGGTGATGGAGAATGAAGCTGTATTTCATGCATGAGATAGCTTGGGAATATGGATAACTTAGGCACATGACATATATGAGACAATGAAACAGAAAACTGAAAAGTGCTCCGTGGAATCATTTTGTCTTGAGATGTGATATGCATCATGTTCTCTCGAGATTTGATGTTTTATTTTATTAGGGATAACATAAGAGACTACAGTACTGTTGATGCCCGTATGGCCTTGCTTTGCTAACTGAAAAGACACTTAAAAAAATATTGCATTTGTGCTTTTATCAAAATATTAACTCGCTAAAACAGATGATGGTTCTGAACTTGAATAGTTTCAAGCATTACTTTGATCATTACTTCTGTATAAATATGTAAATAGGAGATCAATTCTTTTACATGGCAGAACAGTTCATCATGGTGAATCTAATGGTACCATTTGCACCTAATCAATAGAACTAGTTTTTTGTTAATCAGATGTCAAAGATTGAGAGGTTTGACTGCATGCTTTCTAAAACACCATCCATTTAGGAACAGAGGTAGTATCCTTATTGTAGCGTCATCTAAGCTTAACAATGAAAAGTTGTTGGTTCAAAGCACTCTACTATCTTATTATAAATTGGAGTTGGCGGTGGTGGCAGTGACTTCACTCCCCGCTCCAGTCCAATCTTCCTCATCCATTAGAACCCACCAGAGCCCTCCGGTTTGATTTTTTTATTTATAAACGAAGCAGTAAAAAATAATGCAGTTGGGGAGCCTCAAACCACACACCTGCCTCTTTGCCCAGTTTAATCAAACCAACAAAACCACTACCTCGCTCTTGTTTTGAATGAGAAAGCATTTTATAAGTAATGTCAGTGCTGCCATGTCTGTGCAGTCACACAGCTGCAATGTTGTGTGCTTGCTTGAGTTTTTCTTTGCAGTGTCGCAAGTCAATTGGTTATTGCATGCTGCTAGTCCAATACAACTTCTATTATTCTGTAGTTCCGTAGCAATGCACGGGTGTTATTGCTAGTATTACCTTAAAAAGGATGCTGTGACTTGTGCATTTACTGTGACCTACATTTGATGCTGTTGCATTGTTTCCTCTACCATGTCAGCTTTATCCAAATCTCCTGAGGTTTTCGGAGTTATGCTATGTTGGTTGCACATGCTATGACGTAATATGAGTCGGGTAGTCTGGAAGTCTGAAACTAGGCTAAAGACCATTTACAAACAACAACATTTTCCTAAGTATCCCTTGAGAATTGAACTATTTTATTATAGCAGAAATTATTGCAGTATGATGCGGCTTGTGATGCATGAATATCAATGCGTGATGATTTCTTTTTTCTTTTCAGATCTGGCTCTAGATCTAGAGCTCCTAATGTTCCTCCTCTGGTACCTCAGTTCATGAGGGCACATGGCAACATCAACGAACAGTACACTCAGAGTTCATCATCCAGCCTTTTTGCTGGAGCTCATAGATCAGGTGGCATGCGACCTGCCCCCCCTCCACCTCAACCGGAGAACCCAACATTTTGCCTGTTCCCACCAGGTTCATCTGGCCATAGTTCAATGGATACCGATGAAGCTGGAGGAAGCCGATTCTATGCCTGGGAGCGCGATCGCTTCGCGCCGTACCCATTGATGCCGGTCGACTGCGAGACGAGCTGGTGGAGCTCACAGCAGTCCCACGGCGCATCAGAATCCACACCCGCACCTGCGCCAAGAAGACTCTTTGGGCAGTGGATCGGCCTCGGCAGGTCGTCGCCCGAGAATAGATCGCCTGAGGGCTCATCGTATCGACAAATGCACTCTCCTCGGATGTAGCCAGCCCCCTGCGGAGGCAACCTAAGTTAAAAAAACTTCACATTTGGAACCTGAGTTGCTTGTAAGAAAGGATGGGGGAAAACCCATCTGTAAGGAATTAAACCGGGTTTGCGCGCTAAACTTCCGGAGAATTCTGCGAGGGAGAAACAGGAAATAACCCGGAGGGAAAACGTTTTGGTTTGGTTTATGTGAATTCCGTCTCGTACATATTTGAAAATCAAACTGGGATATTCGAAGTTTCGCCCTGTGTTATGATTTCCTATCTGCTTTTTTGGTTGATGGTTGAATACTAATCGGTCTGCATATGGTCGTCGTGCCACATTACTTTCTTATAACTGCATATTCTACTTGTCACGACGTGGGTTTAGCACAATCGTGTAGAAATGCATTGCACTGTACGTGCTTTTCAGGTCGCGCAACAGAAATGCCTGCACGATCACCGAAGAATAGAAAACCGTTATTTCTACCATGTATTCCTTCTGTCCCATGATATAAGAACGTACCCAAGAATGTTTTTAACACAACGTTCTTATATTATGGGATGGAGGGAGTAGAGAGGAATGTGCTTATGAGCATCATTGCTTAACCCCGCAAGCCTTTTGTCCATCCTGCCCGCCAGTGATTTTAGGGTTCGATCATAGGAGCTCTGATTGAAGCAATCAGTGCCATGTGAATAGATTGAACTAAAATGATTATATTTTTTTTCTGAGGAATAAAACGATTATATTTAATTATCAATGGCAACAATTGAAGTAAAATGATTATAATAGACGGTACAACCGGAAAGACAATGAGACAAAAACAACTAGAAAAAAAAGTTATATCAAAAATCATACTGGTGGGTCTTCCTCATTTGATTTTATGTCGCAGTCTAAAAACTATGTTGAACCAACAATAAAGAAAAGAAACATGTGCAAACGCCCCGTATGCAATAACTACTCACACACAAACTGTCAATATCTGAAGAGAGCCAACGATTTTGGCAACACCTACCCTCACAGGCCCTTCATCGGTGGTGGATCATACATTGTCGAGGTAGAAAAAGAATGGAGAGACCTTATTCCAACGCATCATCGCCATCATCACATGTCGATGCCGCTAGAGAACCAAACCTACGGGAAATAGGACCTACAAGAGCTAAGAAACCACTCCCTTGGTTGTTCTTGCGTTGCTAATAAAGTCAGCAAAGTCTCAAAGAGAATACTACAAAATGGAGGGTTCCTTTGATTTAAAACTATTTCAAATAAATTGTAGAGGCTTGCAAGAGGGTTCACGGTGATGGTGATTTAAGTTTTTTGACATACCATCTGTTTTTTTTTTTCAATTTTCAATGCAAGGATTGATGGTGGATGATTTCAAGCCCGCTCTATATGGGGTGCTGCCCCAACTATTTTTTTAACAACTACTAGATCTTGTTGTTAGCCGCGAGTGGTTATTGCGGTCTTTAAAGCCTTGTATGGCGAGGACGTTTGCATGTGTCCCTATCCCTTACTATCTGTTGCAAAATGACGAACAAGTGAAGGAAGAAGACGATCAATATGATTTTTGGTGTAATTTCTTTACAAGTTGTTTTGCGTCTTGTTCTCCCTCTACTAGCTACTATTTTCGATGATAAATATCAGATATAAGAGCGTATTGCTCTAAAAGAAAGAAATTCTCTATTATTTACCTAGCAGTATAAAAAGGTGAAAAAGGAAACTTCACACTTCTTTCATCTATGGTTGTTTGATTTGTAGAATTACAATTCATAGAACTTTTTGTTCTAAATATTCATTTGCACCATGATGAAGTTTCACGACTCAAAAACATTTGAAAGATCATATGTTTTTTTGTGAATGAAAAATTCATATGTTGTTGTGGCAGTAAAAAAATGTTCTTTAGTCCTATGGAACTGAAGATGACAAACATATTTCATATTCTTGTTTTTTTAGTATGAGAACAAGAAAAAGGTAGAGCAACATCGAATAATTTCAAAAACCACAAAAAAATAATTAAGGGAGGTTTCTTGCTTGCCTTGCAATGGAGTGTTATTGAGCCCGATTGCTTGGAGGCCATTGATCTATTGAAGAAGGAAGATATGGGCAGATCTCGGTATACCTTCATTGCTTCGTTAGATCATACAACTCATGGAACAACCAAATTCACGTATTACTTATATTCGTCGAACCTAAAACTATGTAAGCCATGCAATGGCATCTTATGATAGAACCAGCGCCCGCACTATGGTATGGCTTGCTTCAGGAAATGATGATGTGGTACAACTTTATAAGAATGATTGTAGTGTTGCTTCATGAGTAATACAAGTAATTTTCCACTAGTGTTCTCTATCAAGGAACCATTTAGGTGATGGACATCTACATCAGAGTTGTTGAAACATTTTCCTCCTCCACGAGAGGCTCCCAAGGCGACTAGGGTTTTCCTGCCTTTCGTCGGCGCCATCGCCGATTTGCCTTGCGTCCTGTGGCCTTATGTCCATGAAAGTGCGCTGGATCTCGACCATTGTCAACAGGAGGGATCCTACTTCTCTTTTAGATGTTTTTTCGAGTTTCGTTAGGGTTTATATCCAGTTCAGGAAGGCGAGGCGGCGACGGTTCTCTCTTCTTTGCCCTGCTGCCGGACGATGCGTTTAACATTATGAGAGTGTGTGTCTCCACGTGGATCTTGTGAGATTCAGTTGTTTTCGGTGGATTTGCTTGGTCGTTTTCGTTCATTTGCGTCTGTGCATCTACTGGTTGAATCCTTCTGATCTACGCTTATCATCAACAACGATTACTGTTTTTGTGTGTCGGTTCTTCGGGGCTTACCACGAAGACTTTCCGACTGTCTACTACAATAAGGTTTGACCAGCTTTCGGCTCGCTCCAGTGCTTGTAGTCGTCGGTAGGTGGTCTTATGAAGGAGTAATTTTTATAGTTTGTGTTCTTTGTACTATCATGACGTTTGATGAATACTCCCTCCGTTCCTAAATGTAAGTCTTTGTAGAGATTCCACTGGATGGACTACGTACGGAGCAAAATGAATGAATCCACACTTAAAATGCATCTATATACATCCGTATAGAGTTCCCCCCAAAAAAATACAAGTAATTTCCCCCCAAAAAAGAATAATTCAAAACCCACACACAAAACAAATCCACATGAATTCCGCCGTCCCCGCCTTCCCCCCACTCCACTCTGCGTCGCTCTCCTTCCCATTCTCTCCCCTCGCGATCTCCCGAAACCCTAGGAGAACCCCGGGGAGGCCGGGATGCTGCACGAGCTCCTCCTCGCCCTTCTCGGCTTCACCGGTGACTTCGTGCTCGACAACTCCTCCGCCCGCCGCCGCCCCCCCGAGCCGGGCGAAGCCGGTGCCGCCGGAGACGGCGACGTGGGCCCCGCCTTCCGCCTGGCGCCCGACCTCACCTTCCTCCAGCCGTCAGAGAGGTACGGGAGACCCGAGACCTGTCCTCTGCTGCGAATCTGTAACCACGCCGTGGTGTCTGTGATCTGTGGTCTAGTTAGGTGGTCGAATTCGATGCGATGCGGCACAAGCAAGCAAACATGAAGAGTCAGGGGACTTGTTTCCTTGGTCGTATTGCTTGAGTAAGCATAGTTTCTGCCGCGTTAAGTGCTTTATGGCTGCCTAAATCAGAGTTAACCGCAATCGGTGAATGGAGGATTGGACCAATTTGCTTCGTTTTCATCATTTAGCTTGTAATAATGCCTACCAGTCGGTCCGCGAGTGTATCAGTTGATACAGAATTGCATAATGCCATGATTGGCGGTGCTGTGCGAACATTGGGATGGAGTAAGACATTGGCACATGATGAATTTGCGAGAAATATGGCCTCAACTAAGGGACAAACTAGCAAGTTCTGAAATGAGATATTTCGTAGAAATGTAGCCTCAGTAGTCCAAGTCTAGACTTAAGAGCTTCAAATGTTTCACACTTTAGTTCTCGTCAACCTCTGTAGATAACTAGGTTTGGTAGATAATTTAAACTAGTTAAGCAGATAGAGATGAATGCACCTCAGAAGCAAGCACATACATTTACAGGTTCATCCATTGCACATTTAGTGCTTTCCGTGTCTACCCAATCTGCTCTTTTACATGATAAATACACAAAAAACTATTGCTTAACCATTTTTAAAAAGGGCAGCCCGGTGCATGTAGCTCTCGCTTGCGCAGGGTCCAGGGAAGGGTCCGACCACTTTACATGATAAATACACCAAAAACTACTGCTTAACAATCGTACCTGAAACTATTCATATTTAATACATATACAGTGCTTTTGCTCTACATGTAAGTGTTCATTTTGTGCGTTAACTGTGAAGTACTCATACTGGATACAAGAAATCATATCTAATAGGGAGGAATATTACATTAGAATCTCAATGTATAGAAGTTTTCAGTGCCGAAGTATTAGCAATCATTTTGGTGCACTTAGTTCCTAGAATCGTCATCAATGTTGTAGGACATGGCCTGGCAAGCAAGATATAGATAGAAGACAGTATGTTTTGTCATTAGATCATGGTTCACCAAATACTAAATGGCTTTTCCTATTTGTGCAGGAGTGCTATTGAAAGGCTCATATCTCTGGGATTTTATTACAGAGAACTGAATCGTTTTGCGACCGAGTCTCGTGATCTAAGTTGGATTCAGTCTTCTGTTGAGGTTTCATCACCTAATGCTGATATTACTCTGAAGGGCAAAGTGAGAAAAGGGAGTGCATACCGGAGGGCAATTGCCAATGGTATTGCTGAGATTTTATCAGTTTATAGGTCAGCTGTTCTGCAGGTTGAGCAAAACCTGTTGTCAGATCCATTGCCTATCCTGGCGACAGTAACCCATGGGCTAAATAAGGTCTGTTCTTCGACATCTTGCACTTGCAGTTTCTGTCTCCATGTGTCATTTTTTAATTTCTGCACAACCATGGACTTAACTATTGCATTTACAATATTTGTTAAGCACTGACTCTACTGTCTTTATTAGCTTTTGCACAGAGATCAATATTATATTCCTTTGGCGTGCGTTATCTGATGTGATTTGTCTGCTTTTGACACTGACCCTATTCACTGTTGTGTGAATCTGTAGTTTGAGGTTCTTCTGCCTCCACTTTATGAGCTTGTTATGGAAATCGAGCAGAAAGACATCAAGGGAGGACAGCTTCTTAACCTGTTACATAAAAGATGCCATTGTGGGGTTCCAGAATTGCAAAGCTGCATTCAGAGGTATTGCCTCAATTATTCTTATATATATGTGGCGTTTGAAGAAATATAACTGACATTTCCAGTCCTTTCGTGTTTGCATGGGAAACATTGTACTTCTGTTTTCATTGCCATTACTTCACTGCATATTTCTTATGCCCCTTATGATCAGTTGTTTGCTTATTCATTTTCTTTTCATTGATGGTAAAAATAAGAATAGGCTGCTTTGGCATGGACACCAGGTCATGTTTAACCAGCTGACTTCTTGGATGGTTTATGGTATTCTTCAAGATCAGTACCATGAATTTTTCATCAGAAGGTCAGCATGACTTACAGAGCTTCCATTAAATTATCTTGTAATTTTGTCATTGCTATTCTCTTATCCAGTTGCTGCTTCTGATATATTATAGCGGCATATCCAGTTAGGCATTTTGGCCTGCTAAATGGCATGTGAAATTTCAACTATAGGAGCACAAATCCCGAGTGCTTTTGAAGTTTTGGTTATAATATGAATAATTCTATATTTTGTTGTGCATATTTACTTTATTTCATAAATTTTGCCCCTTAATCAGCAAACAGTTCTGTGATAATTCTAATTATGATTCACAAAGTCTAATATTGTCAACTGATGGGCACAAGAATTTGCTTGCTTGGAGCTTTGTCTAATGATTTTGAGTATCTCTATATCCAACAGTCTATAGCAGGAATTGTATCAGTTGCCTTTTGCATGAGAACTACTAGTTTTTTTTTTTGAACATGAAATGACTGTAGGAGAGTTTCCTACAGTCTTAAATTAATAAACGAGAGAAGACAAGTTACATGTTATAATATTTACAAGGGCAGGCCTTTGGCCAAAACCCAGAGGAGCTTGAACTAAGGGCACCAAGAAAGTATCAAAAGCGGGAAAAGTAAGCTAATTGAACCCCTGAACCAGAGCAATATAAAACTTCTTACCTTTCTTTTCAGACAGGTTGACAGGGATGAGGAGAATGAATCGGCTCAGTCTGATGTTGCTGATAAATTTGCGCAGAAATTAGCTAAAGACACATCCCTTACTAGTTGGCACTCAGGATTTCATGTATCATTGGTATGCTTATACTCTTATTCTGAAATGCATGTGTATGAGGCAATAAATGTTCCCCTAGCTAATTATATCCTTTTTCTCTCACTTGACAGGACATGTTGCCGGAGTATATCCACATGCGAGTTGCAGAATCAATTCTATTCGCTGGCAAAGCAATAAGGGTTCTTAGAAATCCTAGTCCTGGTGCTACATTGCTGGAACCAACTAACCAAAGTCAGACATTGAAAGGATCTCATAGAATGCAAGGTTTCACGGGGGGCTCCGGTGCTCTGAAAGAGCTGCCAAACTTCTCTAACATTAGTGCAGAAGAATTATTGCCACAGGCTGAAGCAGATAGAGTTGATGCCATGCTTAAGCAGCTAAAGGTTAGTTGTTAGCTTTCTGCTGGCAATATTTAAAATCAGCATCTTATATTGCTGTATGCATCTTTCCCTGTTTAGTTGTTACCATCGGATCAAAGCCGGATGGATGAAGTGGCGCCAAGCTTCTGGCATTCTCTGTGACAAGAGAGTGCCACAAAAGCTAAAAGGCAAGTTCTACAGGACGGCGGTTCGACCCGCAATGTTGTATGGCGCTGAGTGTTGGCCGACTAAAAGGCGACATGTTCAACAGTTAGGTGTGGCGGAGATGCGTATGTTGAGATGGATGTGTGGCCACACGAGGAAGGATCGAGTCCGGAATGATGATATACGAGATAGAGTTGGGGTAGCACCAATTGAAGAGAAGCTTGTCCAACATCGTCTGAGATGGTTTGGGCATATCCAGCGCAGGCCTCCAGAAGCTCCAGTGCATAGCGGATGGCTAAAGCGTGCGGAGAATGTCAAGAGAGGGCGGGGTAGACCGAATTTGACATGGGAGGAGTCCGTTAAGAGAGACCTGAAGGATTGGGGTATCACCGAAGAGCTAGCTATGGACAGGGGTGCATGGAAGCTTGCTATCCATGTGCCAGAGCCATGAGTTGGTTGCGAGATCTTATGGGTTTCACCTCTAGCCTACCCCAACTTGCTTGGGACTAAAGGCTTTGTTGTTGTTGTTGTTGTTGCATCTTTCTCTGTTTTGTGTGTCAAAGTTTTCATTTATCCTTATCCTTTATGGGAGCATTATTGACATAAGTCCATATTGTTTCTGCAGCATGCTTCCGAGTTTCATAAAAGGTTGTTTGAGTCTGCTGTTAGCTCAATACGCACAATTGCAGCTAATCATCTTTGGCAGGTACTAGATGGCTTAAAGCATTATATTGTATCAATGTTTTATTGCACATGAGCATCACCGATTGTTTTCTTTGGTAAAAGTTAGTGGTTGTACGCGCTGATCTCAATGGCCACTTGAAGGCACTTAAAGATTATTTTCTTTTGGCGAAAGGTGATTTTTTCCAGGTAATATATCTTCCGTATTCCTTCTTTTGCGTGTATGTATCTCCGTGGTTGTGCTAGTACAGTGCAAATTGTGCCATAGTGCCTTCCTTGGTTGTTTTCGGAAACTCAAAATCATGATTTTGAACCAGTGTTTTCTTGAGGAAAGCCGTCAATTAATGCGCCTACCACCTCGTCAATCTACAGCTGAAGCAGATCTCATTGTCCCATTTCAGTTGGTAAGTGACACAACCCCTTTTTTCTTGCCAAAGACCTACAGATACACAATTTTATTATTTCAGTTTATTATGTGGTTTAATTGTCACCAACTTAACAGAATCCTGCTGAGTTCTGTTTTCTGCTGCGTTACCTCATGTTAGCAAATAGGTTTGATTTATTTCCTGTTCTTAATTCTGCAGGCTGCTCTGAAAACTATAGGCGATGAAGACAAATACTTCACCAGGGTATCTCTAAGGTTAACATTTCTGTTTGGCACATAGAGTAATTGATGTCAAGCCATGCTTTTTGAATTTCAGTGCCGTACATTGACAACTGATTTTGTTTGTCTTTTGTAGGATGCCACTGTTTGGTATGAAATCTAGTACATCACAGAAAGATCTTCAGAAGTCCAACACATCAGATCTTTCCTTGCAAGGAAAGGCTAGCTCAGAGTTGGCACTTGATGGTTGGCATAGTATTGCTCTGGAATATTCCGTCGATTGGCCACTACAACTCTTCTTTACTCCTGACGTTCTTTCTAAGTAAGTGTTGTTCTTCATATGTTACTCTCAACAAAATTATATTTTGAATTTCATAGATCTTTGAGTGTGATTAATATCCTGAAAAGCTACATCAAGACTTGCTAAACTCAACTGGGAAGTCAGGGGAAGTTTTTTGAGCTTTTTACATTCCCATTTTTAAGATACACAAACTGTATCCAGGTATCGCAAAGTTTTTCAGTATCTCATTCGGTTGAAGAGGACACAAATGGAATTGGAGAAATCCTGGACAGCTGTAATGCATCAAGATCATGTTGATTTTTCTGATTATTGCAAGGATCGGAAGAATTCCTCTGCAACACAACTGCGTCGGTTACGCACGAAGCCTTTTTGGCGAGTAAGGGAGCATATGGCTTTCTTGATCAGAAACCTACAGTTCTACATCCAGGTAATAACCAGATAAACTACCATTTACCTTTGGTAATAATTCGGAGGATGTGCATGGCATTTGCTTAATAATGAGAAGCTACAACATGACGGCATTTGACCAGAGCTGCTAGGAATGTGCTGGTTCCAAATTTATTCTAGACGTTAATAGAAATTTGTTTAGTTTGATAATTTTCACTTTTCTTTTCTTATTTACTTCCTTTTGCAGGTTGATGTAATTGAGTCACAGTGGAATGTCTTACAAACTCACGTTCAAGACTCGCATGATTTTACAGAACTAGTGACCTTTCATCAAGAGTAAGCAACCGTTTTTCACTTTATGCTGTGTAACTTCTTTTATTTGTTTTTACCAATAGGAAGGTTAAGCTTTTTATTTGATAGTGTACTGTTTAGCGAATCCATGCTACGCCATGTTCATCTTCTTTTGAGTAGAATATTTTCATATGGTCTGATCCTAGAAGATAAGGAAACATTATGGATCTGTGTTCATACCAACTTGTTCCTTTGCTTCACCACCAATGGTGTTGGTTTCATTGCATATTGGTGCTGTCTATTATCTGAAGCTTGTATAGATGAATGTTTTGGTTTTGCATAGCCCTTTCTACAGGTTGCAATAATTAACCCTGTGCTTTTTCGTAGTCAACCCTGGCCACTTAATTATACCATAGTGATTTCCTTGCCTAATTACATGGAAACACTACCCCAACTAGTGTTACCTTTGATTTTCCACGGTCACAACAGATTTAATCTGTTATGGTATCTTGGCTGACTATAACCTCTTGCATTGCAGCTATTTGTCGGCATTGATATCACAGTCCTTCTTGGATATAGGATCAGTGTCTAGAATACTGGACAGTATAATGAAGCTCTGCTTGCAGTTCTGCTGGAGTATCGAGCAATACGAAACAGGCGCAAACATGTTTGAGATTGATCACATAACTGAGGTATTTTTCCACCGAACACTTTCGGCCTTTTGTGAACAAATAGGGACGTGCCAGTGCTTAGCACATCACCCATGGATGTCTAAGCTAGCCAGCTCTTTGCTTAGTTTCCTAGTATATGTACCATAAACTTACACACATTTGGTGATATTCAGGAGTTCAACAAGAAATCAAATTCGCTGTACACCATCCTAAGGAGTAGTCGACTCGCTGGAAGTCAGAGAGCACCTTTCCTGAGGCAGTTTCTGATGAGACTAAACTTCAACTCTTTCTTTGAGGTAAGCTCTTCCAATTAGGGATTACTTAACTATCTATAGACAGTGTATTGCCCTTGTACTCAATACATTTTTCTCCCTATGCTAGACAACTGCGAGGGGTGTGATGAATTCGGGCAGGCTGCGGCCAGGCACTGCGAGTACCCAGCTGTAAGCCTGTAACCATCGCGGCTGTTCTCGCCGCGATTTACACAAAAAGCTGCGCACTCACCGACAATGGCGCGAACCCGTCACACAAAGAAGGGAGCAAGAATCTGTAGGATCTGTAAATTAGCTGTAGCATGTGAGTTGTTTTGCCCTGGGAAGTAAACACTTGGTGATGTTTGTTTGGCTAGTGTTGTGATGTGCACGTCTTTGCGTTGCTTGCCTACCTTTCCCATGTTATTGGCATCTCTATTGGGAACATGGTCTGTGGCCTTGGATGAAATGGTAGCAGACTAGCAGACCCGTTCAGTACTTCAGCAACACTGCAAGGTTTACATTGCAACTGTTCTGTAAGGATGAATGCAACATTGAAATGAATGCCAAAGAATCTGGGGATTTACAATGGGTATACTGACGTGCTTCTTCTACAACCTCTGAAATGTTCTAGAAGCTTCCATATGCATGAACATATGTTGGCTTGGTGATTTGGACGGGGCGGGGTCATCGGTACGAGTTGGAGATCATGAGCATGGCCATGGTGATGGCAAGGTCCATCCCTGGCTGCACCACCAGCGACAGCACGTCCTTGCCCAGCAATGTCGCCTTCTCTGGCCCCCCTCGTTTCCGCCGCACCTCGGCAATGAGTGTGTCGTCGCCGGTTGAGCTGCGTCGGTAGATCCTCGACCACTCCTCCCGCCTGGACCAGCTCAGGCGGTAGAGTTCTGGCTCGTCCACGGCAAGCACAGAGGCGGTGCAGCTGGACCTGCCCAGGTCCTTGGTGGCTCTCATCATGAGGTGCGGCTCACCGTGGCCGTCGTTCGCGTCCGAGTCGTCGTCGACGTCGCCATTGTACACCTCCCATGTCTCCGGCATCAAGCTCAGAATCTGCATGCGGCCAATTGTCGAACGGGTTCATGTCATGCACGAAGCAAACTAATCAGTGCGTGTAATGTATGATAGCCAAAAAAAAAGTAGACAGAATAGATCTACTCGGTCGACCAGCGATCACCTTGCGTTGGCGGCGGCGGACGGTGAGGAGGACGCGGCCGGCGTGGTCCATGAGCGCCATGCTTCCCGGCCCGACGTCGTAGTTGTCCACGCGGAACACCATCCGGCCGTCCGCATCGTCGAACACCGCGTACCCGTCGCCGCGGAACACCAACGACTTGCACCACACCGTCAGCCGCCGAGGCGTCGCCGCTGCGGGCGGCGACGGCTCGCCGGCGACGGCGCCACCGCGCGCCGACGGCCTCTGGGGTCCCGGGGTCTTCTCCGGCTCCGCCATCACCATGGTCGGTCGTTGCCAAGCTAGCTCCGACGACGTGCGCGCCTGCGCGTGCTGCTCTTCTTTATAAGCCTATCTGGACTCCGTTGCGTCTGCATGGATGCGACACTGTTTTGACTCTGGATTGCTCGATTTTTATTATCAGATCCATTTATGCATAAAATTATTTTTGAGATCATTGATTGCATATTTTTTTGCATTTTTATTTGGTAAATTAATGGATACTGCTGATTCTTTGGGACCATAATTTTGCGCGTCGGAGTTAATTTATGGGGATCCCATAGTTGACCTAGCTAGACCAGCTAGCTAGCTAACACATAGTTTTTTTTTTGAGGCACTATACTCGCATACACTCGTTCCTATGAACACATACGCATGACCTACCCTTATGAGCACCTCCGAGAGACCGAGCCAAAAGCGCCTTATAGTCGACGAGGCGTCTCTTCCCACTGAACGCACGTCGCCGGAAATCCTAAAATAAATCTACTAACAATATTTTTGTCCTATCTTATCTTACCAAAAAGGCTTGCGCTCCGCCATATTAATATAGCAACCACCCGATACAGCCAGAGGTTCGATGCTGGGGCGAACAACACAATCATGTCCAAAAGAAAAACAAGAGAAAAGCAAGAGAAAGAAATGCCGGCAGTACCGGATGAACGAAAGCTGAAGCATCCTGCAACCGCTGCGCCCACCGGAAAACATCCACCACGCTCCAATGCCATCGAGTCGCCTCGAACCAAGTAACACCTTCAAGAAGGACTGCGACGACGACGACGCTGCTGCCCGGACGAATCCTAGGATTTCTCCCGGTACACGGAGGGAAGCGGGCGAGAGGTACTCCCGACGCCCTTCAAGAAGGTTGATGGCGCCCGTAGGCGTCACCGCGTCGGTGCCGGGCAGACCTGAGAGGGATTTCGCCCTACCCCTCATACCCACAACCCAGGACCAACCGGCGGCTCCACCACGCCAACCGCCCACCAACCTGCGCCACCACAGTCACGAGGACACCACCGTCGTCGCTCCACCGCAGACGCTGCGAGGCCGGCCGAACCAAACGAGACCACCGCCGATACAGACCAGGAGCACCACAGCCATGTGGGAGGGGACAACCTCCACTGGCACAAGCCGTAGCAGATCGGGCGCAGGCGTGGGAGCACGTCGGACCCACTGCCCAGCCGGGCCTAGGTCGGGCCCGTTAAGCTCCTGCTGCCGCGCTGCAGCCGACGCAACGCAGAGCCGCCGATCCCAACGACCGCATCCCGCCAGCCCAGCCGGAGGAGACCCGCCGGAGGCCAGACCAACCCGCCCATACCCAGATCGGGCGCAAAAGGGCCCAGATCTGGGCCTGCAGGGCTCCGCCGGCCAACCCCCGCCGCCAGCCGCCACCGCCGCCGAATCTGGGCCCGATCTACACCGGAGCATCGCCTGCCGAGGCGCACCGTCGCCGGAAACCGCCGCCCGAGCCGGGGAACCGCGAGGGGGAGAGGAAGAGGGGCGCCACCGCCGGCCTCGCCACGGTGCCGCGCAGGCAACGCCCGGCCACGCCAGCCGGCGGCAGCGGCGGGAGGAGGGGTGGGAGGTGGGGGCTGGGCGGCGAGGGGAGGGAGGGCCGCCCCGGTCGCCCCGCTCGGGGGGGGGGGGGGGGGGGGGGAGGGGCGGCGCGGGGGGTACGGGGAGGGATCTTAAACGGCTTTTCGTTAATCCTATCTTATCTTTCAAATACTCCTGCAATATAATTATCAAAAAAAAAAAAACTCCTGCAATATATCAGATGCAACTCGTGTGATTGTGCAACTCCAATTCAGTTGGAACATCAGATCAACATGGAAAATTTCAACCAAATAAAATAGCTCAATATCTACTCAGAAAAGAAAAGGTTGGGCCATCAGATTTCTCTAGCTTTGACAATTGACAAAAAAATTAATTGTTTGAAATGGCCAGATACAAATGATACTGTTAGATTGGCCATGGATATGTAAACAAACTTGATTGTTGAAGTCTGCAAATGTATCCTTGCGCAGGGCTGTGGTCCTGTGGATGTATTTCTTTGCCAATTTTTGGTGTAAATATGTAATATTCTCCCTAGAGTTGACATTTGGGTTGTGATTCACGTGTGCAAATAGTTTATGGCTACGATATTAGAAGATATCCCAGGATCGGATAATAATTCAGTTGGGGAACGGTCTGTTTGATACAGCTATTTCAGGAAAGCTTAAGTTGTTAAAGCAATCAATCAGTGAACTACAACTAATTATTCTGTTTTTTTTTTCCAAAAACCATTAGCTATTCTAAATTTCTGATAGCGACTATTGCTGAACTTTAGTTAAATGAATTAAACTATATATGGATAAAAAACTGCATATTTTGTTAACAATTCTGTTCTTCAACTATTTTTACAAAGAAGATACCGTGTTCACTTATGACACAATCAAATTGTGACGATTTCTAGAAATCTGATGACATAAGAATGATTAACACGTTGAAACATGTTATATATGTAATCTAGAATATTCAACTCAATCTCCATTTATATCGAATGCTTTTGCTATAACCTAACTAGCTGAGACTGAGTCGTGTCTCATTCACACCCGTGACCGTCCGATTAGACGTTGCGTCAAGGTTATTTTCTTAGGGGGAGAAAAAGACACTTATTCAATGTTCATAGACATAGGTATACAAGATATACCAGGAGGACTGTTGGAATATCAGGCAAATTCGTACTTAGTTTCAACAAATAATTCAGGACTAGAACAGTACGCATGCATAGCTCTAGCATACTAGATGAACAAAACAACAACATCGCACATACAACATCAACCATAATTATAGACATGACCAGATCAAGATGCACGTATTGTTCGTTGGTAGCCATAGTTGTCGCAGAAGCTATGTTGTAGACGACGATGTCGGTGAAGACCGGTCGAAGTAGATGACGTTGCAGACGCTAGTACTTGGCTTCGCCTGACTTGGATGGAAGACGACCTATGGTGAAGAACGCGAGCAGCCGCGCAAAGCACTCCCCCAAAACCGAATTCACCTTCTTTCGTTGTAGGATCACAAGGACGAGAGGTTCCGGAGACCTGCTCCCCCACTCGCTGGTGCATGTCGGCGTTCGGTATGCAGTAGAGCGGAGGAAAAACCCTAGCTTATTCTGGTGTATATTTGGCCACGACAGGTAAGTCATGTATATAGGAGAACCCATGCGGTATCGCGTAGCGACCATGATCTCAAACTGACTTGATTTCCAAGTCCTAAACTACCGGACAAGAAAACAATCAACTTATATGCCAAGAAATAAAATAAAATGAAATGGCAAAAGGAAGCTGCGCTCCTCCAAGGCCATGACCGGATTTCGACGGACCATTCATGCACATGCCGCATGTCCGCACCTTTCGCCCCTTGCCCATGTCTGAGCCGGGTCAGGTGAGCCGAGCAAGTGTGTGCTGTTCTCTTTCTTTCCTCATAATCATCACAATGTGTAGTGAGGACAATCCACTATATAAAGTGGTCTCACATCTCCTCCACTAGAAGTATGGAACTAAAGATTTACGCTACCTCTTGCCCTTTATTCGGGGGCCTTTGTGATTTCTTAGGGTTTAGCTATTGGGCCTAGTTCAAATATTCTAGCAACCCTCCACCAGATCTCAAATGTTCATTTAGAGATTTTCCTGATTTCGCTACTTGTTTAATATACTAGTGTTTCATTAGAGATTTTTAAGCCGAACTTCTGCCTAGAGCTTTAAGCTACATTCATTCACTACTTGATAATGAAATATGTCTTAAATTGCAAGTTATGCGTGAACATATTTCACTCAAAGTCATAATTACACAGTTTTGGCACCATGATTTTGTCATTTTTTGACTAACGTATTAATTTACTGCCATGTGCCAATGATGTTGTTTTCTACTATTTTTGGACTTTTCCAAGAAAACAATTTTTTCGGGGACAAAAAGATTCAGGAAAATCGACGAGTTTCAAGCAATGACAGGTCTAGAGCCACCTGGGCCCACCAAAGGGGCCCCCACAGGAAGCACGAGCCTTAGCCACCAAAGCGCCCCCTAGGAAGCACACACCCCTAAGACGCGACCATGACGCGTGTTGGGGTTGAATGGTGGCCTTGCACTGCCTTTTCACCATCTCTTTCTTCTGTTGCCTTTATATATTTTCGAAAACCTGATATCTACTACGCAACCTTATTCTTGTAGACTCGTGTTAGGCCTTCAAGCACAGCGTTTTGTATGACAGTAGCAACTTTCCCTCAAATGGTTGACCTAAGGTTTATCAATCCGTGGGAGGTGTAGGATGAATATGGTCTTCTCAAACAACCATGCAACCAAATAACAAAGAGTCTCTTGTGTCCCCAACACACCCAATATAATGGTAAATTGTATAGGTGCACTAGTTCGGCGAAGAGATGATGATACAAGTGCAATATGGATGGTAGATATAGGTTTTTGTAATCTGAAAATATAAAAACAGCAAGGTAACTAGTAATAAAAGTGAGCAAAGATGGTAATGCAATGCTTGGAAACAAGGCCTAGGGTTCATACTTTCAGTAGTGCAAGTTCTCTCAACAATGGTAACATAATTGGATCATATAACAATCCCTCAATGTGCAACAAAGAGTCACTCCAAAGTCACTAATAGCAGAGAACAAATGAAGATATTATTGTAGGGTACGAAATCACCTCAAAGTTATTCTTTCTGATCGATCTATTGGGCTATTCCTATAAGTGTCACAAACAACCCTAGAGTTCGTACTAAAATAACACCTTAAGACACACATCAAGCAAAACCCAAATGTCACCTAGATACTCCAATGTCACCACAATATCTGCAGGTTTGATTATACGATATGCATCACACAATCTCAGATTCATCTATTCAAACCAACACAAAGAACTTCAAAGAGTGCCCCAAAGTTTCTACCGAAGAGTCAAGACGAAAACGTGTGTCAACCCCTATGCATAAGTTCACAAGGTCACAGAACCCGCAAGTTGATCACCAAAACATACATCAAGTGGATCACGTGAATATCCCATTGTCACCAAAGATAAGCACATGCAAGACATACATTAAGTGTTCTCAAATCCTTAAAGACTCAATCCGATAAGATAACTTCACAGGGAAAACTCAATCTACAAGAAGGCAGAGGGGGAGAAACATCATAAGATCCAACTATAGTAGCAAATCTCGCGGTACATCAAGATCATGCCAAATCAAGAACACGAGAGAGAGAGAGAGAGAGAGAGAGAGAGAGAGAGAGAGAGAGATCAAACACATAGCTACTGGTACATACCCTCAGCCCCGAGGGTGACCTACTCCCTCCTCGTCATGGAGAGCACCGAGATGATGAAGATGGCCACTGGTGATGGTTTACCCCTCCGACAGGGTGCCGGAACAAGGTCCCGATTGGTTTTTGGTGGCTACAGAGGCTTGCGGTGGCGGAACTCCCGAACCAGGTTTATTTCTGGGGGTTTCTATATTTATAGAAATTTTTGGCATCGAGAACAAGTCGGGGGGGTTCCACGAGGAGCCCACAAGATTGGAGGGCGCACCCTAGGGGGGGGGGGGTGTGTGCCCTCCACCCTTGTGGAGGCCTCGTGGATCTCCTGGCCCAACTCTTTTGCTTCGGGGGCTTCTTCTGGTCCATAAAAAATCACCGTAAATTTTCAGGTCATTTGTACTCCGTTTGGTATTCCTTTTCTGTAAAACTCAAAAATAAGGAAAAAATAGAAACTGGCACCAGGCTCTAGGTTAATAGGTTAGTCCCAAAAATCATATAAAATAGCATATAAATGCATATAAAACATCCAAGATAGATAATATAATAGCATGGAACAATAAAAAATTATAGATACGTTGGAGACGTGATGCGGAGCATCCCTCGACCATCACCATGCACGTCGCTCTACCACCGCAAGCACGGAGAGAACCTACGACAAGAGCTCGCGCACGCACCGTCGAAACCGAGGTGAACTCTTTCCTCTTCGGGTCTCTTTCGGTGTCACACGAGAGTCGGATTCTACCTCATATGGAAACTCTATGCACTCGTAGGTACCAAGAAGAAGACCATGAAGAGGCGAGGATGGAGACACAAGCACATGAAGAGAAGAAGAGCACGAAGCTACGGAGGCCTTGGACCCCTCCGGGTGCCCGGCCACCAGCCGCCGGTTGGCCAAGGCCCAGGCCAACCCGGGTGCCCGGCCAGGAGGGCCCCCCTGACCACCAAGGCGCTGTGCAGCCCACCTCGGGTGCCCGGGTCACCACCCCCAGGTGCCCGACCTCCTCCCAGCGCCGGCCCAGCCCCGCCCCGGGTGCCCGAACCCTTGGCTCCGGGTGCCCGGCCCCGCCCGCGCCCCGCTCCAGCCCTGACCGGGTGCCCGGGCCTTGGACCCCCGGGTGCCCAGCCGAGGCCGCCCAGACGCCTACACCGACCCCGGGTGCCCGGGCTTAGGACCCCAGGTGCCCGGTTCCCCCTTCGCCGGGTCCCTATCCAGTCCGGGTGCCCGACCCCCTTTGCACCGGGTGCCCGGACCCCTCCGAGGCCTGCGTGCCTTTTGGGCCTTTTGCCCTTGTATCCCCCCTCCTCTCTTATTTCGTCCCTAAACTATATAAGGGCATCTCCTAGCTCATTTAGAGGATGGCTAAGAATAGACACAAATCATAGAGCTTAGCTCATGTACCTCCCCTTGTGGGATTCCTCTTGAGAGAGAAGACTCCATTGGAGTACAAGACCTCCATTGGAGAAGATCCCTAGGGATTCAAGCCCCCCTTGAGGGAAGGATCTACCTAGATCATGAAGCCCTCATCTCCTTCATAGGATTTGGGATGAACTCTACCATGTATCTTGTTTCCCTTTGATTGTTCATGTACCTTGTGGATCTTGTGTGTTTGTTGGTCTAGTGGATGTGTGATTGGACTTGTTCTTGAGTGTTCCTCTTCTTTTCTCTCTTGTGTTCATCTTGTTCTTGGGGATTCCCCCTCCAATTCGTGAAAGATCTTCACCTAGGGTTCCACCCTACAACATCTTGGTATCATGAGCCATGGTTTCTCACGAAATTGGAGCCCCCCTCTTTGTTTTCTAGCCTAATTTTGTGTGTTCTTCCTCAATTTCGAAAATTCCCCACCAAAAATAGCCCCATTTTTTTTTGTGATTTGTTAGTTTGATGAGGTTTTGTTGGATTTGATCCATGAATTTGTTTGGTTTCAAGTGGATCTAGCATTCCGCCCTTCCATCTCCACCTTTTCCTACACGAAATCCACCAATTTCTTCCGTTTATCCACGAATTTCCGCCCAAATCCGTCACCCCCGGGTACCCGGACCTCAAACCCCGGGCACCCGGACCCCCCGCGCATCTCCGTTGACCACCCCGGGTGCCCGCACCCCGAGCCCCCGGGCACCCGCACCCCGGGCTGTTTGCCCCGGACCACCCCATGTGCCCGCACCTCTTGCCCCCGGGCACCCAGACCCCCGGGCCTCCTCTTCAGCCCATCCTCGCTGACCACCCCGGGTGCCCGCACCCCCAAACCCCGGGCACCCGCACCTCCCAGAAACAGCCCACCAACAAAAACCGTTTCGGCCATAACTTTTGCTCCCGGAGTTCGTTTTTGACGTTCTTTAGCTCGTTGAGTAGCTATTGACATCCCCCATCCATGTAGATAGGTTCCAACACCATTTGACTCCATCAAAAATTTGGCATTTTGGCATCTTTGCATAGGCCATCCACCATATCATCCGCCATACCACCATCGCTTTCCGCAACTTAACCCATTTTGCTCCATTTAGCATTTGTGGTTGCTTGAGTGGTGACTTGAGTCTCCTAAGGTGTTTCGGCTACTTAGGGACGGTTGCTTCGTCATCAACCAGCACCACCACTTCCGCATTGCTAACTTCGGAACCACCAACACATTTCGCTACCACCATTTGACATTTTCCTTGAGATTTTGAGTTCGCGGTTTTTTTTACCGTTTCCTAAGGTGTTTCGGCTACTTAGGGACGGGTCTACATCATCTTGGTATCTACATCAAGAACACCGCCACTCATCATCGCCATGAGGTTGTCATCGACATCGACCACTTCACCATTTTGACAACCTAACCATAAGCAAGAACGGTAACCTCCATATCACTTTGGTATCGTGGTATCCCTTCATTGTACATACTTGCCATTACATTGTTAACCCCTTAGCCCATTATGCGTCACTTGCCTATCGAGACTAGCCATTGAGTATTGCCGGCAACGTTACTTGTGCACATTAGAGATCCGTACCTCCCATTGCATACATACCATATCATATTGGTATCATCATATCATCCCTTGTGTCACAAGATTGTTCCCACATATACACAATTGCTATCTTGGTTTGTGCATTTCGCATAAGTGGCCATATAAAAAAAACAAACAAACAAAGAGAATGAGCTTTTAAGCAAAAAGAGAGCAAAGAGCTCGTGAGCAAGAGCCATAGCATCATACCACATTGCACATAAGATTGTCATATCCGATCATCTTGGATCACCTTGATAAGAGCATTGGGAACATCATACACATAGCATGCTTGGGATCGAAAGCTCGTACATTTTGCATCTTATAGGTTGTGCACAAGTGTCGTATCCGCATATTGAGCAATCGTGCTAGCGTCTCTCTTGAGTTGTGCAACACGAGCGTTTTCCGTGGATTCCACATTTTGTGCTCATTCCTTGGTTGCACGACCCCATTTATCTATCCCGTGTGTGTTTCCGTGTGCCACATATTGCTATTGGTCTACTTATTTCACTTGCGAATTTGTGAATCTTTTCCAACATTATTGAATCTTGCTAACATTTTGCATCAAATTTTTGTGCCACTATCCTCACCGAGCTCCACTATAAGCTTTACTTGATAGGTGTGAGTGAACAAGTCCGGTACCAATTCCACTATTCTTTCATCTCACATTGAGTGAAACGGGATACATCCTCAACTTTGGAAAAAGGTAACTTGGTATTGTTTATCTCATTTCCTACTCACCTCTACTCGAGTCTTGTGATGGATAGGAAAGGCATTTCATCTTCGGTCTTCCACGACAACGACAACACGAACAACTACATCTCCAAAATGTCCATCTTCGGACTACAACGAGCAATGCAAGGCATTGAGCGACTCGCCATCGACATTCGCCAAAACGAAGCAAGGATAAGGGACTACCTCGACACCAAGTTGGCCGAACAAAGGGATCAAGTACGAGACATGATGGCCAACTACAAGTCTTCTTCCCCTTTGTCATCTTCAAGGCGGCGATGCTCAAGTGGCCAATCTTCGAAACGTCATCGAGCTCAAGCACTACAACACCATCAAGATGAAGCTGCTCATGATGCGTACACCTACAAGTCCCAACAAGCTCTTGAAAGTGTGTTATGTCGACTAGAGGGGGGGGGGGGTGAATAGGCGATTTTTATGAATTCTTCACTGAGGAATTTGCTAGTGAGGAAATTCCTTAGCGAAGAACTACTTGTAGCGGAATAAGTACTCAGAAGTAAGCATGACAGAATACACACATAGTCATCATGATGAAATCAAGACAAACATAGAGTACAGAAAGCGTAGACACAGGATAACACACGATGAAGACAAACAAACTGAAGAAATTTAACTGAGGAAATTGAGAAAGTCTTCAGTCAAAGTCTTCAAACACAGATATGAACAACCACTCAACACAGTAATGAGGAAATGAACGAGTTGAGGAAATAGAACCAGTAAGGTTGGTGAAGACAATGATTTGGCAGACCAGTTCCAACTGCTGTCTCAGTTGTATGTCTGGTTGGAGCGGCTGAGTATTTAAACTCGAGGACACACAGTCCCGGACACCCAGTCGCTGAGCACGCAGCTCAGGACACCAAGTCCTCATCGTATTCTCCTTGAACTAAGGTCACACAGACCTCGTCCAATCACTCGTGGTAAGTCTTCAGGCGACTTCCAAACCTTCACAGACTTCGGTCACTCGGCGATCCACAATTCCTCTTGGATGCTCTAGACCATGACGCCTAACCGTCTGGAAGAAGCACAGTCTTCAAAGGTAACAAGCGTCGGATCCACGCAGGATCAATCTCTTCAGTGATGCTCAATCACTTTGGGTTTGTGGGTGTTTGGGTTTGGATTTTCCTCACTCGATGATTTTCGCTCAAAGTCCTCGGAGGATGGGTTGCTCTCGAATGACAAGTGTCAGTTTCTCTCGGAGCAGCCAACCAGCTAGTGGTTGTAGGGGGCGGCTATTTATAGCCTTGGGAGCAGCCTGACATGATAAGACATAAATGCCCTTCAATGATATGACCGTTAGGTGGATAAGATATTTTGGGACAGCTGGCGCGTAGCACAGCAACGGTCGGAAATTTGACTCTCAAATTCCTCAGGGCTATCATGTTCCTCACTGTGTAGGCAATCCGCACTGGCGAATTCCTAACTCCTCAGTCAGAACAAATTCCTCAGCGACCGGAAGAACTTCGTCTCTGTCACTAAAGAAATTGACTGAACTATATGAGATTTCCAATGGCTTCACTCGAAGGGATTGGTAGGTGTAGGATTTTGAGTTGAGCATCACATGGAAATTTTTCCTTAGTATTTCCTCGACCCCCTTTAACAGTACGGTGTTTCCTATGACTCAAGAAAGAGAAAAACAAAACTATGAAAACGAAAGTCTTCAAGCTTCATATTCCTTGCATGAATATCAAGTCTTCACGGACACACCAATTTCTTCACTTTCAAAGTCTTCAGGAATACCAAAATCTTCAGTCAAAGATATTCATTTTTAGGGGTCGACTTTCTCTGTAAATATCAAACTCCTCATAGACTTATAGACCTGTGTACACTCGTAAACACATTAGTCCCTTAACCTATAAGTCTTCAATACACCAAAATCACTAAGGGGCACTAGATGCACTTACAATCTCCCCCTTTTTGGTGATTGATGACAATATAGGTTAAGTTTTCAACGGGGATAAACATATGAATTGTAAGTACTGATATTGAGGAATTTGATTGCAAGATATAGAAGAACTCCCCCTGAAGATGTGCATAGTGAGGAATTTGCTTTTGAAGCAATGCACACTTGAAGAGTTGAATCATGGAGATCTCCCCCTATATCTTGTAATTCATACATGCATTTGACATATAATATGAAGAATTTGAAATGCATGATGAAATATGGTGCCTGAAGAGATTCAGCATGCGTGCAATAATATTAACGAGGAACAAGCATGCAGAATAACGCATCAAAAGCATTAGAGCACTGTGCATCAAAAGTATCAGAGCACCATCGGGTTTAAGATTACAACTCAATCCAATAAAAGTTTCAGAAGAGCGAGAGTTGTAACTTAGCAAAAAAAATGCCCATATAATAGACCCGCTTGAAGACTAAATCAGATTTCTCCCCCTTTGTCATCGAATGACCAAAAGGATCGAAACTGAGGACTAACGCTCCTGAAGAATATCAAGTTGATGGAGGAGCGCCAGCATTGTCGGGGTTTGTTGTCGTAGTAGGGCCTGTCGCAGTGTCGTCCAAGTCTTCATTTTCATCAGTGTCGCGCGATGAAGAATAGGAGCTAGCCACCAAGGAGGGAACCTTGACCTTCTTGAATTTCTTCGGTGGAGGTGCAGACCAGTCAAATTCTTGCTTGAGACCCATGCTCTTCAGATCTTCGGCGCTGTAGATATGAGATAGAACAGCCCAGGTACAGTTGAAGGTTTCATGGAGGTAGTATAGGTTTTTCTTCACTGCATTGTGTGTTGACGTCATGTTGTAAAGAATTGAACCAAACTGACGCTTGACCCATTTATGATTGCGATCAACTTTCTGATGAAGACTGAGGAGTAACTCACGATCAGTCATCACCCTGGGTGCTGTAGCTTGAGGAATTTGCTTGGCAGAGGTGTTGGCGGCAGAATCATGTGTGGCAGAGTCATCATTGGTGGAGTAGGATGCAGCCTTGCGAAATTGACCATCCAATGGACGAATGCCTTCATCTATCACAACAGTTGCCTTGCCTTTGTCATCAGCTGAGGAAAATGTCCATTTGAGGACTTCAATTGGAGGCAAGAAACTGCCATGGTTCAGAGTATCAGCCTGTAGTTGAGTGAAGACCTTGTCCTGATGAGTTTCATAATCCATGGTGCATAAGGCTTCAGCTCAAATGGTGACATAGCAATATTTGCCAGAGTCCTCATGAAGAAATCATGGAAGTTGATGGGAACGCTATGAATGATATTGAAAAGCATATTCTTCATGATGCCAACGACTTCTTCATCATTTGAGTCGTGGCCTTTGATAGGTCTCATTGTCTTCGTCAGAATGCGATAGACAGTCCGTGGCACATACAGTAATTCCTTGACGAGGAATTTGGTTCGAGGGGCCTGCCCTGGCTTCAAAGGCTTCATCAGCACTTGCATGTAATGATTTGTAAGCTCAGGTTCATTGTAGATGCAACGAGATCCATCAAGGGGAGGACTGAGTGGGAGGGCACGAAGCAATTCAGTTGCTGGTGCCTTATAGTGAGTATTTTCTGACATCCAGTCCAGCACCCAAGTGTTCACATCTTCAGAATTTCCTGTGATGTGCAGCGTTGCAAAGAATTGAAGAATGACTTCTTCATTCCAATCACAAATGTCAGTGCAGAAATTCAGCAATCCAGCATCATGAAGAACACTGACGACTGGCTTGAAGCACGGCAGAGATTCCATGTCCACGTGAGGAATATGTGCATGCTCGAAGACTTTGTCTTTGTCGAATAGCACAGAGGAATAGAAATTTGCTTGACTAGCAGTCCATAAACACCTCTTCCTTATGCGAGCAGAGTCATAGGGATTATAGTCAGTGAAGAACACAGGCTCGTTGAAGAAATCAGCAGCCTTGAACTTTTGCTTCTTTGAGAATGGATCCTTTGGCTTGGGCACAGGAGTGTCAGTGAGTTGCATCACAACCTCAGGAAGCACAATCTCCGGTTCTTCACGCTGAGGAATTTCTGGTTCCTCTTCAGTGGCAGTTTGCATGTTCAAGGTATCAGCAGCAGCAGTTTCTTCAGCACTAGTGGCTGGAATTTCTTCATTCATAGATGAGGTGGGATGAGTTTCTTCAGAGCCCATTTGAGCGGTTGGTGCAGGGGACTGAGGTATTTGCTGTAGTGGGGTGAAGTGTGGAGAATTGGAATGCTGACTTTCCCAAAAGTCATCATTCATCACAGGCGTGGTGCATCCAATATCCACGTCTTCATCTTCAAGTTCTTCAATGCCAGCCTCTTCAGCTGTGAACTGAGGCATGGGCGAGGAAGCAGCAGGTGTTGAAGGGATCGCATCCACTTCAATTTCTTCATCAGTCTGCTTGATGAAGCAGCAGAATGATATTCTTCATTAGATCCGCTAGGGATCACATATTCTTCACCATAAGGAACAAGGTCCTTTGATGGCATGGAGGAAATCGGAACAACATCAATTGGATTCTCAAGTGAGCTGGTCATAGTCTTCATTTTCTTCGGAGCTGAAGGATCTAAAGCAGATGATGCTTTCCTTTTCTTCACTGCAGCTTTCTCTACAGCCTTGGTCTTCCTCACATCTGATGCAGATGGAAGGTAGGAGTTAGGGTAGGCGCAGGAGGAGCTGAGGAATCTGTTTGTATTTCCTCAGGCGCAACTGATGCAGTTGCCCTGACTTCTTCATTTTCTTCAGGCGCACCACTAGTGGATGCCCTGGCAGTTTCTTCAGCGGCTGGAATGGAGTCATCAGCCCTGGAACTAGCATTTTCATCAGCAGGATGAAAATCATCAGCGGTGCTGGCATATTCTTCAGTTTGTTGAGTAGAGGCTTCAGCTTGAGGAATTTCTTGTTGCGAAGGGGCTGCAACCTTGGTGAACTTCTCAGTCAGTTTAACGAACTTGACTTTGGCTCCTTGCCAATCAGCATAATAAGCATTGAAATCATCACTGAGGGTTTTGATTTCAGACTGGATCTTGAGGAGTTCATCGGTTGTCATTTTGACAACGTTGTTCTTCAGGAACTTCTCTTTCCTGAACTGAGCCTTCTTGATTTGCCTGGCCTTCTCAAATTTCCATTTCTCTTCATTGATGAAATGGGTCAGCACGTGACTCTGGCCAGGAGTCAAATGAAAATCAGGCATAGGAGTGTTTGGGTCCTTGTGCCAGAGATCAATGTAGTCGAGGATCACCTTTGGATCCAAAAGTAGTGGCACATTTGTGCCTTTGGCTCTAGCGGCCCTTTCTTGCCTGTCTCTGATGATTTCTGCAAGTTCATCATCATCAGCTTCATCATCAGATGGCACATGGAAGGCAACTTGTTTCTTCTTCGGACTAGGCCGAGGACCTCGTCTAGCAGTGGCCTTTGTCTTCAGCAGAGTGGGGCCTGATGAAGAATTTGGTGCAGCTGAGGAACTTGCTGAGACACCAGAGGCAATGGAGATGCCTGCAGTCCTTTGGCATGTGGCCAGGTGTATAGGTGTTGAGGACTTTGCCGGAGCAACTGAGGACTTTGGAGGAGCAGGAGCAGCATGAGGAATTGGCCGTGAGGGCTTTGAAGAAATTGGCCGTGAGGGCTTTGAAGATTTTGGCCGTGAGGGCATTGCTGAGGAACTTGGCCGTGAGGGCACAGTTGATGAAGCACTTGGCTTATGAGCAGGCTTCTTTGCCATTGATTTTCTAGGCTTGTGAGAGGCCTTTGTGGCAGTAGCAGCAGCAGCAGAGTCTTCATTAAATTTCCTCACTGCTTCTTTGGCTTGTCTTGCCAACTTGGCTTGGCGTTTGGCCCATTCTTCAGGAAAATCCTCACCGCGCTTGATGCTGGTGGGATCAGCTTCTTGACCAGGTGCCAATGGAGCTCTTGGGCATGGAGGATTTAGAGTGAATTTCTTCATGTACTTTGGAGTTACATATCTGTACTCGCTCCATTCTCTTGCCCATCTCCTTTCAATCCTCTGTATGCGCACCTTGCGCTGATTTTTGTTCTCCTTTCCGAACTTGGCCTCATTAGGTGTACAGTAATCCTTATAAATGTCATCAAGGATCTCAAAAGCAGTCATGACCTCAGGCTTCTTTCCTCCTTTCTGAGGTTTCTTACCTTCTGCCATATTCTTCAGTTGAGGAATTTGAACAATCGAATTCTCTGAAGAAGTATGCAACTTTTCTTCGAGGAACGCTGCAAATGAGTTAAGTTGATGAGAACCTAGTGATTCAGCAGCGGACATGAGTACCTGTGAACAGAGTATAGTTGCGAGGAATTTGAAGAGGTCATATGCGTTCTCAGAAGGTTTTCAAAATGAACAAGTTTGAGGAATTTGACCAGATGAGTCTTGAAGAATTTCACTAAGCGTACTTTGTCTTAAGTTCCAGAGTTGTATAGATCGACGATCCACATAGTTGAGGAATCTTGAAGAAAAATGATGCTTAGGGAAACGAATCAAGAACAGATGACTAGTGAGGTGTTTTGTGTGTGAGGATTTGAAGAATAAAACACCTTTGAAGATTTTGTGGAGAAAATTTGAATCAAAGAGGGAAGTAAAAGTAACTTTTAATTACCCTTGATGAAGAACATGACAAACTGAGAAGTGTAGATTTGAAGCTCGTCAGTTCAGATCTTCCACGCCCTAACTTGGCGGAGGAAGACAGCTACGGCGGCGGCGGAGTGAAGATTTCCGAGGTCAAGGCAGTGAAGCTCTTCCTCACCGGCGATGATGGAGTAGCGGCGGCGCTAGGGTTTGAGAAGCTCGAGCGAGAGAGAGAGTGGTCGAGCGGAGTAAAGGAAGTGAGGAAGGGTGAGGGGGTATTTATAGTCGCAGTGAAAAACTGTTCGCCCGAAGATTTAGGGCGAACGTGCCCCTGCCCTTCTCATTCGCTTGACATGTGTCACCCACGTACTGAAAAGTGGATATCGTGTTAGATCGTGGGTGAATAGATAAGTATATCGTGGGATACGGGATGGTTTGAGCGGCAAAACCGAAAATTTGGATAAGATTAGTTTTAAAGTTCTGTTCGCAATTTCTTCAGCTGACAGGACACAGTGAAGATTTTGAACGAGTTTCAAATAGAACGCACATGAAGAATTTGTGAATAGATTGGGTTGAGTATAGCATAGAAGGGGAAGGGTCCGATCACATTCACTTAGCAGAAAATGCAACTTGAAGAAATAGCCATAAGTGAATGCTGTAGAGGACATAAACCCATATATATATATATATATATATATATATATATATATATATATATATATATATATATATATATATATATATATATAGCCAATGAAGGAAAACGACGGAAACAGTGAAGATTTTGCAAAGTTGAAGAATTTGAAAATTGAGGAATTTCAAAACTGAGGAAAAACTCAAATTGAAGATTTTCAACTTTGGTGGTGGCGTGACCCACCGTATAAGAATGATGATTTCAGACACCGTGTACAATTGTCGTAGGGTTCTGAGAATCAAATTCTTCATTAATTTCTTCACACTTAGAGTGTTATTCTTCATTGATTGAAGAAAAACGTTTCTTCATGTGTTGCACATCTAAGTCATCAATTTTGCAGAAGTGTTAGGATGAGTGTCCTTTTTCAAAGAACATTCGAAGACTCTAAGATATTTAGCTCACACCGCAACTTGCTAAATCTCTTCTCATCCAAGGGCTTTGTGAAGATATCGGCTAGCTGTTCTTCAGTCTTCACATGCTCAATAGAAATGTCGCCCTTCAACACATGATCACGAAGAAAATGATGACGAATCTGAATGTGCTTTGTCTTCGAGTGCTGAACTGGGTTGTGAGCAATCTTGATGGCACTCTCATTGTCACAGTAGAGAGGCACATTCTTCATGTTGATGCCGTAGTCCTTGAGAGTTTGCTTCATCCACAGCAATTGAGCACAGCAAGAACCAGCAGCAATATACTCAGCTTCAGCAGTAGACAGTGATACTCAGTTCTGTTTCTTTGAGGACCAACAGACCAAAGATCGTCTAAGGAAATGACAAGTACCAGATGTTGACTTGTCGTCCACACGATCACCAGCATAGTCAGAGTCAGAATATCCAATGAGATCAAAGGTAGAGCCCTTGTGGTACCATAATCCTAGTGTTGGTGTGTGAGCTAGATATCGAAGAATATGCTTCACAGCCTTATGGTGTGATTCCTTCGGTGTAGCTTGAAATCGGGCACACATGCAAACACTAAGCATTATATCTGGCCTAGATGCACATAAGTACAATAAAGAACCAATCATGGAGCGGTATACCTTGTGATCGAAGTCAATGCCATTTTCATCAGTGCATAGATGACCATTTGTGGGCATAGGAATTTTGACTCCTTTGTAATCTTGCATACCGAATTTCCTCAGAACATCCTTGAGGTATTTCTCCTGAGATATGAATATGCCATTGTGCTGTTGACGAATTTGAAGACCTAAGAAGAATTTCAACTCTCCCATCATAGACATTTGATATTCTTCACTCATCATATAGGCAAATTCATCACTATAACGTTGGTCAGTACAACCAAAGATAATATCATCAACGTATATTTGGCACACAAACAGTTCACCATCATAAGATTTAGTAAAGAGAGTATGGTCGAGTGAACCGGGTGTGAAGCCATTCTTCACGAAGAATTCCTTCAAGGTATCATACCACGCCCGAGGGGCCTGCTTGAGGCCATAGAGGGCCTTGTTGAGTCTGAAGACTTTGTCAGGATTCTTTGGATCTTCAAAACCCGGGGGTTGAGCAACATATACTTCTTCCTCAAGCTTACCATTGAGGAATGCACTTTTCACATCCATTTGATATAAAGTGATATTATGATGGTTAGCATAAGCAAGTAATATGCGAATGGCCTCAAGTCTAGCAACAGGTGCAAAAGTTTCATTGAAATCAATTCCTTCAACCTATGTGTAGCCTTGAGCTACAAGTCATGCCTTATTCCTCACCACGAGGCCATTTTCATCTTGCTTGTTGCGGTAGATCCACTTTGTGCCGATGATATTATGCTTGCGAGGATCTGGACGTTTGACCAGTTCCCAGACATTGTTGAGCTCGAACTAATGTAATTCTTCTTGCATGGCCTGAATCCACTCAGGCTCTAGAAATGCTTCATCTACCTTAGTGGGCTCTGTGATAGAGACAAAAGCATAGTGCCCATAAAAGTTAGATAAATGTGAAGCTTTTGAGCATGTGAGAGGACCTGGTGCTTCAATGTCATCGATGATCTTTTCAACTTGCACTTCTTTTGCAATGCGAGGATGAGCTGGTTGTCGTCGAGGAATTTGATCAGCATTTTCTTCAGCACCATTTTCTTCAGCATTTTCCTCAGGTACATCAGCTCGACGATCTTCGCGTTCTGGAATGAATTCTTCAGTAGATTCTTCGGTAGGAATGACATCCTCAGTAGCCTTGAACTTGATAGAATCTTCAGGTGCTGGTTCATCTATCACAAAAGGTAGGTGCTCTCTTTGCGAGCCATTAGTTTCATCGAATCGCACATCTACAGTTTCAACAATCTTGTGAAGAGCAATGTTGAAGACTCTGTAGGTGTGCGAGTCCTTTCCGTAACCAAGCATAAAACCTTCATGTGCTTTCGGTGCAAATTTAGCATTGTGATGAGGATCTCTAATCCAACATTTAGCACCGAAGACTTTGAAATAACTCACATTGGGTTTCTTGTTAGTGAGGAGTTCATAGGCAGTCTTCTTGAAGAATTTGTGAAGATATACTCTGTTGATGATGTGGCACGTGGTATCAATTGCATCAATCCAAAAACGATGAGGCGTTTTGTATTCATCAAGCATAGTGCACGCCATCTCAACAAGAGTTCTGTTCTTGCGCTCCACGACGCCATTTTGCTGAGGAGTATAAGGAGCAGATAACTCACGAGTAATACCAAGTTCATCAAGATAGTCATTAAGACCGGAATTCTTGAACTCAGTTCCATTGTCACTCCTGATGTGCTTGATCTTCACACCAAAGTTGGTTGAAGCCCTCGAGGAAAATCGTATGAAGACTTCCTGCACTTCATGTTTGTAAGTAACAGTGTGTACCCATGTGTAACGAGAGTAATCATTAACAATAACAAAGCCATATAGAGATGCATCATTAGTCACAGTAGAATAATGATTAGGACCAAAGAGATCCATGTGAAGCAATTCAAATGGTCGAGTGGTGGTCATGATAGTCTTCGCTGGATGCTTGGCCTTGGTCATTTTTCCAGCTTCACAGGCACCACACAAGTGATCCTTGAGGAATTTGACATTCTCAATGCCAATGACATGCTTCTTCTTCGCAAGCGTGTGCAAATTCCTCATGCCTGCGTGACCAAGTCGTCGATGCCATAGCCAGCCTTCTGAAGCTTTTGCAAGTAAGCACATGGCCGGTTGTGGTCCTGTAGAGAAATCAACAATGTACAAGTCTCCTGTCCTAAAGCCTTCGAAGACTTTGGAATTGTCAGCTTCCATGATCACAACACAACGATACTTGCCAAAGACAATAACCATATCAAGATCACAAAGCATTGAGACAGACATGAGGTTGTATCCTACGGACTCGACAAGCATGACTTTATCCATGCGCCGATCCTTTGAGATCGCAACCTTACCTAGACCCAATACCTGACTTTTCCCTTTGTCAGCGAAGATGATATGCTTCAGATGTGACGGTGTTAAGGGAGCATCCATCAAGAGATTCTTTTCACCAGTCATGTGATTTGTACATCCACTATCAAGGACCCACTCGTTTGCTTTGGGTTGATCATCCTGCAGAGGAATTAGTGCAACTTACAAACTCATATACTTCATTAGTGAAGAATATGACATCAGTATCATCAGTTCAATTTCATCAAGTAATAGCACAGATAAGCAGTGTGAGGACGTGTGAAATGAAAGTTCATTTCATCATGATTCGCCTGCGTCCTTTCAAGCACTGTTCAGGTCTCCAGCAAATTCTTCAGTCATTTTGAGCACGACTGGAGACCTGACCCTGCATAAGAGATTAGTTCTTTTTCTTCACCACCCACGTCTGGAGGGGTGGCAAAGAATTCATCACTATGCGAGCACCATATGAGAAAGGTGGCAAAGATGCCAAACCATTTCGTTTCACATAAGAGGGGTTAGGGTAAGCATATGAATAAGCAGAGAAATTCTTCGAGGACTTATGAACATAATGATTTGAAGAATAATGCACATATTCATAGCCCTTAGCTCTAACCTGCGAAACAGAGTTGTTAGCACTATGATGTTCATATGAGGATGTTGATCCTTTTGAGGAATTTGATCCATGTGAGGAATTTGGTCCGTATGAGGACTTGGATCCATATGAAGAATTTGGTCCATATGAAGAGTTTGATATGGGGTTCCTTTTCTTCACTGGTGGTGTCATGAGGACATTCACCTGAAGACTTTCAACATAACTTTTGGGAACCCATATTTTCTTCATAGGGGAACCGTTCCTGCAGTTAGTGCCAACATATCTAGCAAATACTTTACCATTCTGATTTTTGAACAGTTTATAGTTGGAGTCAAATGACTCATCAGAAGAATGAGGAGATTCACATGTAAAGCCAGATAAGTTAGATGGATCAACTGGAGGTCCCTTTGCAGCAACCCATGAGGTTTTGGGGTACTGCTAAGGCTTCCAATATGTTCCATCAGCATTGAGTTTCCTCTCAAAGGCAATACCCTCTTTCCTAGGGTTTCTGTTGAGGATCTACTTTTTAAGCACATCACAAAGAGTCTGATGCCCTTTGAGACTTTTGTACATGCCTGTCATATACAATTCCTTCATCCCTGCATCGTCAGTGAAGCTAGCAATGTCCTCAGATGAGGAGTCAGTGATAGTAGAGGCATGTGAAGAATTTGTAACATTTGAAGCATTTGAACATTCAGGTGAAGAATTAGCAGATTCACCTTCAATGCACTTTAAGCATGGAGGATCAAATTCTTCCTGAGTAGCGCTGATTTGTTGAGCAAGTAATGAATCGCGCTCCTTCTGAAGATCTTCATAACTCACTCTTAGCTTCTCAAGATCTTGCTTTCTTTGAAGGAATTCATAAGAAAGCTTCTCATGATCAGTTAAGAGAGTTTTATGATGACTTTGAAGGTTGTCAAACTTAGACTGAAGTCTCTAAAGATTTTCAGTTAAGTCTTTAGTGCGGTCCATTTCATCACCCAACATATCATCACTTTTGTCTAGCATGTTTTGAAGTTTTTCAATAGCCTTTTGTTGTTTCACAGCAATCTTAGCAAGTTTAGAGTAGCTAGGCTTGAGATTTTCATCAGATTCATCCTCACTTGATTCAGAGGAGGGGTATTTAGTTACCTTAGCAGCCTTTGCCATGAAGCAATAGGTGGGAGCGTAGTCGTCATTGCCTTCATCAGCGTTGTTGGTGTTGCCATTTTCTTCAGAGTTGAAGATAGACTTGCTGACAAATGCGGTAGCAAGAGCTAGACTTGCCAAACCTGAATCAGACTCTTCGGATGCCTCCTCTTCCTCATTATCCTCAGATTCAACCTTAGAATCCATTTCCTTGCCAATGAATGCCCGAGCCTTCTTGGAGCTGCTCTTCTTGTGAGATGAAGACTTCGAGGATTTTGATGATGAAGACTTTGAAGATTTCTTCTTCTTCTTGGCATCATCAGAACTATAATCCTTGTATTTCTTCTTCTTTAATTCCTTGTCCCACTGAGGACAATCTTGAATGTAGTGACCGGGCTTCTTACATTTGTGGCATAGCCTTCTCTTATAGTCACTTGATGAGGAATCACTGCTCCTTGAAGATTTTCCAAAGCGACCACGTCTTGAGAATTTCTGGAAATTCTTCACGAGCAGTGCTAGCTCCTGGCTCAATTCTTCAGGATCACCAAGGCTACTACCAGAGTCTTCACATTCAGATTCAGACACTGCCTTGGCCTTCAGGGCACGTGTTCTGCCATAGCTTGAACCATAGAGATCTCTCTTTTCAGCAAGCTGGAACTCATGAGTATTTAGCCTCTCGAGGATATCAGCGGGATCTAGTGACTTGTAATCAGCACGCTCTTGAATCATCAGTGCCAGAGTGTCAAATGACGAATCGAGTGATCTCAGCAATTTCTTCACCACCTCATGATCGGTGATGTCAGTGGCACCGAGCGCTTGAAGCTCATTTGAGATATCAGTGAGGCGATCGAACATTTGCTGAACATTTTCATTGTCGAGTCTTTTGAAGCGGTTGAAGAGATTGCGAAGAACGTCAACACGAGAGTCACATTGAGTTGAGACTCCTTCGTTTACTTTGGAGAGCCTATCCCAGATAAGCTTAGCAGTTTCCAAAGCACTCACTCTACCATACTGCCCTTTACTCAGATGACCACATATGATATTGTTCGCTTGAGAATCGAGTTGCTTGAATCTCTTCACATCAGCAACATTCAGGGAAGGTGTGACTGAGGGAACACCATTTTCCACAACGTACCAGAGATCGTTGTCAATTGCTTCAAGATGCATTCGCATCTTATTCTTCCAGTAGGGGTAGTCCGTGCCATCGAAGGTAGGACACCCAGCAGAGACCTTGATTATACCTGCGGTCGACATAACTAGAACTCCAGGTGGTTAAACCAAAATTACACAGAACAAGGGAGTACCTTGCTCTGATACCAATTGAAAGTGCGTTATGTCGACTAGAGGGGGGGTGAATAGGCGATTTTCATGAATTCTTCACTGAGGAATTTGCTAGTGAGGAAATTCCTTAGCGAAGAACTACTTGGAGCGAAATAAGTACTCAGAAGTAAGCATGACAGAATACACACATAGTCATCATGATGAAATGAAGACAAACACAGAGTACAGAAAGCGTAAACACAAGATAACACAAGATGAAGACAAACAGACTGAAGAAATTTAACTGAGGAAATTGAGAAAGTCTTCAGTCAAAGTCTTCAAACACAGATATGAACAATCACTCAACACAGTAATGAGGAAATGAAAGAGTTGAGGAAATAGAACCAGTAAGGTTGGTGAAGACAATGATTTGGTAGACCAGTTCCAACTGCTGTCTCAGTTGTATGTCTGGTTGGAGCGGCTGAGTATTTAAACTCGAGGACACACAGTCCCGGACACCCAGTCGCTGAGCACGCAGCTCAGGACACCAAGTCCTCACCATATTCTCCTTGAACTAAGGTCACATAGACCTCGTCCAATCACTCGTGGTAAGTCTTCAGGCGACTTCCAAACCTTCACAGACTTCGGCCACTCGGCGATCCACAATTCCTCTTGGATGCTCTATACCATGACGCCTAACCGTCTGGAAGAAGCACAGTATTCAAAGGTAATAAGTGTCGGATCCACACAGGATCAATCTCTTCAGTGATGCTCAATCACTTTGGGTTTGTGGGTGTTTGGGTTTGGATTTTCCTCACTTGATGATTTTCGCTCAAAGTCCTCGGAGGATGGGTTGCTCTCAAATGACAAGTGTCAGTTTCTCTCGGAGCAGCCAACCAGCTAGTGGTTGTAGGGGGCGGCTATTTATAGCCTTGGGAGCAGCCTAACATGATAAGACATAAATGCCCTTCAATGATATGACCGTTAGGTGGATAAGATATTTTGGGATAGCTGGCGCGTAGCACAACAACGGTCGGAAAATTTGATTCTCAAATTCCTCAGGGCTATCATGTTCCTCACTGTGTAGGCAATCCGCACTGGCGAATTCCTAACTCCTCAGTCAGAACAAATTCCTCAGCGACCAGAAGAACTTCGTATCTGTCACTGAAGAAATTGACCGAACTGTATGAGATTTCCAATGGCTTCACTCGAAGGGATTGGTAGGTGTAGGATTTTGAGTTGAGCATCACATGGAAAATTTTCCTTAGTATTTCCTCGACCCCCTTTAACAGTACGGTGTTTCCTATTACTCAAGAAAGAGAAAAACAAAACTATGAAAACGAAAGTCTTCAAGCTTCATATTCCTTGCATGAATATCAAGTCTTCATGGACACACCAATTTCTTCACTTTCAAAGTCTTCATGAAAGTCTTCAGGAATACCAAAATCTTCAGTCGAAGATATTCATAGGGTCAACTTTCTCTGTAAATATCAAACTCCTCATAGAATTATAGACCTGTGTACACTCATAAACACATTAGTCCCTTAACCTATAAGTCTTCAATACACCAAAATCACTAAGGGGCACTAGATGCACTTACAACTCTACATCAAGCTACGGCCAGACATCATGAGCACAAGAGAAGACCGCGAGACGAGCACCAACAAGATGGAGCTGCGACTACTACCACCACTTCGGCATCTTCGCCAAGTGTTCTCAAGGCCATCCACGGTGATGATGAAAAGATGATCGAGCATGGGATTTTCCCTTCGGTCATGGAGGAGAGCGATGATGTGCCATCTTCGGCCTTCATCCACGGTGACGACGATGAGATGGTTGAGCATGGGATTTTCCCTTCGACCACGACGACGTATGATGACTTGAGTGACTTTTGCCACCATATGGAGAGTGAGAGTGACTTCACCACTAGCCCCATATATGATGAGTTGCCACACTTTCCATGTGAGGAGAGCCACCACCACCACAACTTGAGAGTGATTTGAGTGACTCCACCATATGTGACATTGAGTGCACCTACCTTGAGGGAGTGAGTGAGCCATCACCACATAACGAGAGTGAGGAAGTTGATAGGGCACGTGAGGCCATTTACATGGCTAACAACTTTACCTCTGCCTCTATTGTGTCTTCTCATTTGGTGCTAGGTCCCATATATGATGATGCGCCGATCCGCGACGACTTCGTCCTTCCTATGGACAAGACGATGGCCATGGTGGAATATGATGCACCCCCCACATGGTTCCATCAAGATGAAGATGATGACCGCCATTTGGTCTTTGCCATCTCACCTACACCACATGAGTGGAATGACATCGGTAACATAGGTGACGGTGATGCTCTTGTCCTACTAGTGGACATTCTTGACATTGATTGCTTGCATGATGTTGATCCACCTATTGCCATGCTTCATGCTAGTGCGATTTCCCCATGTGATGATTTGCCAATTTATGATGAGTATGATGATTCTCATGTGGAGTCTATTAGTTGTGATGCCATGTTACATAGGATTTCTTGTGACAATTCTCTAGGTCACATCATGTTTGATAATCCGCTTGACTTGTCATATGCTATGCATGAGATCAATCATATGTCTTATTTGCAATCATCATAGTGACTATGCATATGCCATTAAAATTAATCCAATTTGCACATATGGCATAGATGACAAGCCCATGGTCATTGGCTTTTGTTTTTCATGCAATGATATTGCCATGCTTCCTTTACATGATTTGTGCAATTCATCTACTATACCATGCTGTGACCACATAGAACCAAATATGCTTTGTTTTGGATGTTGTTCATATTCTCCATGTGATGTTCACATTATTGCTCATGAGGAGACCCCCATAGTTTCCTCATACATTTTAGGAGATTTTGATTCATCCTATCCATTGCATGATCCCAATACTTGTGTGCACAATATGCTTCCCATGAATAAACATGCTAGTGATGTGCCATATACTTCTATGCTAAATTTGCATCCCCATCATGTCATACACAATAACTATTCTTTCATGATGGATGACATGTTCTTATACCATGCACCAAATTTCTTTGAGCGATGCTTATCTTGTGCTAACTCACATGTGCACATACACATCATGATGGATGATGTGTACATTTACCACGTGCACAATTTCTTTGGTTTGTGTTTCTTTTGTGTAGGTACCCATGAGTACTTGTGAACCTCGCAATCCCATGAGTTGACAAAACGAGCTCTCGAGAGCAACGATGACTTGGGATTCCATGGAGTGTCTTTCCAATCGCTCTCTTCACGCAAGGACTTCACGCATTTCTTCTACATGGCTCTCACTTGGTTATGGGTTATTTACCACGTCTCACTTTATGCCCATCTTACCATGTTCACTTTGCATGATATGCTCATTCCTATGCCTTTGCCATGCATTTTTGACCCATGCTTTGCATTACACGTGATGCTTGATTCTACTCCTTCTATGTGTATTTGCAAGCTTGGTGGAGATTGCTTGTTATTGCCATGTTCCAGTCATGCCACATTCCTATGATGATATCTTGCTTTGCAATCATGCTTGTGATATGCCATGTGCATTGCCTATGCCTACTCTTTGCTCACATGACATGATTGCCATGATTTCCTCTAGCGTGTTGAATCTTCGCTCCACTACTTTGCATGACTTGATTTCTATGAATTCTCATGTTGCATCCAATTCTTGGATTACTTGCTCCTATCACATGTTTGGTTGCAACAGTGTCATTCCTTCACATATGCCATGTCCCATTGATTGCTACATGCTTGCCTTGATTGCCTCACACATGATGAACAATTGCTCTTTCTATTGTGTTGAGTTCCACTCGTTTTTCACTACACCATATGCACATTATGCTTGGATTGTCTTGCACTCGCATGTGTTTAGTCATATCATCTTCTTGGGTGTTGTGAATGACTCTTATGCCTACCATAGACCGTTCATTGAGAGTCTTATGCATGCTTGCTATGGTATTGAGGTAGATGCTTGTTCACTTGTCACACATATTAGCAACTTCACCTCACCCTTGCATGATTGTTTCCATGATGCTTCTCCATGTGCTCAATTTATATGCTTACATGCCATGCCACAATCCCTTGTCACACCATATGCTATACTTGATGACGACACTTGTTTGGTTACTCACCTCTTGAATGCTTGGTTTTGCTCTAATGCTAACCACATTTGTTTTTCCAAGTGTTTGTTCTACTCGTTCCTTTTGAAGGAATCACAAGACGGTGCGACATCGGAGAGTGACCATTTCGAGCTTGACAATGATGAGTGCTTGGTGGTTGTCCACTTCTACACGGCGATGCCATCTCTTTCCTATGGTGATGAAGATCATGATCCGTGGACGGATCTCTCCCAAGGGGGGGGGGGAGATGATGCGGAGCATCCCTCGACCATCACCATGCACGTCGCTCTACCACCGCAAGCACGGAGAGAACCTACGACAAGAGCTCGCGCACGCACCATCGAAACCAAGGTGAACTCTTTCCTCTTCGGGTCTCTTACGGTGTCACACGAGAGTCGGATTCTACCTCATATGGAAACTCTATGCACTCGTAGGTACCAAGAATAAGACCATGAAGAGGCAAGGATGGAGACACAAGCACATGAAGAGAAGAAGAGCGAGAGAAGAGCGCGAAGCTACGAAGGCCTCGGACCCCTCCGGGTGCCCGGCCACCAGCCGCCGGTTGGCCAAGGCCCAGGCCACCCCGGGTGCCCGGCCCTGACCACCAGGGCGCTGTGCAGTCCACCCCGGGTGCCCGGGTCGCCACCCCCGGGTGCCCGGCCTCCTCCCAGCGCCGGTCCAGCCCCGCCCCGGGTGCCCGGCCCCTTGGCTCCGGGTGCCCGGCCCCGCCCGCGCCCTGCTCCAGCCCTGACCGGGTGCCCGGGCCTTGGACCCCCGGGTGCCCGGCCGAGGCCGCCCAGCCGCCTACACCGACCCCGGGTGCCTGGGCTTAGGACCCCGGGTGCCCGGTCCCCCCTTCGCCGGGTCCCTGTCCGGTCCGGGTGCCCGGCCCCCTTTGCACCAGGTGCCCGGACCCCTCTGAGGCCTGCGTGCCTTTTGGGCTTTTTGCCCTTGTATCCCCCTCCTCTCTTATTTTGTCCCTAAACTATATAAGGGCATCTCCTAGCTCATTTAGAGGATGGCTAAGAATAGACACAAATCATAGAGCTTAGCTCATGTACCTCCCCTTGTGGGATTCCTCTTGAGAGAGAAGACTCCATTGGAGTACAAGACCTCCATTGGAGAAGATCCCTAGGGATTCAAGCCCCCCTTGAGGGAAGGATCTACCTAGATCATCAAGCCCTCATCTCCTTCATAGGATTTGGGATGAACTCTACCATGTATCTTGTTTCCCTTTGATTGTTCATGTACCTTGTGGATCTTTTGTGTTTGTTGGTCTAGTGGATGTGTGATTGGACTTGTTCTTGAGTGTTCCTCTTGTTTTCTCTCTTGTGTTCATCTTGTTCTTAGGGATTCCCCATCCAATTCGTGAAAGATCTTCACCTAGGGTTCCGCCCTACAACAAGACGTGTCAAGCATCCCCAAGCTTAATTCCTGCTCGTCCTCGAGTAGGTAAATGATAAAAACAGAATTTTTGATGTGGAATGCTAGCAAGTGCACAAGTTTGATCAATGATAATTTCAATCACTTTTTGTTGCATCATTATATATCATAACCGTAGCTCATATCATAAAGCTTCTCATGATCAAGTAACAAGCTATTCACATGTTAAAACATAGACCATAAACTTTCTTGAGAACTAGCAAACTATGTTCTCAGTCATCAAACAATTGCAATTCATCTTATTTTCAGGAAGGGTCTATGTAAGAGCTTTGATTTAGCAAATCCAACTACTCAACTATCATATAGTCTCCATGATTGCTACCAATCAACGCATATTTTTAGAACAAATAGCATCCATCGGACACAGAGGAAGATAGGGGCTTAATATTTCACCTCCCAACTTACTTATCATATAGATAATTGTCAACAATAATAATTCATGATCAAATATATTTGAATGGCCATATATGCTTAGATCTTTCCCCATCACATGATGCTTGCCAACTAAAGAGTAGGTTGGAATGAGAAGGAATACCAGTGACTCTTGCATAAAAGTAAAAGATAGGCCCTTCATAGAGGGAAGCATGGATTTGCAGAGGTGCCAGAGGTCGAAGCTTTTAAAACAAAGATGAAAATAATTTTGAGAGGTATGCTTTCATTGTCAACATAACAACCAAGAGTTCCCAATATCTTCCATACTAGATATATTATAGGCGGTTCCCAAATAGAATGGTATTACTCCCCCACCACCAACAAGCACATTCCACGGCTGGTCCGAAACAAAGGGTGCCGTCCAACTATCAACAATCCTTGGGGAGTTTTGTTTGCAATTATATTTGATTTGATTTGAGCATGGAACTGGGCATCCCAGTTACCAACCATTTTCTTGTGAACAATGAGCAGAGTCCACTTATCGTGAGAATAACCCACCTAGCATGGAAGATACCGACAGCCCCTAGTCGCTACATGAGCGATTCGGGCATACAAAACAGATTATTATTTGAAGGTTTAGAGTTTGGCACATGAAAATATACTTGGAACGACAGGTAAATACCGCATATAGGTAGATATGGTGGACACTCATGGAAGAAACTTGGTTCAAGGATTTTGGATGCACAAGTAGTATTCCTGCTTAGTAGAAATTTTGGCTAGCAAAAGATTCTAAAAAGCAAGCACCACATGTTGGAGGATCCATAACAATATAACTTCTATACAAATATACCCAAGCATAACTTATTATGTTGTCTTCCTTGTCCAACTTCAACTAATTTGCTTAGGTTTGAAAATAATTAATGGGGCTCACAATCATAGAAGATGTCCAAGATAGTATATGTATATGTGAAATCTTTCTTCCTTCAATATTCTTTCATGAATTGTTCAAGTGACCAATACAATGTTTGCTAACTTTCAATAAATTTACCACCTCTACTTATTATATGTGAAGTCATTACTCCCCAAGGTATAAGCATATGAAGCATATATAATTTCAGATTTATGATATTCAATTCATTCAACCATTTACTCGTAGGATATAAGTGAAGCACATGAGTAAATGACAAACTACTCCAAAAAGATATAAGTGAAGATCAATGAGTAGTCAAATAGTTATTTAGCTATGTGAAGACTCTCTCTCATTTAAAAATTTCAGATCTAATGTATTTGATTCAAGCAGCAAGCTAAGCAAAATAAAATGACATTGCAAGGATATCACATATCATGTGAAGAAGCAAAAACTTAGGCTCAACCAAAACTGACCGATAGTTGTTGAAGAAGAAAGGTGGGATGCCAACCAGGGCGTCCCCAAGCTTAGAGGCTTGCGACTTCTTGAAATATTAATTAGGGATGCCTTGGGCATCCCCAAGCTTGAGCTTTTGTGTCTCCTTATTTCCTTTTATATCACAGTTTCCCTAAATCTTAAAAACTTCACCCACACAAAAATCAACAAGAACTCGCACAAAAAAGGACACATCCGTGACAATTTGGGCTGAACGAATTTTTTTCCTGTCATACTTATGGCACTTCTATGACGATAATTATGACAAAACCCGGTATCATCATAGATGTGGTGGGCTCCTACTTCTATGACAAAAAATCATGACAGAAAATGGGCTTTTCGTCCTGGGCGGGCCGGAGAAGCACCTGCATGACATTCTTTGGGCCGTCCATGACGGAAAAAATCATGGTAGAAGCGAGGGCGAGGAAAATTTCGGGGAGTTCCCGGTTACGGTGGGTGGACGGGGCCGAGCAATGCACGGAGGGATTACACGTTTCTCTTGTACACATACGCGCGTGGGTGCGATGCATTGGGATCTAACTAAACCCGAGCGAGGCGTTTGCCTACTGAACCCGAGCGATTGCACTAGCTACGTTACTGAACCCTGATCGATCCCTTGCTGTTAACTGAACCCGATCGGGCGATTCCTTTGCAACCGCTGCTAACTAAAGCCGATCGAACCTGCTGCCTCTTGATGAACAGTGAGTGTTGTTGGGGGTTGGATGAACAATTTCCGGTGGGGGTTGGATGAACAGGACCCCGTGGGGGTGTAGAGGCTGTTGCCGCTGGATGAACAGGACCCCGATCGAGCCGGTTGGGGCTGGATGATCAGGACGACCCCGTGGAGGGCTGGTTGAACAGTAGGCGATGGAGGGGTGGATGAACAGTAGCCCATGGAGGGGTGGTGGAATAGGACCCCATGGAGAGGGCTGGTTGAATAGTAGCCGGTGGAGGAGTGGTGGAGGCTGGATGAACATGAGCCTGTGGATGAATAGTCATAGGTGGAGGCTGGAGGAGGTCGACGGTGGATGAACAATAGCCCATGGAGGCTGGAGGAGGTCGACGGTGGAGATGAACAGTAGCTCGTGGAGTCCCGTTTTGCGGTACGCCACACCCCTCCCGATGAACAGGACCCCCGTTTTGACCGTAGCGCTCCAACACAAGTCTGTTTCCTCCATTTTGCGGTACGCCAGACCCCTCCTGATGAACAGGATCCCGTTTCGACCCTAGGCAGTCGAACACAAGGCCGTTTCCTCCATTCTGCAGTACGCCAAGCCTCCTTTTGATCGACTATTCTGTCCAAGCCGGTTGCCTCCCGATGAACACGATGACGCAGTTTCTCCATTTCGACCCAGCCGGTTGGCTGCCGATTGATACGTGTCCAATGTATCTATAATTTTTGATTGTTCCATGCTATTATATTATCTGTTTTGGATGTTTAATGGGCTTTAATATGCTCTTTTATATTATTTTTGGACTAACCTTTTAACCGGAGGCCTAGTGCCAGTTTCTGTTGTTGCCTATTTTAGAGTTTTGCAGAAAAGGAATATCAAACAGAGTCAAAACGGAATGAAACCTTCACGAGGATCTTTCTTGGACCAAAAGCAATCCAGAAGACTTGGAGTTGAAGTCTAGGACTCCACGAGGAGGCCACGAGGCAGGAGGGCGCGCCCAAGGGGGGTAAATGCGCCCCCACCGTCATGGGCCCCTCATAGCTCCACTGACGTACTTCTTTCGCCTATATATACTCTTATTCCCTAGAAACACGGAGGGGGGGAGGAGGGAGCCACGAAACCAATTTTTCCACCGACGCAACCTTCTGTACCCGTGAGATCCCATCTTGGGGCCTTTTCCGGCGATCTGCCAGAGGGGGAATCGATCACGGAGGGCTTCTACATCAACACCACTACCTCTCTGATGAAGCGTGAGTAGTTTACCACAAACCTTTGGGTCCATAGTTATTAGCTAGATGGCTTCTTCTCTCTCTTTGATTCTCAATACAAAGTTCTCCTCGATGTTCTTGGAGATCTATTCGATGTAATACTCTTTTGCAGTGTGTTTGCCGAGATCCGATGAATTGTGGATTTATGAACTTCATTATCTATGAATATTATTTGGTTCTTCTATGAATTCTTATATGCATGATTTGATATCTTTGCAAGTCTCTTCGAATTATTGGTTTAGTTTGGCCTACTAGATTGATCTTTCTTGCAATCGGAGAAGTGCTTAGCTTTGGGTTCAATCTTGATCTTGGGGACTTTTGTCCCACAAAGAAAACTTTTGTCCCAATAATGCCCAAGTCACCCCAAGGTAATTCAAGGACAACCAAAAGCTTAAGCTTGGGGATGCCTCGAAAGGCATCCCCTCTTTCGTCTTCATCTACCAGTAACTTTACTTGATGCTATATTTTTATTTACCACATGATATGTGTTTTGCTTGGAGCGTCTTGTATGATTTGAGTCTTTGATTTTTAGTTTACCACAATCATCCTTGCTGTACACACCTTTTGGGAGAGACACACATGAATCGGAATTTATTAGAATACTCCATGTGCTTCACTTATATCTTTTGAGCTAGACAATATTGCTCTAGTGCTTCGCTTATATCTTTTTAGAGCACGGTGGTGGTTTTATTTTATAGAAATTATTGATCTCTCATGCTTCACTTATATTATTTTGAGAGTCTTTTAGAACAGCATGGTAATTTGCTTGGGTTATAAAATTAGTCCTTATATGATGGGCATCCAAGATGGGTATAACAAAAACTTTCTTATAAAGTGCATTGAATACTATGAGAAGTTTGGTACCTAATGATTGTTTTGAGATATGAGGATGGTGATATTAGAGACATGCTACTTGAGTAATTGTGAATTTGAAGAATACTTGTGTTAAAGTTTGTGATTCCCGTAGCATGCACGTATGGTGAATCGATATGTGATGAAGTTGGAGCATGATTTATTTATTGATTGCCTTCCTTATGTCTGGAGGTTGGGATCACGCGATGGTTAACTCCTACCAACCCTTCTCCTAGGAGCATGCGTGCAATACCTTGTTTTGATGACTTGTAGATTTTTGTAGTAAGTATGTGAGTTCTTTATGACTAATGTCGAGTCCATGGATTATACACACTCTCACCCTTCCATCATTGCTGGCCTCTCTAGTACCGCGCAACTCTCGCCGGTACCATACACCCACCATATACCTTCCTCAAAACAGCCACCATACCTACCTATTATGGCATTTCCATAGCCATTCCGAGATTTATTGCCATGCAACTTTCCACCGTTTCGTTTATTAAGACACGCTCCATCATTGTCATATTTCCTTGGATGATGATGTAGTTGACATCGTATTTGTGGCAAAGCCACCGTTCATAACTTTTTCATACATGTCACTCTTGAATCATTGCACATCCCGGTACACCGCCGGAGGCATTCATATAGAGTCATATTTTGTTCTAAGTATTGAGTTGTAATTCTTGAGTTGAAAGTAAATAAAAGTGTGATGATCTTCATTATTAGAGCATTGTCCCATGTGAGGAAAGGATGATGGAGACTATGATTCCCCCATAAGTCGGGATGAGACTACAGACTAAAAAAAAGAGCCATAAAAAAAGAGAAAAAGCCCAAATCAAAAAATGAGAGTAAAGGAGAGAAGGGACAATACTATTATCCTTTTACCACACTTGTGCTTCAAAGTAGCACCATGATCTTCATGATAGAGAGTCTCCTATGTTGTCACTTTCATATACTAGTGGGAATTTTCAACTTGGCTTGTATATTCCAATGATGGGATTCCTCAAAATGCCCTAGGTCTTCGTGAGCAAGCAAGTTGGATGCACACCCACTTAGTTTCTTTTGTTGAGCTTTCATAAACTTATAGCTCTAGTGCATCCGTTGCATGGCAATCCCTACTCACTCACATTGATATCCATTGATGGGCATCTCCATAGCCCATTGATACGCCTAGTTGATGTGAGACTATCTTCTCCTTTTTTGTCTTATCCACAACCACCATTCTATTCCACCTATAGTGTTATGTCCATGGCTCACGCTCATGTATTGCGTGAAGATTGAAAAAGTTTGAAAATACTAAAGTATGAAACAATTGCTTGGCTGAAACCAGGGTTGTGCATGATTAAACATTTTGTGTGATGAAGATAGAGCATAGCCATACTATATGATTTTGTAGGGATAACTTTATTTGGCCATGTTATTTTGAGAAGACATGATTACTTTGTTAGTATGCTTGAAGTATTATTATTTTTATGTCAACATTAAACTTTTGTCTGGAATATTTCGGATCTGACATTCATGCCACAATAAAAAAATTACATTGATAAATATGTTAGGTAGCATTCCACATCAAAAATTCTATTTTTATCATTTACCTACTCAGGACGAGTAGTAATTAAGCTTGGGGATGCTTGATACGTCTCCAATGTATCTATATTTTTTGATTGTTCCATGCTATTATATTATCTATTTTGGATGTTTAATGGGATTTAATATGCTCTTTTATATTATTTTTGGAACTAACCTATTAACCACAGGCCGAGTGCCAGTTTCTGTTTTTTTTGCCTATTTTAGAGTTTTGTAGAAAAGGAATATCAAACGGAGTCTAAACGGAATGAAACCTGCGCGAGGATCTTTCTTGGACCAAAAGCAATCCAGAAGACTTGGAGTTGAAGTCTGGGACTCCACGAGGAGGCCACGAGGAAGGAGAGTGTGCCCCCACCCTAGTGGGCCCCTCGTAGCTCCACCGACGTACTTCTTTCGCCTATATATACTCTTATACCCTAGAAACATCAGGGGGAGCCATGAAACCACTTTTCCACCGCCGCAACCTTTTGTACCCGTGAGATCCCATCTTGGGGCCTTTTCCGGCGATCTGCCAGAGGGGGAATCGATCACGGAGGGCTTCTACATCAACACCATTGCCTCTCCGATGAAGCGTGAGTAGTTTACGACAAACCTTCGGGTCCATAGTTATTAGCTAGATGGCTTCTTCTTTCTCTTTGATTCTCAATACAAAGTTCTCCTCGATGTTCTTGGAGATCTATTCGATGTAATACTCTTTTGCGGTGTGTTTGCCGAGATCCGTTGAATTGTGGATTTATGAACTTTATTATCTATGAATATTATTTGGTTCTCTGAATTCTTATATGCATGATCTGATATCTTCGCAAGTCTCTTCGTAATATCGGTTTAGTTTGGCCTACTAGATTGATCTTTCTTGCAATGGGAGAAGTGCTTAGCTTTGTGTTCAATCTTGCGATGTCCTTTCCCAGTGACAGTAGGGGCAGCAAGGCACACATTGTATTGTTGCCATCGAGGATGGTTTATATCATATTGCTTGGTTTATCCCTCTACATCATGTCATCTTGCTTAATGCGTTACTCCATTCTTATGAACTTAATACTCTAGATGCATGCTGGATAGCGGTTAATGTGTGGAGTAATAGTAGTAGATGCAGAATCATTTCGGTCTACTTGACACGGACGTGATGCCTATATTCATGATCATTGCCTGAGATGTCTTCATAATTATGCGCTTTTCAATCAATTGCTCGGCAGTAATTTGTTCACCCACTGTAATACATGCTATCTCGAGAGAAGCCACTAGTGAAACCTATGGCCCCCAGGTCTCTTTCCTATTATATTACAGATCTTTTATTTACATCGCATCTCGTTTACTATTTTGCAATCTTTACTTTCCAATCTATACAACAAAAATACCAAAAATATTACTTTATTATCTTTATCAGATCTCACTTTTCCGAGTGACCGTGACGGGATTGACAACTCCTTTATCGCATTGGTTGCAAGGTTCTTGATTGTTTGTGCAGGTACAAGGTGACTTGTGCGTCGTCTCCTACTAGATTGATATCTTGGTTCTCAAAACTGAGGGAAATACTTATGCTACTTTGCTGCATCACCCTTTCCTCTTCAAGGGAAAACCAACGCATGCTCAAGAGGTAGCACTGATGAACAGGACGCCGTTGCTGCCTCTCCATGTACACGAGCCCTGGCCGTACGTATGCGCGAGTAGACGTTCGAGACCCCGCCCGTATGTACGTACGTGGCCGTATTTACTTTCTTGCACCGATTGGCTGGACGTATGTACGTGCGCGCCTCTACTATGACACGTGCACGCTTCTACTATGACACGTGCTCTTCCTTACTCGGCCACGGTTCATCACTGCAGCCTGCAGACAGACCGATCAATAGTATGTACGTACACGTTCGCGACCAGAATGACAACGCTACGTACGCTTTGACCAGGTGGGTCCTGACTGTCAGGCACTTTCTTGCGTGCGAAGATGTAGCTGGTGGGTCCCAGCAGTTAGGGGGGAACGTTTTTTCATGAAATACGGTGGCCCATCTGGTGGGTCCCTGCTGTTAGGTGGAGGAATCATTATTTTGCGCATAATAAGGAGGCACTTCCTTGCTGCGGCCGTGGACCCAGCTGTCGGCTTCATGTACAGTACTCTTCCGATGGAAGTCATTCCTTGACCACATTGACCATGCTGCGCCGAGAGCACCAAGGCGGTGGAAGACGACGAGGCCTAGGAAGGGGACGACATGGAGCCGGGGAATGCGCGGCAGTGGATGCCCACATGGAGAGGAGTACGAGGGTTCACTGGTTCGGCTATGGTGTGAGGCTGCTGTCGCCGTAGAATAACAGGGGATGTGGGTGAGTAGAGGGATGGCTGGCCAGCGGTGGGAGTAGTAGGGGGCGGTGAGGCTTCTGCGGCAGCACAGCCGGCCACGGGAGGCAGGAGCACGCGGCACGACCGGCGCTAGTTTGGGCGGCTGGAGCAGGAAGACCAGAGGTTGAAGAAGCACTACGGCCGTTGGATGGACATCGTACGGTCACTGGAGCTAAAATCGTTGATATTTATTGACTAAGTTGACGAAGTCCTCCGTCTGCGTCAACTTAGTAAGCCCACAAGTTAGCCTCCCACTATGGTGGGTCCCAGCTAGCAGGGGGAGTATTCATTTTTTGTGCGTAATAAGGAGGCACTTCCTTGCGTGCGAAGATATAGCTGGTGGGTCTGAGCTGTCAGCGGGGGGTACTTTTTTTGCGAAATATAGAGACCCTTCCGATGGGTCCCATCTGTCAGGTGGAGGAATCATTATTTTGCGTGTAATAAGGAGGCATTTTGCTTGTGTGCGGCCATGGACCCAGCTGTCAGCCTCTCCACGTATAGTCCACTTCCGATGGATGTCGTTCGTTGACCACGTTGACTACGCCGTCCCGAGAGCACCAGAGCGGTGGACGACGATGAGGCCTAGGAAGGGAACGACACGGAGCCAGGGAAGACTCGGCAGTTGTTTCCCACAAGGAGGGGAGTACGAGGGTTTACTGGTTCATCTGCCATCACCGGAGAATAATAGTAGGTGTGGGTGAGTAGAGGGATGGCTAGGCCAACGATGGGAGTATGGTGGGGCGGTGAGGCCTGCGCGGCAGCACAGCTGGCCGCAGGTGGAGGGAGCAGTCCCGCCGGCGCTTATTTGAGCGTCTGGAGCAGGAAGAGCAGAGATTGAAGAAGCACGACGACCGTTGGATGGACATCCAACAGTCACTGCTCTCGTGTGTTGACGAAGTTGACACGGCGTTGCATGTGCATCAACCTTTTTTTAGGAAAGCGTACGCGTCAACCTATATTAGGCGCACAAGTCAGTCTCAAATGTGTGGAAAACAACATACAACTCATCTGCCATTATTTCTAATAATATACAGCCCATTCGCTAATTCTTAAGGATTATTTTGGAGCACATCTTCTTTTTGTTAGCATTACAACCCATATTGTGGACATGGTTAAAAATTATACGAAATGTTGCATATTTCGGTGCGGTCAGCTGTTTTAAATCCCGGCATTTTGAGTCACATTCAAACTAATTTGAAAAATAAATTCATATCAATATAAAATCCAAATAATTGTCCACGCATAAAAATCAATGGAATTTAAAATCTCGAAATGAAAAAAAAGAAATTTGAAACTAATTGCCGGTTTGATTTGTTTTAAAAATGTACAACCCATTTCTCATTACTGATAGCCCATTTTCTCGTCTTGAAAGATTTGCAGCCCAGCAGGATTGACAAAGCAAGTAGGCATCGGTTGGGTATTCTGCAAAATAACAAAAAAACTGGGCTAGCAATTTTTAGAAAGAAAAAAAACTACTAGGATGGTCTTGTGGTAAACATAAAAGAAAAGGCTAGCTAGATAGGCCAGAGTGCCCCGCACAGCCCAGTTGACACCCTGCTTTCGTCTCAAAAACAAAGATACTGGTCAAGCTACTTCCCTAAAAAATACTGGGCAAGCTACTGGGTCCCTCAATGGAGCTGCTCATTGTGCAATTCTCTCATTTATTGACTACGTTGATAATGTCATGGGACCCAGATGTTAGATATCCATTAGGAGGAACCATTTTTCTGGCTTGAAATAAGGAGGCACTTGCTTGCGTACTGCCATGACCCTGGTGGGTCCCTGCTGTCATCCTCTCCACGTACAATCATCTCCTGATTGTGTACGCGTCAACCTAGTAGGCCCAGAAGTTAGCCTCTAAACCCGTGGCGGACAAATACAACCCATTTAAAAAATAACAACCCATTCCATACTTTCACATGGAAAGTTCAACATACAAAGCAAAGTAACAGGTCTGACCAGATATAGAGTACTGAACGTCCATGTTGACAACCATCATAGCCAAGTTAACTATCTACTCCCACTAATACTCTAGTGTAGAAGTACAAACTTACTCCCAGCTAACTAGACGATGCCAGCCGCCATCTATGGTACACGCTAAATGCCGGCACTGATGTCCTCCTCCTCGGCTCGGACTTGCCGGAGGTGCGATTGGGCGCGTTGCTTGCGCGCGTTGGCCCTTCCATGCCGGCGTGGTCCACCAAAGCTTCGGCTTCTAAGCGGGAAACCCACTTGACGAGCTGGTAGTAAAATTCGGCGTCGCGCACGCGTGCGTGCCTGGTAGCCTCTAGGGCTATTTGGTGGGAGTCGACCTCCACGTAGTCGGCACAGTCGCAGGCGCTCTGCTCGCGACTCAAAGCGGCGGTGTGCTGTTGCTCCATGCCCCACTAGCGGCACAAATCAGCGATACGCTGCTCCTCCGCCAGTCAGTCGCGCTCCAACAAGTCCTTGATCTCCGCATTGCCATCTAAAGACCGATAGAATGCCTCCTCCCTCCGTCTTCCTTCTGGTGAATAACCGAACACTAGCTCCAGCGGTAAGCGCCTCTGGCGTTGCCTATTGCGGATGGTCGGGGGTATGACGGACGTGGCGAGTGCGAGGGCAAGTGGCGAGCGATGTCGGACCGATGGGGTTTTTGAGGGGAGACGATAGGGCAAGTTGGGTGACGGTGCTACGGGAGAACACCGGGAACCAGTAATTATAGGCGTGTCACAGAAACGCTACAGTGATAAAAAATCTCACCAACCAAGGTAGTTGAAGCAGCGTGTCGCGGGAAACGTGATGGTCATCAGAATTCAATGCATAAGCATGCATGGCTTAGCGCGCCCCTTCCCGTCAGTGGTGCGTCCCGTCCATGCTGGGTGATGGTGCTACCCTCGGCATGACGGTCAAACTAGTGCACTCGAATCATCCAGATGAGGTACTCCCTCCTTGTCCAAAATGATTCCACCACTCATCATCTACCCTGGTTGGTGAGATTTTTGAATTGAGCCCTACAAACTGGAAAGGAGGTACTCCCTCCGTCTAGGTGAATAAGTCATCTTAGGTTATGCATCGTGATCAAGGAGGAGGGGAAAACGAGAGGACCTAATGTTTATTTGCTAATTAATAGCACTGCATGCAATGAACTAACCACTGCACGTCGTGTTTGTTGTCTCAAGTCATTAAAAGCATGCACACGACACATCTCTTATTGGTTGATATGTCAAGAAACAAGAAATGAGGTAGAAGTTAATGCACCACACCTAAGTCTTTTTGGATTATTTAGTTTTCATAAGATGACTTACACGCCTAGATGGAGGGAGTAGTACGTGTGTGATTTGCTATTTATTCGTGTAGGATCGAGTAGGTCGGATAGTGTACGTGTAGAATCGAGTAGGTTGGATAGTGTATGTGTAGGATCGAGTAGCTCGGATAGTGTACGTGTAGGATCGCATTAGCTGATGAACGTTCGCTGGGAGATAAGGCATTTGCGAACATTTTTGCTGGCAGTTTCTTCAGATTCGTATGCCATTTTCTTCAAAACAGCTTCTCAGTTTCTTTAGATTCGCATGGCATTTTCTTCAGAATAGTTTGTTAGTTTCTTCAGAGATAGGCATTTTTATTCAGAAAACTGCCACCTTTGGATCTTGCGTTGCAACTAAAACTGCCAGGAGCGTATTAGTGGGCTATCTAGTGATCGTTAAGTAACTTGTAAACACTGAGCGAACAGAAATAAGGAACTGCTAGTAACTTGTAAATACTGAGAACACAGAAATTAGGAACATGTTGTGCACAGTAGTAAGAGCCGATCCGTTTGAAATGTTCACACGAGACTCACAGGCCTGGCATTGTAATATGTTCACATTAGTAGCCCAAATTCACAACCAACTAGTAACTTGTTAATGCATCTCAATGATTCACATATCATATACAAATATGTAGCTCCAAAAGCAAAGATCTATAAAAAACATCCGTTCTTTCTACTAACATGGATGCTTGTCTGGGCGAACATTCAGTTCAGAGTGATAGACAAATTTGTTTGTGAAGTCTACAATTCCTCTTGCAAACGTAAGTGGTTTTAGCAACAGCTAGAACCATGAGAATGAACCACACATGACGGAGGAACATCCACTGCAATATGATTTGGTCTTCTCTCGATCACACAACGAGACTATTTTTGGAATACAAACTTTAACTTAGGCAAAATGATGCCCATTGTATAATCAGACCAAAGCAATGAAGCACCTAGTGTTGGCCAATAAATAGTACAATACTACTTTTGTGCAGTCCATGAAGTGACTATCCAGTCTTTCTGTGTCTATTTTCAGATGGCACTGCATGCAGTGACTATACTATTCTTTTGTGCAGCTCCACCAAAATTTCGGACACTTTGTTTGTTCGGGCAGACATCTGTCTGCACAAATATCAACTAGCTAGTAAACATATACCCCACCTTATATTTTTGGTTTAAACACGCCTCTTCCGCTTAGCATCTGTCATGTTTTGCACTGGACAATTTGATACTGTCATGTTTGGCCCTGGACAATTTCGTACCGAATTGATTTGTTGGTTCAGAGTAGAAATATAGCGCCTATTCTTCATCAGACCAAGGATATCCATGTTCGCAGTGATGGAAGAGGTGAAATCGATACAACCAAAATTGAGCATCCAATCATTGAATCATGTCCTGCACCTCCAATGTAGGTCCACCCTGCCAATAAATTCACATGCAAACCACTAATATTACTATCTAATGAGAGTACAAAAAGAGTATCAAGATAGTAGCAAACCATGTACCTTCGTAATGAACAACTCATAGTGCCACTAATTCGATATAAAGGTTTGGAAGAAAACAAGCTCCTAATGTTGAACCATTTGGACTTTTTGTGCAGTTCCACTAAAATTGAGCATCCCTATTTGCATAGATGTTGAAAGTGTGATTACTATAAAAGTGGCACTAGTTGAAGCATAGACTCACAAATATAAGCATTCCAATTTCTTAATGGGAAAAGGTAGCAAGACTATTTCTAACCACTTGTTTGAAGGAATAAATAAGGCAACAATGCCTGATGTCAGGAAGTCATATATAGTTCTTTCTGAAAAAATGAACAATTCCTAACCTTTCCTCTTCTTTTAAGCATATTTTGTGCAGTTCAACTACAATAAAATGCCATCACTGCCTTGAAAATTCAGTGACACTGTACAAAAAGAAATGACTTAACATTACATCATGATGTCAGGTATGTAATCGACATGTATGTAATCTATAAACATTAACAATGTAAAAATCTGAAGGTAGTAACAAGTTTCATCGTTGGTATACTGGCTGTGCAATAGCATTAGAATGCCTTAGCTGAAAAATCTTTAATACATCCACAATCAACAGCTAACCCTGAACTAATCCAGTGACATTAAATGGCATTGCTTAAATTTATCGGTGGCATTAGACTGAGTGCACCATTAGTTAAATGTGGCATCACTTTAGAAGTAGCATTGCTTGACTTTACTGCTGGTGTTATACTAACAACAAAAAAGTGGCAATAAGAGCATGGGATGCCCATTCGAACAGTGGGCGCACCAGTATGATGTGCCTCCACGGACGCATAGAGTGGTGCCCAGAGCAACAAATATCCAGGCAACATATGTGGATTACGTCCCATTTTTGTTCTCTTTAGCCACCTTTTTCCTACGTGAGGACAACAAACCGATCGACCTGGTCATTCTCTATTGCGTTGTCATGCCTTTCTACCCATTTTCACCCTTTTTCAACCAAGAGACACGAGACTCGTTCCTTAGCTACTGATTTTCCCCTTTTCAACCTAGATGCGGTTCGATGCCTAGTCTATTGAACAGTACTTTCTCCCTTCCTTTCCTTATTCATCCCAGACATGGATTAGTCTGCATGAAGTAGGGTCTCCTTTATAGTGCAAATTAAGGTTTTCATCTGGGTGACCAGCAGAGCAGAGGATAGCAAATTGGGAAGATTGTGGAGTGGAAAAAGATCCACGTGCAGTGACGTGGCAGATGGGGCAATAGAACAAGGGTATAGTTTGAAAAGAGGTAGCGTACCTGAGGGTCATCGGGAAGTGGCTTCGCTCGTGGTCGTCGCCCTCCACACACACTACAACAGCGAGCTTGGGAACGGAGGCCATCCCGCGAGGGTGCTAGGTCTGAGAGGACGGCCTTGTCATCAGTGCGTGACCTCGCTCGCCGACGATGAGTGTGTCAATGCTGCACGTCGTTTTCTTCCCTGGCGGATCTGAGACCACCAGTGAGGAGGGAGAGAGAGGACGTCTTCTTTAGATCTGGAGAGAGGGTGATAGTGTGAGAAGCAAGTGGGCAGCTGTCGGTGTCAAAACCGGCGGATCTCGGGTAGGGGGTCCCGAACTGTGCGTCTAGGCGGATGGTAACAGGAGACAAGGGACACGATGTTTTTACCCAGGTTCGGGCCCTCTTGATGGAGGTAAAACCCTACTCCTGCTTGATTAATATTGATGATATGGGTAGTACAAGAGTAGAACTACCATGAGATTAGAGAGGCTAAACCCTAGAAGCTAGCCTATGGTATGATTGTTGTTCGTCCTACGGACTAAAGCCCTCCAGTTTATATAGGCACCGAAGAGGGTTAGGGTTACACGGAGTCGGTTACAATGGTAGGAGATCTACATATCCGTATCGCCAAGCTTGCCTTCCATGCCAAGGAAAGTCCCATCCGGACACGGGATGAAGTCTTCAATGTTGTATCTTCATAGTCCAAGAGTCCGGCCAAAGGCTATAATCCGGCCATCCGGACACCCCCTAATCCAGGACTCCCTCAGTAGCCTCTGAACCAGGCTTCAATGACGACGAGTCCGGCGTGCATATTGTCTTCGGCATTGCAAGGCGGGTTCCTCCTCCGAATACTTCATAGAAGATTTTGAACACAAGGATAGTGTCCGACTCTGCAAGATAAGTTCCACATACCACCGTAGAGAGAATAATATTTACACAAATTCAATCTGCTGACGTATTCCGTGGCGTGACATCACACCACGGCCAAGCCTCTATTCGAATTGTTTTCACTGTCCCACCTCAGCGCGTTTAGCGAGGCGGTTTCCTTGGCACGTCTTGTCAAAGCATAGATCGTGCCCCTTATTCCGGGATTCTCATCAATACGGGCGTGGGTAAACCCAACCGCGCCATTGATTACGGCGCTTGGGAGATAAGCGAGTTTTACCAGGCTGGTGGGGACGCATAGTTTCGTCCGTCCATATAAGGGGATAAGGATCCACTTTTTCACACACGCCTTCTTCCTCCTTTGCTCATCCATTTCCGCACACTCGAGCTCCAGCGCCCAAGTCCGCACATCTCGCCTCAACCTTTCCCAGCCATGTCCGGAGGGGGAGGCAAGTGGATGGTCTCCTCCGTCACGGAGGGGCACATCAAAAAGCTGCGGAAGGCCGTATACTTGTCCAGCGGCATCACGCATCGGCTCCCCGACAAGGGGTAGCTTATCCCCACCACTAGGCCCCATGAGAGGGTGGTGTTCCTCACCCACTTCCTCCGCGGACTAGGTTTTCCACTTCACCCATTTGTCCGGGGGCTCATGTTCTACTACGACCTGGATTTCCACAATCTGGCCCCGAATTTCATCCTCAACATCTCAGGGTTCATCGTCGTGTGCGAGGCCTTCCTCTGCATCCAGCCCCACTTAGGCTTATGGCTGAAGACCTTCAATGTCAAGCCGAAGGTAGTGGGCGGCCGCCAGGCGGAGTGCGGAGGTGCCATGGTGGGCAGGATGCCCAACGTCTTATGGCTCGAGGGCTCCTTCGTGGAGACCATAAAGGGGTGGCAATCGGGGTGGTTCTACATCACTGAGCCACGTGACCCTAAATGGGCAGCGGCCCCCGAATTCCGATCTGGCTTCCCTACACGGCTCACCTCTTGGAAAGAGACGGGCCTGACATGGGGTAATTCGGAAGAGCTGACCGGACTCCAATCCTGCATCCATAATCTGGTGAACAAGAAGCTCAAGCTTGTCAACATAGTCCAGGTCATGCTCATCCGCCGGATCCTCCCGTGCCAACAATGGGCCTTCAACTTGTGGGAGTTTGATCCGGCACAGCACCAAACCTTGAGCAGGCTCTTTGACACTACATACAAAGATGCCTGGAAGGTGCTGTTCAAGGGCGCCGAGGCTCCGCATCCGCTACTGAAGATCGCGGATTCAGCTCACAGCGTCAAGCCAGCGAGGTAAGCTATTTTACCCTTTACAGGACACTTGTTTTTCATAGTTTGACTCTATGCGGGATCTAAACTCCCTTACCTTTGACAGGCCTGGCAGAAGACGTCCGGGCAGGTTGACAGTCCGGCTCCCTTGCCAGAAGACCCAGCGGACGCCCGATTGACGGGGCTGCTGGTTCGGGCACCTCACGTGGTGCCAGAGTAGAAGGCCACGGGAACTCGAAGGAGTTCCCGGCGCCAGGTGTTGTCGGACTCATCGTCCGATGACTCCGAGGCGGACTCCTCCCGCGAAGACGAGGAGGAGGAGAAAGAGGCCTCTTCCCCAGCGGGGGGAGAGAAGAAAAGGAAGGCTGGCCCAACTGGGGAGGCCGGAGGGTCCAAGAAGGGAAGGACCCTTCCTCCGGACTACTCCACCAATGCCGACGACGGCGAAGAGGAGTGGCCACCGAGGGCTAAGCCCCTGGCAACATCGTAAGTGTCCGGATACCGGAATAACTCATGGAGTTTTGTTTGTCGTATAGAATCTCCTAACACCGAATATAACCCTGCAGCCCACCCAAGGACGGGCTCGAAACTTCAACGAGCGGCTCCCTGGCTTCGTTGGACGTGAATAGCACTTCACTTCCGGCCGTCTCCTCTTCTCGCGCTGCGGATGACGCCGAGGTGGGGTCCCAAAAGGGTCCCAGCCAGGAGGAGGAGGTCCCGGAGGTGCCGCAAGGCAACCTCCCGGACTTCGGGCACAAGGGGGATCAAACCCCGAAGGGTTTTGAGTCCGGCCCTGGGTCGGACTCCGCACCGGAACCTTCAGTGGTTCCGGAGTCCGCCAGGCGGCCCCTTCATAAGAAGGGCGAGACTGCGATACCGGTGACCTCCGTCCAACTGGAGGCACCGGATAATTTGCTGGAGGCGCTTAACGGCGCCTCCATCGACGAGGAGCACCGCACTGTTATGAGTGTGGTGATCCAGAAAGTTCAGTCCGCCAAGAGCGGGCTGACTCAAGCCTGTGCTAGCCCTCTAACAGGCTTTGAGGTATGTATTTAAGATATGTAAAAATATTACCGCCTAGACAGTAGCCCCTGATGCTCAGTTTGGTGTTCGGAAAGAAAAGCCGAACTGAGGATCTAAAAAGATGTACGTAGGAGTCTAACATAAGTATGTCAATATGGGGAATGTAGGCTACGCTGCTGACCTCTGCCGCACTGACTGCGGAGGTCAATGCATTGAAGCAGAGCCTCGAGCGGTCCGAGAACGAGCTCGGCCTTGCCAAAAAGCAGCTCGAGGACAAGGAAGGTAAGTAATACCTTATGGAAGTATATTAAAGATGTGGTTGCAAAAAATGACAGGAATAACATAAGAATTGCAGGCGCCACGAACGAGGTGGCGACCCTGAAGGAGGCGGTGTCCAAGGCCGAAAGCAATGCGGCCGCGGAGCACACCGAGCAAGAGAAGCAGGAGGCGCGGGTGGCGGAGGTGCGGCAAGAGCTCCAGGCTCTCGTGGAAAAACACGAGAGTTTGGAGCATGACTCAAAGACTGGAGAGTCCGAGCTCGCCTCGGCTCTTGAGAGCGCCAAAGCCGCTAAGGCCAAAGCCCAGAAAGCCATCCAGGAAATTGAGGCGATGAAGAAGACAGCGGCGGGTAAGGCATTCTTCATGCAAGCAAGCACGTGAAAGTGAATTACTTGTTACTTACCCGAATCCGGAGCTCACCAGGAGCATTCGCAGATCTGCCCCGTAGTGTGTCCGACGCTACCGCATTCTACCGGGCCGAGGAGGGGAGCTCGACGGAGAAGGTGTTCTGGTCTCAGTATGCTGAGGCCGGACACCCGGTGCCCTTGAGCGACCAGCTGAAGCAGCTGGTCGAGCTCCATAAGGTGGCTGAACAGGCCATGAAGGGCCTCATAGTTCGGCTGTGGCCTAAGGAAGCCATGCCTGGGAGCTACTTCGGGCTGGTGAGGCGGCTGGTGGACACCTGTCTATGGATTGAAGTCGTCAAGCGCTCTGTATGTATCGAAGGTGCCCATAGGGCCCTTGCCCGTGCTAAAGTGCACCGGGGCAAGATGGACGCTGAGAAGCTTGTGACGGACGCTCCACCACCGGGTAGGGAGTATCGCAAGCCCGAGATGTATTATGCGGGCGTCCTAAAGGGTGCCCGCCTTATAGCGGGTGAATGCTCCAAAGATGTAATTTTTGAGTAAACTCGCATTTGTTATCCTGTATGCTTGAAAACTTGTTCATATGCGCTAAGCAACGCTTGTGAATTTAAAATATTACCTTCTGTGCGGTCGTTTATTAAATTTGAGAGATGGCGAGTCGTCGGTTTCTGCCCCCATGCCGCGAGTGCTGGGGTGTTCAGGATAAACTTGAGCACTCTTTTTCCCATTCTTGGGTCCTTCGAGGGAGGCGCTCAACGCAACGAACGAGGCAACCAGACTATAATGCTTGAACACCTCACTTAGCCATAGAATTCTATAATTTTAAATTTTGGCGAAGCCCCTAGTATTCGGAAGACCAAGTTCGGGGTGCTATCCACGCCTGGGCCGGACAAAGCCGACTCCTCGCTCTAAGCAGCATAAGTCTTTAGGGACTCGAAAACCTCTCGAATAGCGACCGACTCTCGCCCTATCATGACGGTCAGTTTTAGCTTTCTCCACTGAGGTGCTTAACCCAGCTCAACCGGGGCACAATCGCAGTGGTTCTCCCAGCGCTACCTTAGCCGATATAACAGAACGTAAGGTACCAAAACATGGGAGCCGGGCAAACCGAACTATTGACCCAAGACATGATTCGGAGCCGATGCATATAATGCTATAAGTTCAGGGTGCCGCACTTGTGAAAGTGTTCGAACTTATCACATCATATTTTGGGGTACTTAAGCCCCTGGTGTATTTGGCCGTAGCAAAGCGTACAGATGCAACATGTCATAAGTGAACATATATAGATAAGAAAAAGGAATGCAATAATAGGAAAAAGCTGTGCATTGTTTATTAAAAAAGCTGCGGTAAAAGTAGAACAATACAAATAGTGCGATAAGCAAGGGACGGGACTATTTGACATGTCCCCCTCCAGGAGCGAGCTGTGGGATGATATGTAAAACAAGTATACTGCTCGTTATAGAGACCACCTGGACACTCAACGTAGCTTTCTGCTTCCCTGGCTGTTGCATCGTGTGTTCGGCGGTTCTACTGTCGGACATGGCTTCTTGATAAAGGAGTCCTGAAAGTAAGAAAAAAGAATTATACAATCGGCAGCCCCTGGTGCGGTTGAGCCGCATTCTGGGCCTGCCGTGTCCGTGCCCCTCCCCCTATGCCCATGGTATTTCCAGAGCGTAATTATGTACGCGTAGTACTGGTTTCGCAATTTCGCGAGGGCTGGGGTTGGGGCCGCATTGCTACGTGTGCTCGGGACGTGCCAGGCGGTCTTGTTGTAGGTTACTTCGGGCACGCTTGACGGTGTCCGGACGTTTAATAGTCGGACTCGAGAATTGCCTTGAGAGGCTGCTTTGTACTTTCGCCGCGAGAGCCGCCGTATGCTCCTCCGTTCGGAGAGAGTGTTCGGTGTTTCCGTTGACCGTAATGACTCCCCGAGGTCCTGGCATCTTGAGCTTGAGGTATGCGTAGTGCAGCACCGCATTGAACTTTGCAAATGCGGTTCGTCCGAGCAGTGCGTGATAGCCGCTGCGTAATGGGACTTTGTTGAAGATTAACTCCTCGTTTCGGAAGTTATCCGGGGATCCGAAGACCACTTCAAGTGTAACTGAGCCCATACAGTTGGCCTCTACACCTGGTATGACGCCTTTAAAGGTCGTCTTTGTGGGTTTAATCCTTGAGGGGTCTATGCCCATTTTGCACACTATATCCTGATAAAGCAGGTTCAGGCTGCTGCCGCCATCCATCAGGACTCTAGTGAGGTGAAATCCGTCAACGATTGGGTCTAGAACCAATGCGGCAAATCCGCCATGGCGGATGCTAGTGGGGTGGTCCCTTCGATCAAAAGTGATCGGGCAGGAGGACCACAGATTGAACTTTGGGGCGACTGGCTCCATCGCATATACGTCCCTTAGTGCACGCTTCCGCTCCCTTTTGGATATGTGGGTTGCGTATATCATGTTCACCGTCCGCACTTGTAGGGGGAAGCCCTTCTGTCCTCTATTGTTCGGCGGCCAGGGCTCCTCCTCATCATTGCTATGCAGCCCCTTGTCGTTGTTTTTGGCATTTAACTTGCCTGCCTGCTTGAACACCCAATAGGTTTTTCGGGGGTGCCGTGTATCTGGCATGAGCGATCGAGTATTCGATCCAAATTGGACGGGCCCGGAGTATTTCTTTTGAATGGCTTTTTCCGCTGACCGGGTTTAGAGCCTCTAAATCCGGCATTGACTGTCGTATACTCAACATTATCGCCATTAATGCGGCGCTTGTGCTTGTTGCGACACGACCTGCCGTTGCTGTCCTTGGTATCCGAATTACCAAGGCTCTTGGTCATGTCGTTACTACGAGCTAGCCAACTGTCCTCTCCCGCGCAAAAGCGTGTCATGAGTGTTGTGAGGGCTGCCATGGATTTCGGCTTTTCCTGTCCTAGGTGCCGGGCAAGCCACTCGTCGCGGATGTTATGTTTGAAGGCTGCAAGGGCCTCTGCATCCGGACAGTCAATGATTTGATTTTTCTTGATTAGGAACCGTGTCCAGAATTGTCTGGCCGATTCCTCTGGCTGCTGAATTATGTGGCTTAGGTCATCGGCGTCTGGTGGTCGCACATAGGTGCCCTAGAAGTTGTCGAGGAATGCGGCTTCTAGGTCTTCCCAACAGCCAATTGACTCCGCTGGCAAGCTATTAAGCCAATGCCGAGCTGGTCCTTTAAGCTTGAGTGGGAGGTATTTGATGGCGTGTAGATCATCACCGCGGACCATGTGGATATGAAGGAGATAGTCCTCGATCTAGACCGCAGGATCTGTCATGCCATCGTATGATTCAATGTTACGGGTTTGAAACCCTCAGGGATTTGATGATCCATCACTTCGTCTGTGAAGCATAGTGGGTGTGCGGCACCTCTGTATTGGGCTATATCACGACGCAGCTCAAATGAGCTTTGTCTACTGTGTTTGGCCCGGCCGGAATTGCCATATCCAGCGTGACTGTTATCATCACGTATCGTGGGGCGCCCACGTGATCCGTAGATCGATCTTGTTTGCCTTGCCTTGTCCTCTAGTATATCCCGCAGGTCTGGCGCATTTTCCCGCGCCTTGGTATTTTTTGAGCGGCGCCGGGGTGCGGCTTGAGTGGAGGGCCGAGAGGCCTCTCTGTCGCGGCCACAAGGTGGCCGGTCGGCCGTATCATGCGCTGGTGATGTAGGTTTAGGTGCTTCCTCCTCTAATCAGGGTAGCAGCCTGCGTTTTGGGTAGCTCTTGGAGGGGCGTCCGAGTTCATACTCTTCGGCCACAAGGACTTCAGTCCATCTGTCGGCTAGCAAGTCTTGGTCAGCTCTAAGATGTTGCTGCTTTTTCTTGAGGCTGCTTGCCGTGGCCATAAGCCTACATTTAAAACGTTCTTGTTCGACGGGATCCTCAGGCACGACAAATTCATCGTCGTCGAGGCTTGCCTCGTCTTCGGAGGGAGGCATGTAATTATCGTCCTCTACCTCTCTGTCTGCCGCTCTCTCATGAGGGCTGGCATCTCCATCCTTCTGCGCTGAATCCTGCTGGAGGGGGTTGTCTTCGGCACTTTTCGGGGTGTTTTTGTCTCCCGTGCCGGAATCACCGTTTTTGCTATGGCGGGATTTAGAGCGGCGCCGCTGACGCCGGCGCTTAGGCTATTTCTTGGAGGGGTCATCCTCCGTTGTTCCATCGCCATTCCCATCTTTTGGGATGTCCACCATGTAAATGTCGTATGACGAGGTGGCCTTTCAGTGCCCTATAGGCGCTGGTTCTTGGTCGTCTCCTGCATCGTCCTCCATACCGTCGATGTCTTCGGAGTCGAAGTCGAGCATGTCAGTTAAATCATCGATAGTGGCTACAAAGTGGGTGGTGGGTGGGCTTTGAATTTCTTTGTCGTCCGCATCCCAACCTTCCTGAGCATAGTCCGGCCAGGGCTCTCCTGACAAAGAGAGAGACTTTAGTGAATTCAGGATGTCGCCAAAGGGCGAGTGCTGAAAGATGTCCGCGGCGGTGAATTCCATGACCGGCGCCCAATCAGATTCGATTGGCAGGGGCGCAGAAGGTTCGGAGTCCGGAGAGGAATCCAGCACCTTGGAGTTACGAGCCTTGTAAAGGACAGGGATGGTGTTCGGCTCAATCGCCGTAGAGATCATAGCCCCCGAGGCGGTGTCCAGCCACCCATCCTCGATCGGCGCAGTCAGCTCCGAGCTAAGGGTCGGAGCGGACACTGGTGCGGCCTCCAGGGCACTGTTCGGCGGCAGAGCTAGATCATGCCCATCGTGACAGTGCGGCGCGCTTGGCTGTGGCTCGAACCCGTCGAAGATCAAGTCTCCGCGGACGTCATCCGTGTAGTTCAAACTTCCAAATTTGACCTGATGGCCAGGGGCGTAGCTTTCAATCTGCTCCAGATGGCCAAGCGAATTGGCCCACAGTGCAAAGCCGCCGAATATGAAGATCTGTCCGGGGAGAAAAGTCTCACCCTGGACCACATCATTGTTGATGATCGGAGGAGCCATCGGGCCTAAAGATGACGACACAGAGGAACTCTCAATGAAAGCACCAATGTCGGTGTCAAAACCGGCAGATCTCGGGTAGGGGGTCCCGAACTGTGCGTCTAGGCGGATGGTAACAGGAGACAAGGGACACGATGTTTTTACCCAGGTTCGGGCCCTCTCGATGGAGGTAAAACCCTACTCCTACTTGATTAATATTGATGATATGGGTAGTACAAGAGTAGATCTACCACGAGATCAGAGAGGCCAAACCCTAGAAGCTAGCCTATGGTATGATTGTTGTTCGTCCTACGGACTAAAACCCTCCGGTTTATATAGGCACCCAAGAGGGTTAGGGTTACACAGAGTCGGTTACAATGGTAGGAGATCTACATATCCGTATCGCCAAGCTTGCCTTCCACGCCAAGGAAAGTCCCATCCAGACATGGGACGAAGTCTTCAATCTTATATCTTCATAGTCCAAGAGTCCGGCCAAAGGTGATAGTTCGGCTATCCGGACACCCCCTAATCTAGGACTCCCTTGGCAGCCCTTAGCAAGAAAGTGCTGAAGCTCCAACTTATATATCTTTTTTGATACTAGTACTAGAGGTCGAGTAGTGGTAGAGTAGTTTATATTTTCTGTGCATACAGTACTAGTTATTCGTGCTTCAAAACTGAATGGCATGCCATTAAAAAATAAAGGTTGATAACTAATGCGGCACCTTAGGCCAACGTGTCCAGATCGCATTTTGCACGAGAAATTACACACCATGTTTCGTTGACATGTGGTCCCGTTCCAACATGTCAATGAGACGACGGCGAGTCCTTTTGTACAATTTCTGAATGGACGTCTATGTAGGCCGAGGCGCCTCTTCATGTATCATGGCAACCGTCCACCGCCTCTTCGCATTTCCCTTGATTTGGAACTGTTGTCGCATGCTCTTCCTTCCTCCACCATTTGCCTTCACCCTTCCTTCTACCATTGTTTGATCGTCTTCTCCATGGAGGGAACATGCCGGAAACGACCCCGTTATTCTTGCCCCGATCTGAAAGATGATGTGGTGGAGGAACTCATTGATCAGTGCGACGTCATCACCTCGGCTAGCATGGCAAGTTCGTTCAAGACCATTATCGACTCAACTAATAACATCATCACAAGGAACCCAAGGTTCCAGGAGCGGGTTGATCTCCCCTATCTTCTTCGCCATGACCTTCTAACTGGCGCGCGGACGACGAAGGACTCGCCTTGTGCAAGTTGATGACGCTTGGCAATGATACGTGTGATGTTAAGATGCCATTGCTTGAGGGTAAGGCTTGGGCAGGCGCAAATGGAGATTGGGTTGTTTATATTGGGTCCAACTGCGAGTGGGAACTTGTGAATGTGTACACTCGTCACTGGGTTCCACTTCCAAAAATCTTAGACTGCCCAGAGGTTGAGCACACCGGTATTCTACGCACGTTCAAATACGATCATGGTGACTATCGTCTATGGAAGATAGCAATTTGTCGAGTTCCCAACCGCTCCTGGTATTACACAAACTATGAAGTTGTTGCTATCTTCAACAAGCTTGTTGCCGTCCTTACTTCCACACCTCGATGGAAATTGCTCAAAAATCAATTTCTGTACATGGATGAGTACTATGATGCAACTCAATGCAAGGGTCTTGTGTTTGCTGCCACCACTCGTGGCACTGTTTTTAAATGGGATCCTTATGCTTTCGGTACGTTTGTCTTAGTGATTATAATTGTTTCATCCACATGCATGTGGGTTAGCTAGTTTCCATTTACTAATTAACCTTATGTGTTTCCAAGGTCATGTGAACATTCCACCACCTATACTTGAAAAATTTTATAACCAGGGGGGAGATGACGATGGTGATGATCACGAGCATGAGGACGAGCGGGACCCATATACTCAGTGGCGCCTGGCAACTTATTCCGATGGATCACCTCTTCTTGTCTGTGTACAGGGCACTGCTGATGATACTAAGGAAGCAGGTGTTGTCTCGCATGGTCGCACTCTCCGGACCTATTCCAACATCTGTGGCAGGGTATTCGGGATGGATACTAGTGTGCTAGCACCAAGACCTTCTCCCCGGTTCAATATTGATAGTCTTGAAGGAAACTTGCTCTTCCTTGGACAAAACTATCCAATGATGGTGAAAGGCGATCCAGCTGTTGTTGACACAACGTTACTACCATTTATGAGAAGCAACTGTATCTATACCTTGTACATTGCTATGCTTCCCTACCGTGGCCTTCACAATATGCGTCCTGACATAGGCCGCTTCAGCCTGGATGATCAGTCTTGCGTTGGTCTCGAGATTGACAGTAGCCGGCCCTTCCCAGAGAATCACTTCTGGTTCAAAGCAAGTGTTTCCAACGCCAGCAAGTGGTTGAGCTGAAGTTCATTTCATTGCTTGTTATTTGTTGTGTTATGAAAACTTTAGTATTTATAATGTATCCTTGTTATCCTTGTGGGTTGATGTTCTGTTGTATGTAATGCTAAATGATATGCCTGTGATAAACTTACTAAATTTATGAATGACTTTCGAGTCGCTTCTCAGAGTGGGTGCTGCAATGAGGCAAAAATATATTTTCCGAATACATAATTGTATGTGCATTGCAACAGGTTATTGGATGAGTCCAATCAACAATAGTACTACTATTTATACTAGCTTCACATGCTTCGCGCGTTGGGCGGGTGTTTTTACTGTAGCTGTGAGTCCCATCATCCTAGGTCCTCGGATGAGTCTAGTAGAAATTTCATTCTGATGTTTGGGTTCAAACTTCGAAAACTGCTGCACTATCTCTATGTCTACATATACATAATAAACAAGTTTTAAACTTGAGACCAGCCATCCACCCTCACAAAGAACACTTTTTAACCTAGCACAGACTCCAGGAAATTCGGCAACAATGAAGTTGAGGTGGGCCATATGTTAATGTGTTTGCTGTATGTAACCAGCACCTCGAATCCTCGATATATAGTAGGGTGGCATGGGCCAGAACAAGCATTCACGTACAGGAGTATGACACACGCCACCAGCACGACTTCCATCTAACAGCACCATATTTCTTGGAGTCCATGCTACAACTATCTCTTCAACCTCCGGCTTCGTTTCTCTATCAGCCATCACGCGGCGGGCAAGGTGGGGGTTTGCTGATAGTCGGTTTCCTCAACTGCGGTCCCACGTGGGACATCTAGAATCCAGGTCGTGTCATGCAAGAAAATGGAGTGCTAGTTGAGGCCACGTGATGTGCATCTTGGGTTAAGCTGTAAATATAATCTTACTCTTGAGTAACTCCAAAAGTAGCCACCGAAGATCTTTATTGGATTTGTTTTTCATCACCAGCATGTCGGGGTGAAAGATGTGCAGGTTCAGTGGGTCATCTTGCGTTTTCACTAACATGTGGGACCGCATGTGAGCAAACAGACGATGGCCTCCACGCGTCTACTGGCTGGCATAGAAGAGAGAGAGAGAGAGAGAGAGAGAGAGAGAGGATGGCTAAGCACGGACTCCAGGGAATTTGTTCTACGTAACCAGCACCTCGATATAGGCTCGATATAGTGGGGTGGCATGGGCCATAACTAGCATTCACGTTTAGCAGTACGGCACATGCCACCCACATGAGTCCCATCTGACACCGATTTTCTTGGAGTCATGCTACAACCATCTCTTCTCCCTCCTATTTTCTCCGCTATCGCGCGGTGGGCGCGGTGGGGGTTTGCCGATAGTTGGTTTGCTCAACTGCGGTCCTATTTGCAAGTGAAAATGCAACATAACACGCATTCCCCTTGAGCGGCATGCCGGACCAACCATATGGGGGTGCGACGCGAACACGGCAGGCTTTTCCTTTTGAACTTGCAACTTGTAAAATTTGGTTCTACTCCATGGCGAGACCGATAGACAGAAATAACAATTTTCCCTAGAGTAATGAGAAGTTTGGTTCTGGCGCGGTTCATGCATGGAGTACATACGAAAATTATGAAGTTGATGCGAAAGGTAAGATAATTACTAGTAGTACAATATACTACTACATTGATTTGACGGAAATATAAAAATACATACGAATCCATCAACGACATCCTCACGCCCTAGTGCACAGGGTAACCAACCGACATGTGAGGAGTAGCAGCGTTGGCGGAGAGCTCAACGTGATTCTGAACAATGCCATCCAAGGTTGCCTTGCGGTCCAAGAAGGCCAACGACCTATCGTCCTCCTCTTGCATGTAGTAGTCCTTGTGGACGATTTGCGCGTAGACGTGGGTGATTATGTCGACGATGTCTTGCTGCGCCAGGCGCTGTGCGGCGAGCGTGACCTCAAGGTGGACATTCTCTGGCGCGACGGCGGGCAGTCGCAGGGCCACCAGTGCGTCGAAGAGGTTGTTACCATAGAGGCCGTTGAGGGTGGTGGGCATCGCACAGCCTGGACGCGTGGGCTGGAGGCGTACGTCAAGGTCGTCCGCAAGCTTCTTGATGACGGTGAACTTGTCGAGGAAGCCAACAAGGACCTCGTCGAACAAGGAAACAAAGTTGTCATTCAAGCGGCTTCTTACCCTGGCGGCCTCAAGCATGACCTGGAGACATTCCTGGGTGTCGAGCCACAGGCCGACGTCATGGACCATTTGGCACAGCCGGCTTATGCTTGTGCTCATCACCTCCATGGGTTTAGCTTCTAGTCAACTGATCTTGCGATTGGAGTGATCACTCTTGCCCTTGGTTAGGGTGCATGGGTGCGTAGGATTTTGTAGATTGGACCGGTGGGGAGCCTTTATATGAGAAGTGCAGACTGCGTTGCATTCGGGCGCGGCTTCATTGACTTACTGCACCTGCCTTTGGTGTATGACTGGTGGGCCCAATAGGTGGCTGGCCTACATGTCATACAGTCAAAGGCAGGTGCAGTAGAGGTCCGAGGAGTAGATGGCCAACACACACGTGAATGCAATGGACTGAGCTCCGGTGCCTCAACTTCACCTGCCTTTGGCTGTATGATGGGTGGGCCAGCCACCCATTGGGCCCACCTATCATACACCCAAAGGCAGGTGCAGTAAGTCAATGAAGCTGCGTCCCCCTCCGTGCCGGTGCAGTATAGTCATCTCACCGGACCTCTAGTTGGGGCCAAACGAGAGAACTTTGATGTTTACTGGTTTATTGGCCCCCTTTGCATTTTGCGCCAAGTTTTGACCTTTGATTTAACTAATAAAATGTTAATGCATGTAACAAAAAATGTTGTGCTAAGTAGTCTCAAGTCATTGGATGCATACACATCCCACGTCTCGTATTGGGTGATTTCCTTTTTCTTGGCAAACAACTAGGAACGAGGTGGGTTGTTAATGCACCGCGCCTAAATTTTTTGGGATTACTAGTATTTGGTTTTCGTAACATGACTAATGCACCAGTACAGAGGGAGTACAATAGTAGTTTTTGATTGCAATTTTTTGTTGGTAGCTTACCAAGCTGAGCGCTCGGTGAGTACAATAGTAGTCCGATTGATGAGACTTCAGATTTGAGCCATCTACTGGAAGGAATAAAACAATACACCATGTATTTATTTACAGAGGGAGTAGTATATTTTTTGTGACATGCATTACTAGGCTAGCCATTACTAGATATTTCTACTCAAATACTAAATCCACAGACGTGGTAGTACTAGTACTAAATCCAGACGGTGGTGCTAGTACTAGTAGTAGTACTACCAATGTAGTAGTACTGTACTACCCGTTTGTCAAATTATTATGTGCTGCTCCTCATAGTGAAGTGACAAGAACCTGCGCCGGAGCTGACACCTGAGTGTAGGTGCCGTGTTCGACATACCAAAGTCAGCCTCACCATCTATAGTCACTATCATCATGGCTGTATAGCTAGCCTGCTCACAACTAGCCGTGTTCGACATAATTTCCCGTGCGTACATGCCCGTGCATTGCACGGAACACTAAGATTGGGGGTGGATGGTGGCGGCAGCGGCCATCGCGCCAGATTTTTCCATGGCCTTCTAGATGTGGTGGGGAGGAGATACGGCTGATTGTGAGAGACAAGGAGTTGTTTGTAAATAGGGAACAAGTGCGGGCATCTTTTTGCAAAACTGCAGAAGTTTGGTTTGTATACGTCAGATCTAGATCCGATGGCTATTGGTGAAATATGTCAAGAACACCATCATCACCAACTCAGGACCTATTTGATTCGCAGGATTTTGAAAACGCAGGAATATGACACGACAATACTTACAAGTTTCAAACTGATATTACAAATGTTAGGAGTAATGCCGCACCTACGAAGAGGGAATTACTAGGAAGTTTACGTAAGAATTTTCATTGCTTTAGGTGGATGCAATATTATTGTACAAACTAAAATCCACCTGCCTGACAAGTAACTAATGGACAAATAAATTTTCGAGTCTCTGGCCACTTCATGTTTCAAAAACAAATTTAGCTTCTACGGAGACTTTGTCATTTAGGCTTAGACGCTTGCGGTGATTAGCATGCCATTCATTGTTGCGCCAGAGAACACCAAACCTCATTACCTTGAGCACACTTGCCTCCGGAACACAGAACCTGGCCAATTTAATCACAGATGTGCTACCTCGGTAGTCGATCAAATCAACTTCTGTAAGATGGATATCAAGGCATTCGATGAGATTGTTAAGTGCAACACATTTTTCACTTTCGGGTCTTTTTTATCTGCAAAAGAAGGGAACATATTAGACCAACTGGCTGTATAAGATTGCCGTGCCATCAAGAGGTACCAATATCATTCGCCCGTATGATAGTTTTCTTTTGAAACAAGGCATACGATAGGGTTGGCTGGCTAGTGATATTTTTTGACTCTCTCTCTCTCTCTCTCTTTGCTCTCATTTACCTAGGAGCACATGAAGAGCTTGGGTATTTGTTGCCTTCCACTATGTGGCCGATGCCATATTTCTCAAAAGTATGCCACATAATATGCACCGATGTCCAATCAAAAAATTTTGGCACCGCTCTAGCGATGTGAGAGAGTTGGCACCGTTGTGCACACAGACCCTCATGTATAAATAAATCAATCAAACCAACTACATCAGCCTCTCACTCTCCCAAACAAGTGTTTTTTAATTGCCTCAGTCCTCTCCCTCTTCCACGCAAGTGTTTTTCATTGCGTGAGTTAATTTGGCACCAGAGCAAAGTAGGTGATCCAGATTGGGGCACCAGGTGAGCAATGGAGGGGCATCGATGCCAAATGCATCACAAGTGAATTTGGCACGTGTTTTGGTCTACATAGTGGAGGGCTGTTATAGCCCACTTTTATACTACCTTGTATTTAGTGTAAAATTTTGACCATATATTTACCTAAGAAAACACCAATGCATGTCACAAAAAATTATATCATTTGAAACTATGTTCAAATACGAATCCAACGATATAATTTTTAGTGACATGCATTAACATTTTGTCAACTAAATCTATGGTCAAATTTTGACTCTATAAAATAGGAAGAGTAAACTCGAACGTAGGTAGTACTTGCTCTTAGGGTAACCATAGAGTTACTAGTCTAAGTTACTTGCCACTATGACTAGCCTAGGCTACTATAGTGGTAGTACAACAAAAAAACGATGCAGGTGATCACGTGAGAAAAAAATACTAAAAACATTTCTTTCGGTGCAATGCGTAGATGCAGTTTTGAACACTACACTTGTCGTCGTAATTTGGGAAAATTACAAAAAAATTGAGCTACGTTGTAATTACCGTTTACTAATAGGAAAGAAGTTTCACCTCGTCGAGGTGATGTGGAGGCTAATGAACCCGTGGATCTGCTGAAGACGAATGTACTCGACCACAATACAACTGCGGTGCAGGTGCTCCATAGCCTTCTTCGAGATGCCAACATCGAAGAGGTCGAGCTGCTTGAGTTGAGGGAGAAAGAAGGGCGGGCACGACATTAATCTGGGGAAGATAGCAGGAGCTGAAGTTGGTGCGACACAACGTTAACGTGAGGCGGAGCGCGGCAGAGAGCGACATCGTCCAGCTTCAAAGCTGAGCTCCTCGAGCTGATCTAGGGTGGAGGATAAGAACCACTCTTGGACTTGGCTTGGACCTTGCAGTTGGTACTGAACATGCAGATGTCAAGGCATCTGGCTAGCCCAGGGTGCGATGAAAGGATCTTGGAGACTGCGGCCATGCGTTTGCAATCCCCATCGCAGAGGCAGCTGTCGATGGTGAGGTTGAGGGGGAAGCGGTGCCAGAGGGGGCTCCACCGTCGGGAGAGCAGGGTGGTCTTTACCACAGATTTGGTGGGGAGGAGGCCGATGATGATGAGCAGCATGTCATCGGGGAGGCTGCTGATGAAGTCCAGGCTCGCTGGATGTGGTTTTGTCTTGAGCCGCCTCCGCTTGTTGGCTGCCTCGCCGTCCATCTCAGCCGGCGGCAACGCCGGTGTACATGTGTGCTGGTGTGTGTTGTGTGTTGGGTGTGCGCGAGTGTGTCCTTTTGTGCATGCCGCCGCGCAGTGGTGAACTGTGCGCGAGTGCATCCGTCACGCAGAAGAAGTGTGCCCTCAATTTACTAGTGTGCGGGGTGCTACCCCGAGTGGTTTCAACTTTGTTTACTTCACTGCTTGTCAGATGGGCCTCTAGTTTACTTATTTTCACCCACTGCCACATGGGCCAGCACACGAAGATAGAGAACATGAGCTAACAAGGCAGCATGTGGACTGGTTGACCGGTTAACTAAACAATATACGAAGCTATACGCTGACACAATGACCATATAATCCCTCGGTATATAGAGTTTGAGTGAGAGGGGAGGCCCATGAGAGATAGCAGAGAGAGAGAAAGAGCTACTCCCTCCATTCGATAATTTAGTGCCTACATTTTTTTGAAGTCAAACTTTTGAAACATCGACCAAGTTTATAAAGAAATTACTTGTATCTACAATACCAAAGATAAATGATACTATGAAGTAAGTACATGTTGTGGTGAATCTAATGATCGTTCCAGATGTAAATGTTTTTCTCCACATATACCTGGTCAAACTTTTCTGAGGTTTGACCTTTCAAAACATCCATATGCTTATGGACGTGAGAGAGTACCTAACTAGAGAGAGAGAAATAGAGAGAGTGACTCAAAAAAAGTGTGTGTGCGTGTGTGAAAGAGACATGGACAATACACGATAAAAGAGAAAAAGCATGTGTGTCTTATGCAAACATATCACACATGCATCTTTGACATTGGAAAAAGGTGACGAGATAATGTGTGGTTGTTTGCAACTGAGAGAGAAAGACCCCTAGCACATGGCCAATAGGGGTCTGACAAACAAGGGAGAGAGGTCGAGAGCGACGTACGGAGAAAATGCAGACATGGGGAGGAGAGTGTATGTTTGTCATAGAGAGATCCCCTGGAGATCGTGATGGGACTACATGGGTGGGAGATCAAGTGACAAGGTGTGTGCGCGATAGAAGATACCCTGAGAGATATCGAGATAGACGTATGGATGGAAGGAGACAATACGTGTGTTCCTGATGGCTAGTGAGAGATAGTCATACTTAGGGGGGAGTGCGTGCGCCTATGATGGAGTGAGGGATTATGGTACTTAGGGGTGTGTGTGTCACATAGAGAGAGAACAAGGACGGAGAGTGTGAGATGAGTCTATGTAGCGCGAGCGAGACATGTGTATGTGTGAACCAGGGAGATATAAAGTTTGAGAGAGATAGAGGAGCCCAATAAGGCTGAGTTGTGCATCAGATAGCTGAGAGGGGGAAAGAGATATTCCATCTGCTCGATAATGCAGCTCATATAAATTTTTTAGAAGTCAAACCTTGGAAACTTTGACCAGGTTTACACAAATATTATTTATATGTACAATACCAAAGATACATCATACGAAACTACATCTCATGATGAATCTAATGGTATATGTTTGTCGTTCTAGATGTGAATGTATTTCTCCACGTACATGGTCAAACTTTGTGATGTTTGACTTTTCAATAAATCTATATGCTATGGACCGAAGAGAGTGCCTAAGTCGAGAGAGATCAAGTGCGTGTGAAGGAGAATGAGTGAGTGTGCAAAAATAGTATGTGTGTGAAAGAGAAAGAGACAACAAACGATAAATCAGAGATATATAGTGTGTGTGTGTTCGTTTCTTATGCAAACATATCACGCATGCATCTCCGAGATAGAAAAGCGAGGTGAGGAGATACACAAAGATAGCTAGTGTGTGATTGTTTGCAACGGAGGGAGACACCCCTATAGCACATGTCCTATAGCGGTCTGGCCAACAAGGAACAAAGGTCGAGAGGGACGCATGGAGAAGATGGACACATGGGGAGGGAGAGAGGGTGTGTTTGTGATAGAGTGATCCCCTCGAGATAGTGAGGGGGCTATATGGGTGGGAGATCGAGGGACGAGGTGCATGTGCGACAGAAGATGCCCTGAGAGAAATCAAGATAGACCATGCACATGTTTGTGATGGAGAGTAAGAATTAGCTAGTCATATACATACAGGGGGACTGCGTGTGCCTACAATTGAGTGAGAGACCATCATACTTGGCTAGGCATGAGATTGTGTGTGTGCGTGTGAGATGGAGAGAGAACGAGGGAGAGAGATAGAGTTTTAGATGGGTCTATCAAGTGCGGGTGAGATACGCATGTGTATGTGTGACCCAGGGAGATGGAGAGTTTGAGAGAGAGAGAGAGAAAGGGAAGAGCTCCGAGACGACAGAGGGTGCATGAGATAGTTACGGGCAACGAGCCAGGGAATTTGTGTGCGTATGATGAGTGCACCCTAGATATTTAGCTTGGACTAGAGAATCATACATAGTGTGCGAGAGAGACCTATACATGGAGTATATATGCATGCGAACTAGAAAGACCCCCCCCACACACAAAGAGAGAGAGATAGAGAGAGAGGGAGAGGGACCAACAAGGTTTGTGTGTTGGATGCGTGCGATAGAATTGAAGATTGTCGGCGAGAGAGAGAGAGAGCAGGAGTCCGGGAGAGGGGGAGATTGCGTTTTATGCTTCAAAGGCCGATATAAACCATGTTTTGATATAAACTTGCATTTAAATATTTAAATTGGAGAATATGTTGCGTGCAATTCACACATGAACGGAGATATGCGTATCAAACAAGTTCATTAATTTGACTTTCAACATGTTCATGGAGTACTATAATACTGTACAACAAGCTACTTGATTGAGGTGTTCAATTTTGGATTTAGTTCACTATTTTGACCTGGTGAACGAGCTATCTCATTTTGGGTTTGATTCCCGTTTTTGAGTGGGTCAACTATTTGTCATATAGTAAGTTGTTAGCAACGAGCATGTAAAAACACATTAGTCCCGGGCATCATCTCTCCATATAAAAAAGAAGTCACAAGCTAATATTTCAAAATTCGCCCGCCACCCTTTTCCCCAATGTCGGAGACGCTGTCCGTTTGCCGTCGTGCACTGGGCCGTGTGCCTCTTACTCCGTGCTGTCGGAGCTGCGTCGACGACGGCCGCGTGAACCGTACTGGAGCCGATTCACTCCCGCTGTTGTGCACGGCACCGGAGTGGCTCCAACGTTGGAAGTGTCCAGCAAGGTCCCGGCGCTGCTTCCCCATAGCCGTCGACCACCATGACATCTCTGCTTTCCTGCCGCCGGTAGCCACCGCAACCGCGCCGGCTGTTGGGGAACGTAGCAATAATTCAAAATTTTCTTACGTATCACCAAGATCAATCTAGGAGATTCTAGCAACAAGAGAGAGAGAGAGAGAGAGGATGCGCATCTTCATACCTTTGAAGATCGCTAAGCGGAAGCGTCACTAGAACGCGGATGATGGAGTCGTACTCACGGCGATTCAAATCGCGGAAGATCCGATCTAAAGCCGAATGGATGGTGCCTCCGCGTTCAACACACGTACAGCCCGTGGATGTCTCCTCCTTCTTGATCCAACAAGGGGAGAGGAGAAGTTGAGGGAGAGCTCTGGCAGCACGACGGCGGGGTGGTGGAGCTTGCGGTTCTCCGGCAGGGCTTCGCCAAGCACTACTATCGAGGAGGAGGTGTTGGGGAGGGAGAGGGCTGCGCCAGGGGAAGGGTGCAACATCCCTCCCACCTCCCCTCTATTTATAGGGGCAAGGGAGAGGGGGGGAGGCCCCCTCCATATGGATCTAGAGGGGGGGGGGGGGGGCGGCCAAGGGGGGGAGGCTTGCCCCCCCAAGCCAAGGAGGGCGCCCCCTTTAGGGTTCCCCCCAACCCTAGGTGCATGGGCCCTAGGGGGGGCGGGTGGATCCCAGCCCTCCTAGGGGCTGGTTCCCCTCCATATTCAGCCCATAGGGCCCTCCGGGGCAGGTGGACCCTCCCAGTGGACCCCCGGAACCCTTTCGGTGGTCCTGATACAATACCGATAAACCCCCGAACACTTCCGGCGACCGAATAAGGACTTCCCATATACAAATCTTTATCTCCCAACCATTCCGGAACTCCTCGTGATGTCTGGGATCTCATCCGAGACTCCAAACAACATTCGTTAACCACATACTATTTCCCATAACAACTCTAGCGTCACCGAACCTTAAGTGTGTAGACCCTATGGGTTCGGGAATCATGCAGACATGACCGAGACAGCTCTCTGGCCAATAACCAATAGTGGGATCTAGATACCCATGTTGGATCCTACGTGTTCCACGATGATTTCATCGGATGAACCACGATGTCGGGGATTCAATCAATCCCGTATACAATTCCCTTTGTCAACCGGTATGTTACTTGCCCGAGATTCGATCGTCGGTATCCCAATACCTCGTTCAATCTTGTTACTGGCAAGTCTCTTGACTTGTTCCGTAATGCATGATCCCATGACTAACTTATTAGTCACTATGAGCTCATTATGATGATGCATTACCGAGTGGGCCCAGGGATACCTCTCCATCATACGGAGTGACAAATCCCAGTCTCGATTTGTGCCAACCCAACAGACACTTTTGGAGATACATGTAGTGTACCTTTATAGCCACCCAGTTACATTGTGACGTTTGGTACACCAAAAGCATTCCTACGGTATCCAGGAGTTGCACAATCTCATGGTCTAAGGAAATGATACTTGACATTAGAAAAGCTCTTAGCAAACGAACTACACGATCTTGTGCTATGCTTAGGATTGGGTCTTGTCCATCACATCATTCTCCTAATGATGTTATCCCGTTATCAACGACATCTAATGTCCATGGTCAGGAAACCATAACCATCTATTGATCAACGAGCTAGTCAACTAGAGGCTCACTAGGGACATGTTGTGGTCTATGTATTCACACATGTATTACGGTTTCTGGTTAATACAATTATAGCATGAAGAATAGACAATTATCATGAACAAGGAAATATAATAATAACCATTTTATTATTGCCTCTAGGGCTAGGGATGAAAATGGAGTGGAAACTTCCTGTTTTTCCGGAGGAAAAATGGAAACATAGAGGAAATATGAAATCAAAAATGGATATTTGCAAAACGGAAGTGGAAGTGGATTTTTTAATGCGAAAAAATGGAACGGTGTTTTCCAGTGGAATAGGCGTGGAAACGGAACTTTCCATTTCCGTTAATATGGAATTTTCATTTTCACTACAGACCTATGTCTGCTTTGTAGTCCAACCACCAACAACACACAATTATACAATGAGTAGAATGGATCATTTGAGCCCATCTTCTACAACCACACATGTACTAAGCTTGACCGTATAAGCAATTGTTTAGTATTACTACAATACTACACTAAGTTGCTAACATAACGATGTTATTTTGTAGCCATGTCAAAATTTCATTAATTTTGGTTGTGTTTTGTGTGTATTTCTCTATGATTCAAGGGTTTTTTAAGTTCTATTCAACGCCCACTTCTGTTTCCGTGTCCGCTTTGTATTAGCTCCGTGTACGTTTTCGGTAGCATTTATTTCCGTATTCATTTCCTGGGTGTCTGTATTTGTTTCCGTTTTTGCAAAAATATATGAAAACTAATGTGGTAGCACCTAGTTCCATCCGTTTCTGCTCCATTTTCATCCCTATCTAGGGCATATTTCCAACAGTCTCCCACTTGCACTAGAGTTAATAATCTAGTTACATTGTGATGAATCGAACACCCATAGAGTTCGGGTGTTGATCATGTTTTGCTCGTGGAAGAGGTTTAGTCAACGGATCTGCGACATTCAGATCCGTATGCACTTTACAAATATCTATGGCTCCATCTCGAACATTTTCACGAATGGAGTTGAAGCGACGCTTGATATGCCTGGTCTTCTTGTGAAACCTGGGCTCCTTGGCAAGGGCAATAGCACCAGTGTTGTCACAGAAGAGAGTCATCGGGCCCGATGCATTGGGAATAACTCCTAGGTCGGTAATGAACTCCTTCATCCATATTGCTTCATGTGCTGCCTCCAAGGCTGTCATGTACTCCACTTCACATGTAGATCCTGCCACGATGCTCTGCTTGCAACTGCACCAGCTGACTGCCCCACCATTCCCAAACCATAATTCATACGGTGTCGTCTCAACGGATTTAGATGGTGCCCTATTTAAAGTGAATGTGGATGTCTCTAAAGCATAACCCCAAAATGATAGTTGTAAATCGGTAAGAGATATCATAGATCACACCATATCAAATAGAGTGCGATTATGATGTTTGGACACACCATTACGCTGAGGTGTTCCAGGCAGCATGAGTTGTGAAACAATTCCACATTTCCTTAAGTGCGTACCAAACTCATGACTCAAAGATTCTCCTCCATGATCTGATCGTAAGAACTTTATTTTCCTGTCATGTTGATTCTCCACCTCACTATGAAATTCCTTGAACTTTTCAAAGGTCTCAGACTTGTGTTTCATGAAGTAGACATACTCATATCTACTTGAGTCATCAGTGAGAGTGAGAACATAACGATAGCCACCGCGAGCCTCAACGCTCATTGGACCGCACACATCAGTATGTATTATTTCCAAAAAGTTGATTGCTCACTCCATTGTTCCAGAGAACGGAGTCTTGGTCATCTTGTCCACGAGGCATGGTTCGCACGTGTCAAATGATTCATAATCAAGAGACTCCAAAAGTCCATCTGCATGGAGTTTCTTCATGCGTTCGATGCCAATGTGACCAAGGCGGAAGTGCCACAAGTATGTGGGACTATCATTATTTACCTTAAATCTTTTGGTATTCACACTATGAATATGTGTAATTGTTGGAAATATGCCCTAGAGGCAATAATAAAAGTATTATTATATTTCATTGTTCATGATAATTGTCTTTTATTCATGCTATAACTGTATTATCTGGAAATCGTAATACACGTGTGAATACATAGACCACAATATGTCCCTAGTGAGCCTCTAGTTGACTAGCCCGTTGTGATCAACAGATAGTCATGGTTTCCTGGCTATGGACATTGGATGTCATTGATAACGGGATCACATCATTAGGAGAATGATGTGATGGACAAGACCCAATCATAAGCATAGCACAAAGATCGTGTAGTTCGTTTGCTAGAGCTTTGCCAATGTCAAGTATCTCTTCCTTCGACCATGAGATCGTGTAACTCCCGGATACCGTAGGAGTGCTTTGGGTGTATCAAACGTCACAACGTAACTGGGTGACTATAAAGGTGCACTACAGGTATCTCCGAAAGTGTCTGTTGGGTTGACATGGATCGAGACTGGGATTTGTCACTCCGTATGACGGAGAGGTATCTCTGGGCCCACTCGGTAATGCATCATCATAATGAGCTCAAGGTGACCAAGGTGTTGGCCACGGGATCATGCATTACGGTACGAGTAAAGTGACTTGCCGGTAACGAGACTGAACAAGGTATTGGGATACCGACGATCGAGTCTCGGGCAAGTAACGTACCGATTGACAAAGGGAATTGCATACGGGGTTTTGATCGAATCCTCGACATCGTGGTTCAACCGATGAAATCATCGAGGAGCATGTGGGAGCCAACATGGGTATCCAGATCCCGCTGTTGGTTATTGACCGGAGAGTGGTCTCGGTCATGTCTGCATGTCTCCCGAACCCGTAGGGTCTACACACTTAAGGTTCGGTGACGCTAGGGTTATTAGGAAGACTAGTATGTGACTACCTAATGTTGCTCGGAGTCCCAGATGAGATCCCGGACGTCACGAGGAGTTCCGGAATGGTCCGGAGGTGAAGTTTTATATATGGGAAGTTGTCATACGGACACCGGAAAGTTTCGGGGGTCTATCGGTAATGTACCGGGACCACCGGAGGGGTTCCGGGGGTCCACCGGGAGGGGCCACCCCTCCCAGAGGGCCACATGGGCCGCAAAGGGGAGGGAGCCAGCCCCTGGAGGGCTGGGCGCGCCCCCCACCTTGGGCCCATGCGCCTAGGGTTGGGGGGGAAACCCTAAGGGGGGCGCCCCCCTTGCTTGGGGGGCAAGCCTCCCCTCCCTGGCCGCCGCCCCCCCTCTAGATCCCATCTAGAGGGGTCGGCCCCCCTTGCCCCTTCCCCTATAAATAGAGGGGTGAGGGGAGGGCTGCACACACACCTCCAAGGCACAGCCCCTCCCCTCCCCAACACATCTCCTCCTCCGTTACGCGCTTGCGAAGCCCTGTCGGAGTACTGCTGCACCAACACCACCACGCCGTCGTGCTGCCGTTGGAGCGATCTTCCTCAACCTCTCCTCCCCCCTTGCTGGATCAAGAAGGAGGAGACGTCTCCCGTCCCGTATGTGTGTTGAACACGGAGGTGCTGTCCGTTCATCACTAGGACATCGGTGATCCGAATCACGTCAAGTACGACTCCATCATCACCATCCTCTTGCAAGCTTCCGCACGCGATCTACAAGTGGTATGTAGATGCAAACTCACTCCCTTGACTTGTTGCTTAGATGAACTCATAGATGGATCTTGGTGAAACCGTAGGAAAAATTTTAATTTTCTGCAACGTTCCCCAACAATAATATCACGTTCAATATTCAATAAGAATAAACCATTGACCAGCGGGGCATGACCATAAAACATATCTCTCATATAAATAGAACAACCATTATTCTCGGATTTAAATGAGTAGCCATCTTAAATGAGATCCAGATACAATGTTCATGCTCAAAGTTGGCACTAAATAACAATTATTGAGGTTTAAAACTAATCTCGTAGGTAACTGTAGAGGTAGTGTGCCGACGGCGATCACAACGACCTTGGAACCATTCCCGACGCACATCGTCACCTCGTCCTTCGCCAGTCTCTGCTTATTCTGCAGCTCCTGTTTTGAGTTACAAATATGTGCAACCGCACCGGTATCAAATACCCAGGAGCTACTACGAGTACTGGTAAGGTACACATCAATAACATGTATATCTGTAAGTGCATCTAGTGCCCCTTAGTGATTTTGGTGTATTGAAGACTTATAGGTTAAGGGACTGATTGTTGGGGAACGTAGCAGAAATTCAAAATTTTCTACGCAACGCCAAGATCAATCTATGGAGTAATCTAGCAACAAGGGAAAGGGGAGTACATCTACATACCCTTGTAAATCGCTAAGCGGAAGCGTTCAAGTGAACGGGGTTGATGGAGTCGTACTCGTCGTGATCCAAATCACCGATGATCCTAGTGCCGAACAGACGGCACCTCCGCGTTCAACACACATGCAGCCCGGTGACGTCTCCCATGCCTTGATCCAGCAAGGAGAGAGGGAGAGGTTGGGGAAGACTCCGTCCAGCAGCAGCACAACGGCGTGGTGGTGGTGGAGGAGTGTGGCACTCCAGCAGGGCTTCGCTAAGCACCGCAAGAGACGAGGAGGGAGAGAGGTAGGGCTGTGCCAGGGAGAGGTCAAAACTCATGTGTTTGCAGCCCCAAAGACCTCAACTATATATAGGGGAGAGGGAGGGGGCTGCGCCCCCTCTAGGGTTTCCACCCCAAGGGGTGCGGCAGCCCCAAAACCCATCTAGGGTGGCGGCCAAAGTGGGGGAGAGGGGAAACTTGCCCCCCAAGTAAGGTGGAGGCGCCCCCTCCCCAAACCCTAGGTGCCTTGGGCCCTAGTGGGGTGGCACACCAGCCCACCTGGGGCTGGTCCCCTCCCACACTTGGCCCATGCTGCCCTCTAGGGCCGGTGGCCCCACTTGGTGGACCACCGGGACCCTCCCGATGGTCCCGGTACGTTACCGATAGCACCCGAAACTTTTCCGTGACCAAAACAGGACTTCCCATATATAAATATTTACCTCCGGACCATTCCGGAACTCCTCGTGATATCCGGGATCTCATCCGGGACTCCGAACAACATTCGTTAACCACGTATATCTATTCCCTATAACCCTAGCGTCATCGAACCTTAAGTGTGTAGACCCTACGGGTTCGGGAGACACGTAGACATGACCGAGACAACTCTCCGGCCAATAACCAACAGCGGGATTTGGATACCCATGTTGGTTCCCACATGTTCCATGATGATCTCATCGGATGAACCACGATGTCGAGGATTCAATCAATCCCGTATTCAATTCCCTTTGTCTAGCGGTATAGTACTTGCCCGAGATTCGATCGTTGGTATCCCGATACCTTGTTCAATCTCATTACCGGCAAGTCTCTTTACTCGTTCTGTAACACATCATCCCGTGATCAACCCCTTGGTCACATTGTGCACATTATGATGATGTCCTACCGAGTGGGCCCAGAGATACCTCTCCGTCACACGGAGTGACAAATCCCAGTCTCGATTCGTGCCAACCCAACAGACACTTTCGGAGATACCCGTAGTGTACCTTTATAGCCATCCAGTTACGTTGTGACGTTTGGCACACCCAAAGCATTCCTACGGTATCCGGGAGTTGCAAAATCTCGTGGTCTAAGGAAATGATACTTGACATTAGAAAATCTTTAGCATACGAACTACACGATCTTTGTGCTAGGCTTAGGATTAGGTCTTGTCCATCACATCATTATCCTAATGATGTGATCCCGTTATCAACGACATCCAATGTCCATGGTCAAGAAACCGTAACCATCTATTGATCAACGAGCTAGTTAACTAGAGGCTTACTAGGGACATGGTGTTGTCTATGTACCCACACATGTATCTGAGTTTCCTATCAATACAATTATAGCATGGATAATAAACGATTATCATGAACAAGGAAATATAATAATAACTAATTTGTTATTGCCTCTAGGACATATTTCCAACAGTCTCCCACTTGCACTAGAGTCAATAATCTAGTTCACATTGCCATGTGATTAACACTCACAGGTCACATCGCCATGTGACCAACATCCAAAGAGTTTACTAGTGTCACTAAACTAGTTCACATCATCATGTGATTAAGACTCAATGAGTTCTGGGGTTTGATCATGTTTTGCTTGTGAGAGAGGTTTTAGTCAATGGGTCTGCAACATTCAGATCCGTATGTACTTCGCAAATCTCTAGGTCATATTGTAAATGCTGCTTCCATGCTCCACTTGGAGCTATTCCAAATGGTCGCTCCACTATACGTATCCGGTTTGCTACTCAAAGTCATTCAGATAGGTGTTAAAGCTTGCATCGACGCAACTCTTTACGTCGAACTCTTTATCACCTCCATAACCGAGAAACATATCCTTATTCCTCTAAGGATAATTTCGACCGCTATCTGGTGATCCACTCCTTGATCACCTTTGTACCCTCTTGCCAAGTATGTAGCAAGGCACACATCAGGTGCGGTACACAGCATATCATACTGTAGAGCCTATGTCTAAAGCATAGGGACGACCTTCGTCCTTTCTCTCTTTTCTGCCGTGGTCGAGCTTTAAGTCTTAACTTCATACCTTACATCTCAGGCAAGAACTCCTTCTTTGACTGATCCATCTTGAACACCTTCAAGATCATGTCAAGGTATATGCTCATTTGAAAGTACCATCAAGCTGTTTTTGATCCATCCTTATAGATCTTGATGCTCAATGTTCAAGTAGCTTAAACCAGGTTTTCCCTTGAAAAACACTTGTCAAATAACCCTATATGCTTTCCAGAAACTCTACATCATTTCTGATCAACAATATGTCAACAACATATACTCATCAAAAATTCTATAGTGCCCCCACTTGCTTCTTTGGAAATACAAGTTTCTCATAAACTTTGTATAAACCCAAAATCTTTGATCATTTTATCAAAGTGTATATTCCAACTCAGAGATGCTTACTCCAGTCCATGGAAGGATCGCTGGAGCCAGCATACCTTTTAGCATCCTTAGGATCGACAAAGACTTTCTAATTGTATCACATACAACCTTTCCTTACAAAAACTGGTAAGGAAACTCGTTTTGACATCCATCTTCCAGATTTCATAAATGCAGCTAATCCTAACATGATTCCGACGGACTTAAGCATCGCTATGTTTGAGAAAATCTCATTGTAGTCAACTCCTTGAACTTGTGAAAAACTCTTCACCACAAGTCGAGCTTCATAGACGGTGACATTAGCATCCACGTCCGTCTTCTTTTTAAAGATCCATTTGTCTCAATGGCTTGCCGATCATCGGGCAAGTCCACCAAAGTCTATGCTTTGTTCTGATACCTGGATCCTATCTTGGATTTCTTGGCTTCTAACCATTTGTCGGAATATGGGCCCACCATCGCTTCTTCATAGCTCGTAGGTTCATTGTTGTCTAGCAACATGACCTTCAAGACAGGATTACTGTACCACTCTGAAGTAGTACGCATCCTTGTCACCCTACGAGGTTCGGCAGTGACTTGATCCGAGGCTTCATGATCACTATCATCAGCTTACACTTCAATTGGTGTAGGTTCCACAGGAACAACTTCCCGTGCCCTGCTACACACTAGTTGTAGTGACGGTTCAATAACCATATCAAGTCTCCACCATCCTCCCACTCAATTTTCCGAGACAAACTTTTCCTCGAGAAAGGACCCGATTCAAGAAACAATCCCTATTGCTTTCGGATCTAAATTAGGAGGTATACCCAACTGTTTTGGGTGTCCCATGAAGATGCATTTTATCCGCTTTGGGTTCGAGCTTATCAACCTGAAACTTTTCACATAAGCGTCGCAGCCCCAAACTTTTAAGAAATGACAACTTAGGTTTCTCCAAACCATAGTTCAAACGGTGTCGTCTCAACGGAATTACGTGGTGCCCTATTAAAGTGAGTGTGGTTGTCTCTAATGCCTAACCCATGAACGATAGTGGTAATTCGATAAGAGACATCATGGTACGCACCATATCCAATAGGGTGCAACTATGATGTTCGGACACACCATCACACTATGGTGTTCCAGGCGGTATTAATTGTGAAACAATTTCCACAATGTCTTAATTGCGTGCCAAAGCTCGTAACTCAGATACTCATCTCTATGATCATATCATAGACATTTTATCCTCTTGTCACGATGATCTTCAACTTCACTCTGAAATTACTTGAACCATTCAATAATTCAGACTTGTGTTTCATCAAGTAAATATACTCAGTATCTACTCAAATCATCTGTGAAGTAAGAACATAATGATATCCACTGTGTGCCTCAGCACTCATTGGACTGCACACATCAAAATGTATTACTTCCAACAAGTTGCTTTCTTGTTCCATTTTACTGAAAACGAGGCTTTCAGTCATATTGCCCATGTGGTATGATTTGCATGTCTCAAGTGATTCAAAATCAAGTGAGTCCAAACGGGCCATTTGCATGGAGTTTCTTCATGCATATACACCAATAGACATGGTTCGCATGTCTCAAACTTTTCAAAAACGAGTGAGTCCAAAGATCCATCAACATGGAGCTTCTTCATGCGTTTTATACCAATATGACTTACATGGCAGTGCCACAAGTAGGTGGTACTATCATTACTATCTTATATCTTTTGGCATGAACATGTGTATCACTATGATCGAGATTCAATAAACCATTCATTTTAGGTGCAAGACCATTGAAGGTATTATTCAAATAAACAGAGTAACCATTATTCTCCTTAAATGAATAACCGTATTGCGATAGGCATAATCCAATCATGTCTATGCTCAACGAAAACACCAAATAACAATTATTTAGGTTTAACACCAATGTCGATGGTAGAGGGAGCGTGTGATGCTTGATCACATCAAGATTGGAAAACACTTCCAACACATATCGTCAGCTCACCTTTAGCTAGTCTCCGTTTATTCTATAGCCTTTAATATCGAGTTACTAACACTTAGCAACCGAACCGGTATCTAATACCCTGGTGCTACTAGGAGTACTAGTAAAGTACACATTAACATAATGTATATCCAATATACTTCTATCGACCTTGCCAGCCTTCTCATCTACCAATATCTAGGGTAATTCTGCTCCAGTGGCTGTTCCCCTTATTACAGAAGCACTTAGTCTCGGGTTTGGGTTCAACCTTGGGTTTCTTCACTAGAGCAGCAGCTGATTTGCCGTTTCATGAAGTATCCCTTCTTGCCCTTGCCCTTCTTGAAACTAGTGGTTTCACTAACCATCAACGATTGATGCTCCTTCTTGATTTCTACTTTCGCGGTGTCAAACATCGCGAATATTTCAAGGATCATCCCTGATATGTTATAGTTCATCACGAAGCTCTAGTAGCTTGGTGGCAATGACTTTGGAGAAACATCACTATCTCATCTGGAAGATCAACTCCCACTTGATTCAAGTGATAGTTGTACTCCGACAATCTGAGTATAAGCTCAATGATTGAGCTTTTCTCCCTTAGTTTGCAGGCTAAGAAAATCGTCGGAGGTCTTATACCTCTTGACGTGGGCACGAGCCTGAAATCCCAATTTCAGCCCTCGAAACATCTCATATGTTCCGCGACATTTCAAAATCGTCTTTGGTGCCTCAACTCTAAACCGTTTAACATTACTGAACTATCACGTAGTTATCAAAACGTCTGTGTCAGATGTTCGTAACAACCACATACGACGTTCGAGGTTCAGCACACTGAGCGGTGCATTAAGGACATAAGCCTTCTACGAAGCAACGAGGACAATCCTCAGTTTACGGACCCAGTCCGCATAATTGCTACTATCAACTTTCAACTGAATTTTCCCTAGGAACATATCTAAACAGTAGAACTAAAGCGCGAGCTTACGACATAATTTGCAAAGATCATTTGACTATGTTCAGGATAGTTAAGTTCATCTTATGAACTCCCACTCAGATAGACATCCCTCTAGTTATCTAAGTGATTACATGATCCGAGTCAACTAGGCCGTGTCCGATCATCACGTGATATGGACTAGTCATCATCGGTGAACATCTTCATGTTGATCGTATCTACCATACGACTCATGCTCGACCTTTCGGTCTCTTGTGTTCCAAGGCCATGTCTGTACATGCTAGGATCGTCAAGTCAACCTAAGTGTTTCATGTGTGTAAATCTAGCTTACACCCGTTGTATGTGAACGTTAGAATCGATCACACCCGATCATCACATGGTGCTTCGAAACAACGAACTTTCGCAACGATGCATAGTTAGGGGGAACACTTTCTTGAAATTTTAATGAGGGATCATCTTATTTACTACCGTCATTCTAAGCAAATAAGATGCATAAACATGATAATCATCACATGCAATCAAAAAGTGACATGATATGGCCAATATCATTTTGCTCCTTTTGATCTCCATCTTCGGGGCTCCATGATCATCATCGTCACCGGCATGACACCATGATCTCCATCATCATGATCTCCATCATCGTGCCTCCATGAAGTTGTCTCTCCAACTATTACTTCTACTACTATGGCTAACGGTTTAGCAATGAAGTAAAGTAATTACATGGCGTTTTTCAATGACACGCAGGTCATACAATAAATTAAGACAACTCCTATGGCTCCTGCCGGTTGTCGTACTCATCGACATGCAAGTCGTGATTCCTATTACAAGAACATGATCAATCTCATACATCACATATCATTCATCACATTATTTTTGGCCATATCACATCACATAGCATACCCTGCAAAAACAAGTTAGACGTCCTCTAATTGTTGTTTGTATGTTTTACGTGGCTGCTATGGGTTTCTAGCAAGAACATTTCTTACCTACGCAAAAACCACAACATGATATGTCAATTGCTATTTACCCTTCAGAAGGACCCTTTTCATCGAATCCGATCCGACTAAAGTGGGAGAGACTGGCACCCGCTAGCCACCTTATGCAACTAGTGCATGTCAGTCGGTGGAACCTGTCTCATGTAAGTGTACGTGTAAGGTTGGTCCGTGCCGCTTCATCCCACAATACCGTCGAAACAAGATTGGACTAGTAACGGTAAGCATATTGAACGAAAATCAACGCCCACAACACCTTGTGTTCTACTTGTGCATAGAAACTACGCATAGACCTAGCTCATGATGCCACTGTTGGGGAACGTAGCAGAAATTCAAAATTTTCTATGCAACACCAAGATCAATCTATGGAGTAATCTAGCAACGAGGGAAAGGGGAGTACATCTACATACCCTTGTAGATCGCTAAGCGGAAGCGTTCAAGTGAATGGGGTTGATGGAGTCGTACTCGTCGTGATCCAAATCACCGATGATCCTAGTGCCGAACGGACGGCACCTCCGCGTTCAACACACATGCAGCCCGGTGACGTCTCCCATGCCTTGATCCAGCAAGGAGAGAGGGAGAGGTTGGGGAAGACTCCATCCAGCAGAAGCACAATGGCGTGGTGGTGGTGGAGGAGCGTGGCACTCCAGCAGGGCTTCGCCAAGCACCGCAAGAGACGAGGAGGGAGAGAGGTAGGGCTGCGCCAGGGAGAGGTCAAAACTCATGTGTTTGCAGCCCCAAAGACCTCAACTATATATAGGGGAGAGGGAGGGGGCTGCGCCCCCTCTAGGGTTCCCACCCCAAGGGGTGCGGCAGCCCCAAAACCCATCTAGGGTGGCGGCACAAGGGGGGGGGAGAGGGGAAACTTGCCCCCCAAGTAAGGTGGAGGCGCCCCCTCCCCAAACCCTAGGCGCCTTGGGCCCTGGTGGGGGGGCGCACCAGCCCACCTGGGGCTGGTCCCCTCCCACACTTGGCCCATGCTGCCCTCTGGGGCCGGTGGCCCCACTTGGTGGACCCCCGGGACCCTCCCAGTGGCCCCGGTACGTTACCGATAGCACCCGAAACTTTTCCGGTGACCAAAACAGGACTTCCCATATATAAATCTTTACCTCCGGACCATTCCGGAACTCCTCGTGACATCTAGGATCTCATCCGGGACTCCGAACAACATTCAGTAACCACGTATATCTATTCCCTATAACCCTAGCGTCATCGAACCTTAAGTGTGTAGACCCTACGGGTTCGGGAGACACGTAGACATGACCGAGACAACTGTCCGGCAAATAACCAACATCAGGATTTGGATACCCATGTTGGTTCCCACATGTTCCACGAAGATCTCATCGGATGAACCACGATGTCGAGGATTCAATCAATCCCGTATTCAATTCCCTTTGTCTAGCGGTATAGTACTTGCCCGAGATTCGATCGTCGGTATGCTGATACCTTGTTCAATCTCATTACCGGCAAGTCTCTTTACTCGTTGCATAACACATCATCCCGTGATCAACCCCTTGGTCACATTGTGCACATTATGATGATGTCCTACCGAGTGGGCCCAGAGATACCTCTCCGTCACACGGAGTGACAAATCCCAGTCTCGATTCGTGCCAACCCAACAGACACTTTCGGAGATACCCGTAGTGTACCTTTATAGCCACCCAGTTACGCTGTGATGTTTGGCACACCCAAAGCATTCCTACGGTATCCAGGAGTTGCACAATCTCATGGTCTGAGGAAATGATACTTGACATTAGAAAAGCTTTAGCATACGAACTACACGATCTTTGTGCTAGGCTTAGGATTGGGTTTTGTCCATCACATCATTCTCCTAATGATGTGATCCTGTTATGAACGAAATCCAGTGTCCATGGTCAGGAAACCGTAACATGAACAAGGAAATATAATAATAACTAATTTGTTATTGCCTCTAGGGCATATTTCCAACACTGATGCGTTTGTGAGTGTACACAGGTCTATAAGTCTATGAGGGGTTTGATATTTACAGAGAAAGTCGACCCCTAAAAATGAAGTTCTTGAACTGAAGACTTTGAATTTCTGAAGACTTTCTGAAGACTTTGAAAGTGAAGAAATTGGTGTGACCTTGAAGACTTGGCAATCATTCGAGGAACATGAAGCGTGAAGACTTTTGTTTTCGTAGTTTCATTTTCTCTTTCTTGAGTCATAGAAACACCGTACTGTTAAAGGGGGTCGAGGAAATACTAAGGAAAATTTCCATGTGATGCTCAACTCAAAATCCTACACCTACCAATCCCTTCGAGTGAAGACATTGGAAATCTCATACAGTTCAGTCATATTCTTCAGTGACAGAGACGAAGTTCTTTTGGTCTCTGAGGAATTTGTTCTAACTGAGGAGTTAGGAATTCGCCAGTGCGAATTGCCTACACAGTGAGGAACATTATAGCCCTGAGGAATTTGAGAGTCAAAATTCCGACCGTTGCTGTGCTATGCACCAGCTGTCCCAAAATATCTACCCACCTAATGGTCATATCATTGAAGGGCATTTATGTCTTATCATGTCGGGCTGCTCCCTAGGCTATAAATAGCCGCCCCCCTACAACCACTAGCTGGTTGGCTGCTCCGAGAGAAACTGACACTTGTCATTTGAGAGCGTCCCATCCTCCGGGGACTTTGAGCGAAAATCATCAAGTGAGGAAAACCCAAACCCAACACCTACAAACCCAAAGTGATTGAGCATCACTGAAGAGATTGATCCTACGTGGATCCGATTCTTGTTACCTTTGAATACTATGCTTCTTCCAAACGGTTAGGCTTCATGGTCTAGAGCATCCAAGAGGAATTGTGGATCGCCGAGTGACCTAGTCTGTGAAGGTTTGGGAGTCACCTGAAGACTTACCACGAGTGATTGGGCGAGGTCTGTGTGACCTTAGCTCAAGGAGAATACGGTGAGGACTGTGTGTCCGGGACTGGGTGTCCTCGAGTTTAAATACTTAGCCGCTCCAACCAGATGTACAACTGAGACAACAGTTGGAACTGGTCTACCAAATCATTGTCTTCACCAAGCTTACTGGTTCTATTTCCTCAACTCTTTCATTTCCTCATTTCTGTTGTTGTGTGCCTGTTCATATCTGTTTGAAGACTTTGACTGAAGACTTTTTAAATTTCCTCAGTTCAATTTCTTCGGTCTATCCATCTTCTTTCTGTGTTATCCTGTGTTTACGCTTTCTGTACTCTGTGCTTGTCTTCATTCCATTATGATGACCATGCTTGTGTTCTGTTATGTTTACATTTGGGTACTTATTCCGCTTCTAGTAGTTCTTCATTTAGGAATTTCCTCACCAGCAAATTCCTCAGCGAAGAATTCATAAAAATCACCTATTCACCCCCCTCTAGTCGATATAACGCACTTTCAATATCACATATACCTTTGGTGTTGCCGGCCTTCTTGTCCGCTAAGTACTTGGGGCAGTTCCGCTTCCAGCGACCATTTCCCTTGCAATAAAAGCACTGAGTCTCGGGCTTGGGTCCATTGTTTGTCTTCTTCCCGGCAACTGATTTACCGGGCGAGGCAACTCCTTTGCCATCCTTCTTGAAGTTCTTTTTACCCTTGCCTTTCTTGAAACTAGTGGTCTTATTCACAATCAACACTTGATGTTCCTTTTTGATTTCCACCTCCGCTGATTTCAGCATTGAATATAACTCAGGAATGGACTTCTCCATCCCTCGCATATTGTAGTTCATCACAAAGCTCTTGTAGCTAGGTGGGAGCAATTGGAGGATCTTGTCAATGATCGAGTCATCTGGGAGATTAACTCCCAATTGAGACAAACGGTTGTGTAACCCGGACATAGTGACTATGTGCTCACTGACAAAACTATTTTCCTCCATCTTACAACTGTAGAACTTGTCGGAGATTCATATCTCTCGACCCGGGCATGAGCTTGGAAAACCATTTTCAGCTCTTGGAACATCTCATATGCTCCGTGCTGCTCAAAATGCTTTTGGAGCCCCGGTTTTAAGCTGTAAAGCATGCTGCACTGAACCAGGGAGTAATCATCACTACGCGACTGCCAGGCGTTCATAACGTCCTGAGTTGCTGGGAAAATGGGTGCTTCACCTAGCGGTGCTTCTAGGACATATGCTTTCTTGGCAGCTATGAGGATGATCCTCAAGTTCCGGACCCAGTCCATATAGTTGCTACCATCGTCTTTCAGCTTGGTTTTCTCTAGGAATGCGTTGAAGTTGAGGGCAACATTAGCATGGGACATTTGATCTACAAGACATATTGCAAAGATATTTTAGACTATGTTCATGATAATTAAGTTCATCTAATCAAATTATTTAATGAACTCCCACTCAGATAGACATCCCTCTAGTCATCTAAGTGATACATGATCCGAGTCAACTAGGCCGTGTCCGATCATCATGTGAGACGGACTAGTCATCATCGGTGAACATCTTCATGTTGACCGTATCTACTATACGACTCATGTTCGACCTTTCGGTCTCTTGTGTTCTGAGGCCATGTCTGTACATGCTAGGCTCGTCAAGTCAACCTAAGTGTTTTGCATGTGTAAATCTGCCTTACACCTGTTGTATGCGAACATTAGAATCTATCACACGTGATCATCACGTGGTGCTTTGAAACAACGAACTTTGGCAATGGTGCACAGTTAGGAGGAACACTTTCTTGAAATTTTTAATGAGGGATCATCTTATTTATGCTACCGTCGTTCTAAGAAAATAAGATGTAAACATGACAAACATCACATGCAAATCATAAAGTGATATGATATGGCCAATATCATTCCGCGCCTTTGATCTTCATCTTTGAGGTGCGGCATGATCACCTTCATCACCGGCATGACACCATGATCTCCATAATCATGATCTCCATCATTGTGTCTTCATGAAGTTGTCTCGCCCAACTATTACTTCTACTACTATGGCTAATGGTTAACAATAAAGTAAAGTAATTAATGGCGCTTTCAATGACACGCAGGTCATACAATAAATTAAGACAACTCCTATGGCTTGTCAGTTGTCATACTCATCGACATGCAAGTCGTGATTCCTATTACAAGAACATGATCAATCTCATACATCACATATATTATTCATCACATTCTTTTGGCTATATCACATCACATAGCATACCCTACAAAAACAAGTTAGACGTCCTCTAATTGTTGCTGCATGTTTTACATGGCTGCTATGGGTTTCTAGCAAGAACGGTTCTTACCTACGCAAAAGCCACAATGGTGATATGCCAATTGCTATTTAACCTTCATAAGGAACCTTTTCATCAAATCCGATCTGACTAAAGTGGGAGAGACAGACACCCGCTAGCCACCTTATGCAACAAGTGCATGTCAGTCGGTGGAACCTGTCTCACGCAAGCGTACGTGTAAGGTCAGTCCGGACAGCTTCATCCCACAATACTGTCGGAGTTCTGGGAACTGGGGTCCCCAGACTTGCCTGCCTGTGTCCTGCGGTGTGGCTCAAGCGAAGGCCCAGTGCAGCTCAGCTTCATCAGCTCAAACTCAAGACCCTCGCGAGGGGCCAAGCCTCGCGGGGCGGACGACAGGAAGCTTCCTCAGGGGCAGCCTCATCAGGCAGGCTCGCGAGGAGGCGGAGAGATCAAGGCAGGGCACCTCGCGAGGAGCGCGTGACGCAAGCCATGATGATCGAGACCAGGCGGGCGCCAGCCTGCGCAGTGTCCTTGTTTCCCCTTCGGTGCAAAGGGGGCAAGCGCAGGCGAGAGTATCAGGCAAAGGTTACCCTTTCGGTGCAACAAGACCAAGACCAGCAGAACGACAGGATGGAGGTCATCGTGGAGCCCAGGACGGTGTCATCGTCAGAGCCTTTGGCAGCCGTAGTCCAACTTCAGTCAGGATAAGTGCACTAGATGTTCCCCTTCAAAATGGCCAATTGTTGGCGCCCTTCCCGCTCATTATTTTGGGAAGAGGCCCAGGGACTCCCTCTATAAATAGAGCTAGCCACCACAAGGCAAGGGGGGATCGATTAGAGAGAAAGAGAGAGAGAAGCGACTGAACTCACCCAAGCAGTTCGTCGCACCAGCTCAAGATAGCCCCTCGCGAGGCTGTTCTCCCTTTGTATTGTTCATCATCAGCCCCTGAGGCAATCCACCACACCACACACTGGAGTAGGGTATTACACCACAATGGTGGCCTGAGCCAGTATAAACCTCGTGTCCCTTGTGTGTTCTTCTTTTTAGCCTAGATTCCTTTCAAGGCTTCGAGACGCGAGTTGGTAGGGGAAAGATCTTCGTGCGCACCCTAGAGTTTGAACCTCAAGGGTCTGCCGGAACCGGAAATGCGACATTTGGCGCACCAGGTAGGGGTGCGCCAAAGTTCTCCCTTCCACGACCCGCTCTCCACCGACATCGCGTTTCGCCCTCATGGCGGACAATGCGCCGCCCGCTCCGGCAGCCGACGTCGGCACTGGGGCTAGGGGGCTCCGAGCCTTGGCCCCCGCCTTGCGACAGGTGCAGTGGTCGCACAAGTTCAAGCCAGAGATGCCGCCGCGCTACAACGGCGCGACGGATCCGCTGGTTTTCCTGCTGGCATACAAGGAGGCCGTCCTCAAGGACGGGGGCGACGACAGGGTGATGGCCAACTGGTTTCCCATGGCCCTCGACGGCATTCCGCGCATGTGGCTGCTCCACCTACCGACGGCTTCTGTGACCTCCTGGGGGGAGCTGCGCGACCTCTTCCTCTCCCATTACGCCGCGCTAGTGCCCCCGGTCGTCTCAGCTCTCCTGGGCGGCTCACAGGCACCACCTTCGAGCCGCCACGTCAAGCCATTCACCCGCCAGATCGGCACCGCCTCCAAGCGCCGAGAAGCCCCCCCGGGCTGGGTGGTGCCCGAGGCTGATCTGACCTTCAACTCGGACGATCACCCCTCCAACCCCGCCGGTTCGGGTGCGCTCCCGATGCTGTGCACCCCCACCATCTGCCAAGTGGCCGTCACCAGGACTCTCATCGATAGCGGTGTCGGCCTCAACGTGCTGTCGGTGGAGGCCTTCAGCCTCCTCCACGTGCCACTAGAGCGGCTTCAGCCCAGCAGGCCTTTCTCGGGCGTCGGAGTCGGTTCCACCGCCTCCTTGGGACAGATCCGCCTTCCGGTGACCTTCGGCACCTACGACAACTTCCGCACAAAGCTGATCGACTTTGATATCGCCCCCATCAGCCTCCCCTACAATGCCATCCTTGGCTACCCGGCTTTGGCCCAGTTCATGGCAGCAACTCACCCAGCGTACAACCTCATGAAGATGCCCGGGAGCAGTGGCGTCCTTACCGTGTCAGGAGACACAAGGGATGCATTGCAGGCGCTCAAGCTTGCTTTCAAGACGGCCGCGGTGGCGCAGCCCGCCAGCACTGACGCCCTCGAGCCCAAGGGGGCTGCGCCGGCTAAGAAGAAGCATCTATTCACCCAAGACAAGGCGGAAACCAAGCAGGTACCGGTCGATGAGGACGGATCCACTGACGCCACCTTCACCATGGGTGCCAACCTCGAACCCGAGCAGGAGGAGGCCTTGGTGAAGTTCCTGCACGCGAACAAGAAGGTGTTCGCATGGGAACCTGATCAGCTAGCAGGGGTCCCGAGGGGTGTGATTGAGCATCACCTCAACGTGTGCCCCAACATGCGCCCCGTGAAGCAGAAGGCGAGGCGGCAGTCCACTGAGAAACATGCTTTCATCATCCAAGAGACCCGCAAGCTAGAGGCAGCAGGGGTTATTCGCAAGATCCGCTCAGATTAGTTGGCTAATCCGGTCGTCGTGCCGAAAAAGGGAGGAAAGGAACACATGTGTGTCGACTTCACCAACCTCAACAAAGCCTGCCCGCAGGATCCATTTCCGCTCCCCCACATCGACCAGATTGTCGACTCCACCGCTGAGTGTGACCTATTGTGCTTCCTGGATGCCTTCTCGGGCTATCACCAGATCAAGATGGCGGTAGAAGACGTGGAAAAAACGGCTTTCCTGACCCCGTGTGGAGTGTACTGCTATACATGCATGCCATTTGGGTTGCGCAACGCAGGCGCGACCTTTCAGTAGCTGATGCACATCGCCTTGGGCCGGCAGCTCGGGAGGAATGCTGAAGCTTACGTTGATGACATTATGCTGAAGTCTTGGGAGGCAAAAACCTTGATCCAGGACTTGGAAGAAACCTTTGCGAGCCTCAACGAAGTGGACCTGCGGCTCAACCCGGAGAAGTGCGTGTTTGGAGTCCCCTAGGGCAAGCTCCTGGGTTTCCTCGTGTCCCACAGGGGCATCGAGGCCAACCCGGAGAAGGTCAAAGCAGTCAAAGACATGAGCCCGCTGAAGACCCTCAGAGAAATGCAGAAGCTCACCGGGCGTGTAACCGTGCTAGGACGCTTCATCTCCAAGCTGGGGGAACGAGCACTGCCCTTCTTCAAGCTGATGAAAAAGAAGGGCCCCTTCGAATGGACTGAAGAGGCCGACAAGGCATTCCAAGACCTCAAGAGGTACCTTACCAGCCCTCCGGTGATGTTAGCTCCGCGTCCTCGGGAGCCCCTGGTGCTCTACCTCGCGGCCACCCCCTACTCCGCCAGCGCAGCCCTGGTGGCCGTTAGAGAAGAGCGTCAGACCAAGGCCGCATCAGCCGTCCGGGGCGAAGCAAAGCAAAGCCAAGAAAGCCTCACGAAGACCGCGACCGCAGCCGAAAAGGATCAGCCGCAGCAAGGGAGCGCACCCGGAGCAGAAGAGGCCTCTCCAAGCGACCAAGAGTTGGGGGCTCCGTCTCCTCAGGAGGCGCCTCAACCTCCGAAGGACGCAAGCTGCACCATCACCCTCAACCTCGTCGAGCACCCCGTGTACTTCGTCAGCACGGTGCTACGGGACGCAAGGGCACGGTACCCCATGCCTCAAAAACTCCTCGCGCTATTGGTAGCCTCACGCAAGTTGTGACACTACTTCCAAGGCCATCCCATCAAGGTCGTCTCAGCATACCCCTTGGAAAGGGTACTCAGGAGCCCCAACTCAGCTGGAACAGTCGCTGAATGGAACATCGAACTGCAAGCGTTTCAACTAGAGTTCAGCACGACCAGAGTCATCAAGGGAGCCGCACTTGCAGATTTCGTGGCAAAATGGGCACAGGCACCGGGCCTCGAGGCAGATGAGGACTGAGGGAGTCCTGGACTAGGGGGTGTCCGGATAGCCGAACTATCATCATCGGCCGGACTCCAAGACTATGAAGATACAAGATTGAAGACTTCGTCCCGTGTCCGGATGGGACTTTCCTTGGCGTGGAAGGCAAGCTTGGCAATACGGATATGTAGATCTCCTACCATTGTAACTGACTCTGTGTAACCCTAGCCCTCTCCGGTGTCTATATAAACCGGAGGGTTTTAGTCCATAGGACAACAACAATCATACCATAGGCTAGCTTCTAGGGTTTAGCCTCCTTGATCTCGTGGTAGATCCACTCTTGTACTACCCATATCATCAATATCAGTCAAGCAGGAGTAGGGTTTTACCTCCATCGAGAGGGCCCGAACCTGGGTAAAAACATCGTGTCCCTTGTCTCCTGTTACCATTCGCCTAGACGCACAGTTCGGGACCCCCTACCCGAGATCTGCCGGTTTTGACACCGACATTGGTGCTTTCATTGAGAGTTCCTCTGTGTCGTCACCGATAGGCTGGATGGCTCCTTCGATCATCAACGACGCAGTCCAGGGTGAGACTTTTCTCCCCGGACAGATCTTCGTATTCGGTGACTTTGCACTGCGGGCCAATTCGCTTGGCCATCTGGAGCAGATCGAAAGCTACGCCCCTGGCCGTCAGGTCAGATTCGGAAGTCTGAACTTCACGGCCGACATCCGCGGAGACTTGATCTTTGACGGATTCGAGCCACAGCCGAGCGCGCCGCACTGTCTCGATGGGCACGATTTAGCTCTGCTGCCGGACAGTGCCCTGGAGGCCGCACATGAGTCCGCTCCGACCCCTAATTCAGAACCGACTGCGCAGATCGAGGATAGGTGGCTAGACACCGCCTCGGGGACTGCTGCCTCTACGGCGATGGAGCCGAATACTGACCTTGTCCCTTGTGAAGCTAGTAACTCCGAGGTGTCGGACTCCTCGCCGGACTCTGAACCTCCCGCGCCCCCTCCAATCAAATCCGATTGGGTGCCGATCATGGAGTTCACCGCTGCGGACATCTTTCAACACTCACCTTTCGGCGACATCCTGAATTCGCTAAAGTATCTCTCGTTATCAGGAGAGCCCTGGCCGGACTGCGGTCAGGACGGTTGGGATGCAGACAACGAAGAAATTCAAACCCCACCCACCACCCACTTAGTAGCCACTGTCGATGATCTAACCGACATGCTAGACTTCGACTCCGAAGACATCGACGGTATGGACGACGATGCTGGAGACGACCAAGAACCACCACCTACTGGGCACTGGAAAGCCACCTCGTCATATGACATATACATGGTGGATATCCCAAAGGATGGGAACGGTGAAGGAACGGCGGAGGAAGACCCCTCCAAGAAACAACCCAAGCGCCGGCGTCAGCGGCGCCGCTCTAAATCCCGCCACAGCAAGAATGAAGATTCCGGCACCGGAGATAATAACACCCCAGAGAGTGCCGAAGACAACCCCCTCCAGCAAGATTCAGCACAGGAGGACGGAGAAGCCAGCCCTCATGAGAGAGCGGCAGACGAAGAGGTAGAGGATGATAATTACATGCCTCCCTCCGGAGACGAGGCAAGCCTCGACGACGACGATGAATTCGTCGTGCCTGAGGATCCCGTCGAACAAGAGCGTTTTAAACGCAGGCTGATGGCCACGGCGAACAACCTCAAGAAAAAGCAGCAACAGGTTAGAGCTGATCAAGATCCGCTAGCCGACAGATGGACTGAAGTCCTTGCGGCCGAAGAGCATGAACTCGAACGCCCCTCCAAAATCTACCCCAAACGCAAGCTGCTCCCCCGATTAGAGGAGGAGGCATATAAACCTGCATCACCAGCGCACAATACGGCTGACCGACCACCTCGTGGCCGCGATAGAGAGGTCTCTAGGCCCTCCAGTAGAACCGTACCCCAGCACCGCTCGAAAAGTATGAAGCCACGGGGGAATGTGCCGGACTTGCGAGACATGTTGGAGGATAAGGCAAGACAATCAAGATCGATCTACGGATCGCGTGGGCACCCCACGATGCGTGACAACGACCGTCGCACCGGATACAGCAACTCCGACCGGGCCGAACACAGTAGACAAAGCTCACTTGAGCTACATCGTGATATAGCCCAATATAGAGGCGCCGCACACCCACTATGCTTCACAGACGAAGTAATGGATCATCAAATCCCCGAAGGGTTTAAACCCATGAACATTGAATCCTACGATGGCACAACAGACCCCGCGGTTTGGATCGAAGACTATCTCCTTCATATCCACATGGCCCGCGGTGACGATCTTCACGCCATCAAATATCTCCCACTCAAGCTTAAAGGACCAGCTCGGCATTGGCATAACAGCTTGCCAATAGAATCAATTGGGTGTTGGGAGGACCTGGAAGCCGCATTCCTTGATAACTTCCAGGGCATGTATGTGCGACCACCAGACGCCGATGACCTAAGCCACATAATTCAGCAGCCAGACGAATCGGCTAGACAATTCTGGACACGATTCTTAACAAAGAAAAATCAAATCGTCGACTGTCCGGATGCAGAGGCCCTCGCAGCCTTCAAACATAACATCCGCGACGAGTGGCTTGCCCGGCACCTAGGACAGGAAAAGCCGAAATCCATGGCAGCCCTCACATCACTCATGACCCGCTTTTGCGCGGGAGAGGACAGCTGGCTAGCCCGCAGTAACAACCTCAGCAAAAATTCTGGCAGTCCAGATACCAAGGACCGCAATGGCAGGTCGGGTCGAAACAAGAACAAATGCCGCGTTAACGGTGATAACACTGAGGATACGGCAGTCAACGCCGGATTCAGAGGCTCCAAACCCGGTCAACGGAAAAAGCAATTCAAAAGAACTACTCCGGGTCCGTCCAATTTGGACCGAATACTCGACCGCTCGTGCCAGATACACGGCACCCCCGAAAAGCCAGCTAATCATACCAACAGGGACTGTTGGGTATTCAAGCAAGCATGCAAGCTAATTGCCGAAAACAATGACAAGGGGCTGCACAGCGACGACGAGGAAGAGACCCGACCACCGAACAACAGAGGACAGAAGGGTTTCCCCCCACAAGTGCGGACGGTGAACATGATATACGCAACCCACATACCCAAGAAGGAGCGGAAGCGTGCACTCAGGGACGTATACGCGATGGAGCTAGTCGCCCCGAAGTTCTACCCATGGTCCTTGTCGGTGTCAAAACCGGCGGATCTCGGGTAGGGGGTCCCGAACTGTGCGTCTAGGCGGATGGTAACAGGAGACGAGGGACACGATGTTTTACCCAGGTTCGGGCCCTCTCGATGGAGGTAAAACCCTACATCCTGCTTGATTAATATTGATGATATGGGTAGTACAAGAGTGGATCTACCACGAGATCAAGGAGGCTAAACCCTAAAGCTAGCCTATGGTATGATTGTTGTAATGTATGTTGTGTCCTATGGACTAAAGCCCTCCGGTTTATATAGACACCGGAGGAGGCTAGGGTTACACAGAGTCGGTTACAATGGCAGGAGATCTACATATCCGTATCGCCAAGCTTGCCTTCCACGCCAAGGAAAGTCCCATCCGGACACGGAACGGAGTCTTCAATCTTGTATCTTCGTAGTCTTGGAGTCCGGCGGACGATGATAGTCTGGCTGTCCGGACACCCCTTAGTCCAGGACTCCCTCAGTAGCCCCTGAACCAGGCTTCAATGACGATAAGTCCGGCGCGCATAATGTTCGGCATTGCAAGGCGGGTTCCTCCCTTGAATAATCCAGAGAAGATCATGAACACCAGGATAGTGTCCGGCTCTGCAAAATAAATTCCACATTCCACCGTAGAGAGAATAATGCACATAAATCCAATCTGCTGACATATTTTGCGGCGTGACATCACACCTCTACCAGGCTTTTACTTGAATCGTTTTTTATTATACCACCTCAGCACATTTAGCGAAGCGGTTTCCTTGGCACGTCTTGTCGAAGCAGAGATCGTGTTCCCCTTATTCCGGGATTCTCATCAATACGGACGTGGGTAACCCAACCACGCCATTGATAGCGGCGCTTGGGAGATAAGCGAGTTTTACCAGGCTGGTGGGGGACGCATAGTCTCCGTCCGTCTATACATAAGGGATAAGGATTTACCTTCTCACCTACACCTTCTTCCTCCTTTGCTTATCCATCTCCGCGCACTCAAGCTCCAACGCCCAAGCTCGCACATCTCGCCTAGACCCTCTCCGATCATGTCCGGAGCGGGAGGCAAATGGTTGGCCTCCACCGTTAAGGAGGAGCACATCACCAAGCTGCGCGGCGCCGGATACCTGTCCAGCAACATCGCGCATCGGCTGCCCGACGAGGGGCAGCTCATCCCCACCCCCGGGCCCCATGAGAGGGTTGTTTTCCTCCCCCACTTCCTCCACGGACTGGGCTTTCCACTCCACCCATTCGTCCGGGGGCTCATGTTTTACTACGGCCTGGATTTCCACGATCTGGCGCCGAACTTCATCCTCAACATCTCGGCGTTTATCGTCGTGTGCGAGGCCCTCCTCTACATCCGGCCCCACTTCGGCCTGTGGCTCAAGACCTTCAACGTCAAGCCGAAGGTTGTGAAGGGCACGCAAGAGGAATGCAGAGGCGCCATGTTGGGCAAGTTGCCCAACGTCCTTTGGCTCGAAGGGGCCTTCGTGGACTCCGTTAAGGGATGGCAGTCGGGGTGGTTCTACATCACCGAGCCGCGCGAGCCCACATGGGCGGCGGACCTCGAGTTTAGATCTGGTATCCCCACACAGCTCACCTCCTGGAAAGAGAAGGGCTTGTTGTGGGGCAATCCGAAGGAGCTGAAGGGACTCCGAGCCTGCATCCAGAAGCTGGTGAGCAATAAGCTCAGGCTCGTCGACGTGGTCCAAGTCATGCTCATCCGCCGGATTCTCCCATGCCAAGAACGGGCATTTAATCTGTGGGAGTTCAATCCGGAACAGCACCGGGCACTGAGCGGGCTCTTCGACACGACGTACGAAGGCGCCTGGAGGGTGCTATTTAAGGGCGCCGAAGCCCCCGCATCCGCGACGGAAGATCGCGGATTTTGCTTGCAGCATCCAGCTGACAAGGTAAGTGATTCAACCCCTTTACGGGACACTTGTGGTAAATATATTGATTTTAAGAGGGTTTCAATCTCTCCTTTCCTTTGGCAGGAATGGATGGAGAAGACCGAGCAGCTCATCTATCCGGCTCCCATGCCAGAAGATTCAGTGGACGCCCGTCTAGTGGGGCTGCTGGTTCCGGCAACACACGTGGTGCCGGAGAAGAAGGCCAAGAAGGTGGCCACGGGGACTCGAAAGAGTTCCCGCAATCAGGCGTCCGACGATGAGGCGGACTCCTCCCCCGAAGACGAGGAGGAGGAAGAAGACTCTCACCCGGAGGAGGGAGAGAAGAAGAGGAAGGCTTCCCCAATAGGGGAGGCCGAAGGGTCCAAGAGGGGGAGAACTATTCCCCCGGACAGTTTCGCCAACACCATCGTTGGCGAGGAGGAGTGGCCTTCAAGGGCCAGGCGTCCGGCGAGATCGTAAGTATCCGGATCCCCGATATGCAATTTCTTTCTTGTCACCCAGTGTCCTACTAATGCCGCATTCTGTCCGTAGTCCGGCCGATGATGATCTCCCCGCTTCATCGAGCGGGTCGTTGGCCCCGTCGGATGTGGATTCACTTCTGATGGCCTCTACCCCCCGCGCCGATGAGGACGCCGAGGTGGGATCCCAGATAGGGACCCATCAGAAGGAGGCTCCGGAGGCGCCGCCAGGCAGCCTCCCGGACTTTGCGCCGGACTCTACATCGGAACCCGCAGTGGTTCCATAGTCCGGCAGGCGGCCCCTTCGAAAGAAGGGCAAGACTGTGACACCGGCGGCCTCCGTCCAACCGGAGGCGCCGAACAACTTGTTGGAGGCGCTTAAAGGCGCTTCCATCGAGGAAGAACACTGCACTATTATGAGTGCGGTGATTCAGAAGGTTCAGCTTGCCAAGAGCGGGCTGATCGAAGCCTGCAGCAGCCTTCTAACAGGCTTTGAGGTAAGAAGTTATAATTATGTAATGTAATACCGCATAGACAGTAGCCCCTGATGCTCAGTTCGGTGTTCGGAAAGAAAAGCCGGACTGAGGATCTAAAAAGATATACGCGGGGTTGCTTTAAATATGTCCATATGGGTTTGCAGGCTGCGCTGCTGACCTCTGCCGCACTGACTGCGGAGGTCGGTGCATTGAAGCAGGATCTCGAGTGGTCCGAGCGAGAGCTCGGCCATGCCAAGAAGCAGCTCGAGGACAAAGAAGGTGAGTAACACCACTTTGAATAGTTACCTTACAGAAAAGGATTTAGGTTGCAATAAAATTAACAAGGATAATATGAGTATTGCAGGGGCCACGAACGAGGTGGCAGCCCTGAAGGAGGCTGTGTCCGCGGCCGAACGTAGTGCGGCCACGGAACGGGCAGAGCGAGAAAAGCAAGAGGCACAGGTGGCGGAAGTACGGCAAGAGCTCTGGGCTCTCATGGAGAAGCATGAGAGCTTGGAGCGTGACTCCAAGACTCGAGAGTCCGAGCTTGCCTCGGCTCTCGAAAGTGCCAAGTCCGCCAAGGCCGAGGCCCGTAAGGCCCTTCAGGAGATTGAGGATTTAAAGAAGATAGCGGCGGGTAAGGCATTTTTCATGCAAAGCAAGCATGTTAATGCACTACTAGAAAAACCCCTACTAATGGCGCACCTAATATGGCCATTAATGGCGCATCTGTGGTGCGCCATTAGTAGCACGCCATTAGTAATTTTTACTAATGGCGCACCACTGGTGTGCCATTAGTATCTGGTATACTAATGGCGCACCAGTCATTAGTATAGGCCAGGGTGCGCCATTAGTATGCCTCCCAGGGCCATGTATACCCAGGTGCTTTGGCATACTAATGGCGCACTACGACGTGATGCGCCATTAGTAACCGCGACATACTAATGGCGCACTGTCCTGTGATGCGCCATTAGTATGCTTTGTCATACTAATGGCGCACTGTCATTTGATGCGCCATTAGTATGAATATTAGTTTTTTTTATTTTTTATTTTCTGTTTTTTGCACAGGTTACAAAATGTATAATTTGACAAAATGTAGACAGCACACATCAACAAGAGATTCATTGAATACAATAGAAGATTAGTCTTTGAATACAATTCATCATATTAGTCTCCGAATACAATTCATCATATTAGTCTCTGAATTGAAAAGACCGAACAAAGATAGAACATAATATTACAAGTCTCGAGACCGCGAGTAGCGAGTTTGTCTTCACATTACAAGTCGATATCGATCATCTAAACTACCATCACATAGAGGAGAGCTGCGGTCATCACGATGAGCATCATCACGATGAAACTCGTCTTCATCCGGTTACTCCAACGCTCCCTCCCCTCTCCCGCTAGATAGCGGGCGTATCTAGATTCGGCCTCGGCCCTAGTGGTGTACCCTTTGTAACTGTTACCGCTGAATCGGTGAACCTGTCTCCGACACTCCTCCCAGTCATCGTAGACTCCGGGAACCTTACCCTTGTACACGACATACGTTGGCATCGCTATGCACTAGCCAAACGAAATGTTAGTACCAATTCACAGACAATACATAAGCAATATATAAGTATGCAACAGAACGATCGGAAGAGAAAAGCAAGACATTAATAGCATCGATTACATCTAAGTTGAACGACTCTCGAAACCAAAGAGACATACTACAAGTTCATTAAAGTTTAATTACAACATGAGCCAATCGATGTTTCAGAACTAGACACAGCATCACTGCTTTCGACTCGACTCAAGGGACCGGAGCGTGGATGAAGCCGCCGTCTATCGGAGTCATGAAATAACGGTCGTTGTCAGCCTGCATTTGTAGCATTGTGTCGATGTCACTGTTGGACGGTTGATTGCTGAGGTATAACTGCCCCGAGGTACGAAGGACATCTTGATGGATGATTTCCGCAAACTCCGACTGGATGCGAAAGAATTCTTGTCGGAGGTCCGCGTCCTGGATTGCCGACATGCTCTTTGCCCAATCTTTGAGTTTACTCGGTAGCAGAAGTTGATGCTGGTCCCGTACGATCGCCCGCATGTGATGGATGGCGTAGTAGGCACCCTTCTGACCGCCAGGCGGCTGCTTGACGCAGAAGAACGTCGTATTGTGGGAGAACACATGCTTGCCGTACTTACGAATAGGCTTGGTGAAGGTGCCTCCAGATTTGGCATAGCCGGGGAGAACATCATCAAGAACCTTCTTGACATTTGTGTAGTCTACGTTCGACTGACGGTCCGGGTCGAAATACGTGGCCATGGAATATTTGGGGCTTAGGAGGATGAGCGTGCAACATGTGTCACTGCAGAAAACACGGAATGTTAAAAGAAAAACGATCGAAATGTAAGAATTCATATGTTACGGGCCGGTTGAGGGGAGGACTTACTTGGGAAAGTAAGGCACGAGGAAGTTATCCTTATCTTGGTTTGCCAGAATGACGCCTTCGAGGTAAGAACTTGCGACTTGCCGGTCCCCAGCGCTGCCCAAGATCTTGGCACGCATGTAGAAGGGGTCGACTATCACGATGTCCGGGGTCTTGTCGCGAATGATCCGCATCTCCATACTCAGCGAAAATAGCCGAACAAAGGTGTAGTGCAGCGGATGAAGGTTCAACATAGCGTGGATGTCATCAAAATGCAGGACGATCGTACACCCGATGGAGTTATCCACAAAGCCCTTGCCCTCTGGCACCTTGGCCGCGAAAACCGGGTATGCCACATCCTTCTCTGTGAGACGCCGCTTCTCCAAAGAAAGAACACTGTCATGCAGACTCCGCATAGCACCGGTTGCAGCATTGAGCATATTTGTCGGTAGCATCGCCCTACCCGCCACATGCACCCTCCTCGAGATATCCTGCGGCAAAGGTGGCCCGTCCTGAGCACGGATCGTACTCGGTGCCGGCTGGCTCGCACCCTTCTTAGTCTTTCTTTTGCGTGCCTTCTTCTTCTCCTGTAATGGGACCGAGTTCTGCTCACAGACCGCCTTCTTGAGTGTGTTGGGGCTGATAATATTTCGCACCTCGCCTATCTGAGGCTCGGTGAAGTCGGCAGCTGGAGGCGTCTCCTGAGAGCTGAACGCCAGACGGCGCCTGTTGCAACTTGGCTTCTCCGCGGTACCAGCTAGATCGCACACGTCTTTTGTTGGGTTTGGTTCTTGAGAAGGAGGCCCCATGAAGTCGCCATCGTACCCATGATCGGCAAAGTACTGATCGATGTTGCCAAATGTATCATCGTCGTCGTCGTCGTCGTTCTGATCCTGTGCCATATGCATGTTTGGATCCAGTGGCATAGGGATGTCCGGCACCATTACGGCGGTCTTGCCATGGGGCCGACTTGGCGCCGGCACGACTGGCGGTGTTGTCTTTGGGGTGGTGTCCCCTGCCCCCAAACGAATCTGGCTCTTCGGCCAAACCAGGGGCCAGCTCAGGCAGGCGCTGAGGGTCATCACGTCATCATCGTCGGCCCCGACGGGTCGAATCGGAGGTAACAAGTCGTCGCAGCCTGGCAGCACCCGAACCAGTTGAACCCTAAACAAGTTGGGTGGCATCTGGGTACCGTGGAACAAGGGGTTGGCCGGTTGAACGATTTTGCCCTTGGCGACATCGACCAACTCGTTGTTCACGAAGTGGAGGAGAGTGCACGGAACGTCGGCGGCGCCCTGCGAAAACATGTAGGGCGTCAGGGATGCCCAGTCAAAGGCAAGGAGATGAAGTCCTCGGCCGAGAGAGGCTTAATTAGTTACCGTGATGATGGCGTCGAGCTCGGCTAATGTCGACGCACCGCCAACGGCGGGCGTGCAGTTGACGGAGGGGCCGCTTGCTGCAGAGGTGCCGGCCGGCATACACCCGGGTGCATTAAGCTCTCGTGCCGGCGTCGGAGACACCAATGCCGCCTCCGCCGGAGGCACCAATGGCCCCGCCATCGCATTATGCGAGTTGCTGGCCGTGAAGCTAGGAATCGGGGGCGGCCCCTGTTGGCCGCCCGCAATCCACGCACTCAACCCCGAGATCAAGGTAGGCACAATGGCGGTGATCGTCGCTCCGAGTCATTGTTCCACTTGCTCTTGGACAATCTCCGGAATCCGCACCACCTGTGCCTTGAGTTCTTGAACCTCTCGCGCCTGGCTTTCCGAGCTGGTCTTTTTCTCCTTCCGCACACCAGCGGTATAGTATGACCCCCATTTTGTCGACAAGCCTTTGCCGGCCACACGACCAGCTGACGTCGGCTTACTGAGCTTATCCTTGTTCTTCATTACATTCAACGCCCTATTTAGAGTGGTGTCCCAAGGGTTGCTCTTAGTCGACCCCGCGCTACTGCTTTCAGTCGCCTGCAGAAGGAATGTGAACCATTTAGAAATTTGGCTTCATTAATTAGAATGCAACCATATGGAGTTAATTACGCGGGGGTGTATTCCTTACCAGAACAAGCTCAAGCTGCCTGGTCTTCGGATCCGTGGCAAGCTCCTTTGTTTTCGGGTCCTTCTTGTACCGGGCCCTGACAAAGTTCCTGGTCTGCTTGTTTCCGCTGTATTTCTCGAAGAGGGGCGGTAGGCCTTGCTCGGCACGGTCCGCCTTCTCCTTGTCCCATATAGGCTCCGCCACTCTGTAACCGCCGGGACCGAGTGTGTGTTCCCCTATGTTCAGCTCCCGCATTTGTTTCCCCCACTCACTTGATTGGGAGCTTGCGGTGCTCGAGCAATTGATCTTGAAGTCGTTGTAGTCATCTTCGGTGATCGAAGGATTTTTCTCCTTGATCTTCTGATAACTCTCACCTTTCTCGATCATTTTCTTCACATTGCTTTTCCAAGTAGACAGGGCCTTGCTCATCTTCGTGAGGGCAACATTGTTCACTTTATTCCCTTTGAGGCTTGTGTTTGCAAATTCAGCGGGGAACTTGTATCGTTCGTGCAGCTTCGTGAAGAGGAGGTGGCGCAAATTCCCTCGGTCAGGATGCCTCAGGTTCTCGGTGTTGATCGAGATGGTGCTCCGGACAATGCACCCGAGCTGAAGCGAGTACCCCTTGACTATTCGTTCGGGCGCCGTTGGATTCCCGTTGGAGTCCACTTCAGTAACTTCCTCCTTGAGGGTGAGGAGCACGATCGGGCGCCGGTCCTTCCGTTGCCTCTTCGGTTGGCTGCCATCTGTGCGGGCGCCGCCATCATCAGTGGTGGCATCCTCGGCGGCACCATCAGTGGTGGCATCAGTGTGGTCATCCTCGGCGGCACCATCAGTGGTCTCAGGATCGGTGGGGAAGGCGGCGGCCTCATACAAGTGAGGTTGTTCCTCCATCTCCTGGGACAGCTCCCAGAATGCCTTGCCGCCCGAACCCCCGGCCTCATTGTTGTGGGCCATGTTTCTCTCTAAATAGAAACAAAGTTTGGTCAAAAAGTTGGTTATTGTCAAGGAACAAGATCTCTAAGTTGACCAAATAACCTAATTCTCGAGGAATGTCGCCAAAAAGTTGGTTATTGTCAAGGAACAATTGAGAGGTGTTTGTGATATTGCCTAGGTGTTTTGGGATAGAACCTGTTAGTGTGTTGTTGCTAAGGTCCAAGTCCACGTTCTCAGGGTAACCTAGTTCTTGAGGGGTGTCTCTAGAAAGTTCACTCTTCTTTTTAGAAGACAAGCGTCTGAAATGGTATTGCCTTTCCTTAATTTGTACTATTTTTTCATTGTGTTGAATACTTATGTGGGTGAGTGTATCTGTAATTACTTTTTACTACACCGCAGGGTGTTCAAACACATGGCAAGCAAGGGTGTCTGAGTGTGTGAATAAAATACTAAACTAATCCAACCACTAAAGCAAATTAATTTTTATTTCGGTTGAGAATCGGGCACCTTCTAGGTCAAGAAAATTGGGCATGACCTTTGCTAATTTTCTTGACCTAGGAGTGCCCCATTTCTCAACCGAAACTGAAATTAATCAACGTTTCAGGAGAAAGGGTTCATTTTAGAAGATCACAAGTAGCAGCAGCATCACTTGACAAAATCACAACTAGCAGCAGCATCACAAGTAGTACAGCAGCAACATCATCACAAGTAGTACAGCAGCAGCAGCATCATCATCACAAGTAATACACTTAGCTACCAGTTCAGAAATACAGCTAAGATAAGATCATCACCACATTTTAGAAACATAGCTCATCATTTTCATTCTTGCAGATAAGATCATCACCACATTTCAGAAATACAGCTTCATAGGTTGTTCTCTGTATGCAAGCAGTAGACCATATATATGCGACATTTTCATCTCTCATTAGCGCTAAGATCTAACGTCTATTTTTGCTCATGCTGATTACTCACTTCAAAATAGGTTGCTTAGTAGTACGAAACAACACACACCAAGCTCCATCAAAAACAGAATAAAAAATGGCCATGTCATGCTTGGCAATAGCACAAGTGACATGAAAATTCAGGAGTAGGAGATCACAAAAGTACAGTCCACAGGTTACTCCAAGTTTCTGAATTTTCAATAAATTTTCTATAAGAAAAGAACTAAAAGAAAAGAAATCCTAGGGTTAAAAAATCTGGAGCAAGTCCTAGCAGAACCACAAAATGTTCATGTACTCAAATTAATGTCCAAACAGTGTCATATCTGAAATTAACCTGTCATGTTCACTGCTCAAACATGAAGTACTAGCAACCTTCAACAAGAAGTACTCAAACTGTCAAACATGAAGTACAAGCAACCTGCTATGTTAGGAGTACAAGAAGGATCCTGCTGCTGCTCCAAACAGCACTGGGAAACAGACATACTCCAACAGTTTAGTTTGATTGCTGGTTGGTAGTGCTTTTGCATTATACTATATTCCTAACATTTCAGAATACATTGCATGTTAGTTTCTGTTCAAAAACCAAACCTTGTAAATTTGGACCAGGTTGAACCTTGTTCACTTATCTAATTACTAATGGTTTTCGCCAACGAGTTCCAGGCAATTTGATCGGGCTGAGTAATTACATGGGGACAGCTAAAGAACCAACCTAATCAGCTAGAATAATGGCTAGACAAATTAAGCAATCGCACAGTTGGGCATGCATTCCATCCCTAGACAGCACAGGCAGAGAAAGAGCAGGGCAGAGGAGAGGGGGATGGGATTATACCAGATGTACAGGCAGAGCTACTTGTGCCACGGCCAGCAAATCAAAGGTTGGTGGCGTCTGACGCGTGCACCTGCGTGAGCAAAGGAAGCCAAAGCGCATGAGAAAATCAAAGGGAAGGGAATGGAAGGGAAGGGAAGGGAAGAGAAGAGCAAATCGAGGATTACCTTGACGAGCAGCGGCGTCCTGAGCGAGAAGAAGCGCTGGTGTCTCCCCGCGGCCGGCGACCGATGTGCAGAGGTGGTTATTCGGGACGGTGCGACGGCGGCGAGGCTTTTTGGGCTCTGGGGGAGAGGAGAGGGCGAGGGAGGGAGAGGGCGAGGGCGAGGGAAGGTGGGGAGAGGGCGAGGGAGAAGGAAGGCGAGGGAGGGAGAGGGCGAGGGCGAGAAGAGGGCGGAGAGGCAGGGCGGCGGCGGTGGAGCGGGCGCGGGCGAACGGCGTCGGGTTAGGTTTGGGCGGACGACGCGGGCTCGAGGGGGAGGAAGGGGAGAGGGAGGCGGCGGGGGCGCGTGGGCAGCTTTGGCGCAGTGGGTCAGGGCAGCGGCGGCGGCGGCGGTGGATCGAGGGAGAGGGAACTGGCGAGGGGGAGAGGGAAAGGGGGATCGGGCGAAGGGGGAGAGGGAAGAGGGGATCGGGCACAATACTAATGGCGCACCACCCCTCGGTGCGCCATAAGTACATCCATACTAATGGCGCACCTCACCGTGGTGCGCCATTAGTATTTTTTTTATTTTAACTCGAGCCAACAGGTTATGTACCACCAGAACTGATCCACATCAAGTCCCCTCTACTAGCTCGACTGGTCAACAGCCAGTTCTCACACCAGGAGGTCCTGGGTTCGACTCCCAGGCTCCACAATTTTTTTTAGCATTTAAAAAGCTGTTTGATACTTATTTGTGTTTAAATATGTTCAAACTTGTTTAAATCATAACAGTAATATTTTTTTTATAAGACGGTAATATTTTTTAAAAAATATCATCAAACAGTAATGCCGGTGGAGCGGGGGAGGGTGCGCGGGGTGCGGGGGGTCGGCGGCGGCGGTTGAGTAGGGGAATCGAGGGTGCGGGGGGTCGGCGGCGGCGGCCGGTGGACTGGGGGGTGCTCGGCGGCGAGGGGGACCGGATCTGGCGAGGTGGGATAGCGATCGAGATGGAGGGGAATCAAGATCGAGTGTCCATGAAATTTAAAAATATTCATGATAGTTCAAAAAGTACCCATGAAATACAATCGAGAAATGAAGGCTACGATTTAAATACAATCGATCTTAGCTAGCTATCTGTTCACAATCTTCTTGCCCTTCTTTTTCGCAAATGGAGTTCTTCTGTGGAACGGACGTCCTTTAGGTAGGGTGGTCCTGCTTCTTCTTGTGGTGTATGCTGCTACTTCATCATCGTCGTTATGTTCGATCCTCGGGTCGCCATACTTGTCGAAGTCTTGCTCATTGGCTACTCCATCCATTCCAATGATCTTCCTTTTGCCTCTCCTCACGACAACACGACTGGGCTTTGGCGGGTCGGTAATGAAGAAGCATTGGTCCACTTGGGAAGCCAGTACCCATGGCTCATTTTTCGCGGTGACGTTTGCGCCTGCGGTCTTGGATTTGGCTTCGGGTATAACCATGGTGGTGAAATACCAGTCTTCTTTTATGACGTTCTTGGCCCATCTGACACGGAACATCGGGACCTTCTCTCCAGCGTAGCTCAGCTCCCAGATCTCCTCGATCCTTCCGTAGTATCTGTCCTTGTCGTTACCGGTGTAGGATTCCATCGTTACCCCGGAGTTCTGATAACCATCGCTCTTCATGTCCTTGGCCTCGGTGTAGAATGTGTAGCCGTTGATATCGTACGCCTCATAGGTCATCAGGTTGTGCTCGGCGCCCTGTGACAAGGCGAATATGAGTTGTTCTTCCGCGGAAGAATCCTCATGTAAAGGGTACGACAGAAGCTTTTGCTTGAACCAACGCGTGAAACATGAGTTGTGCTCTTTGAGTATATCTCCGTCCGTCCTCTGTTGGCCTCGGTCATTGTACGTCTTCTTAATAAAGGTTTTGTGCTCTACCACCCAAGGATCGACCACGTCTATGTGTTGTAGCGCGACTAGGTTTGCTCTTTCAAAGTCGGCGAGTCGACCCTCGAAGTCGACATGCATTTCGCGGCGACCCTCACGGTGACCCCATCCAGCGAGCCTGCTGAGGTGCCTGTTGACGGGCAGACCAATGGGGTTCTCGATGCCTAGATAATTCGTGCAGTAGGAGATGCACTCTTCGGTCAGAAAGCCCCTGGCTATGCTTCCTTCTGGACGTGACATGTTGCGAACGTATCCTTTGATGACACCATTCATCCTTTCGAATGGCATCATGCTGTGCAGGAACGTCGGCCCGAGTTGGATGATATCCTCCACTATATGGACCAGCAGATGCACCATAATGTCGAAGAATGCGGGCGGGAAGTACATCTCAAGCTCGCATAGTATCACCACGATCTCTTCCTGTAGCCTTCTGAGTTGCCTCACGCCAATCGACTTCTGAGAGATGACGTCGAAGAAGTTGCATAGGCCAAATAGCGTTTCACGGACGTGCGCGTCCATGATCCCACGGATTGCAACTGGAAGTATCTGCATCATCAGCACGTGACAGTCGTGAGACTTCATCCCGCTGAACTTCTGCTTCGCTGGGTCTAGGTATCTGCTTATCTTCCCCGTGTAACCGTAAGGAAGTTTTACTCCTAGGAGGCAGGTGAAAAACTGCTCGATCTCCTCCTGACTTAGAGTGAAGCACGCGGGAGGGTAGTCATTTCCGGTATTCTTGGCCTTTTTGCCTTTGCGACGACTTTCTGTGTCCTGCTTCGCCTCATCATCATCATCATCATCATCATCATCATCATCATCATATATAGCGTGAAGCTCCTGCCTGATGCCCGTTGATTTCAAGTCTGGCCTTGCTTTCGGCCCATCTTTGGTCCTCTCTGGCATGTTGAGCAGGGTACCAAGCAGACTCTCGCACACGTTCTTCGTGATATGCATGACATCAAGGCTGTGAGGCACATGGTGGATCTTCCAGTACGACAACATCATCATGTCCTGCATCTTCTACATGATGACTGTGTACAGCATCACCGTCGTGATCATCTCCTGGGGATTCTTCGTCTTCTCGCCCGCCCGAGCCGCGGTGGTTGTCTTGCTGCCCTTCCTCATTTCTTGCCCGGCCCCCATGGACGACTTCGTAGTCATCTTCATCACCTTGCCACCGATAGCCATCCATGAAACCACGCAAGAGTAGGTGGTCCCGCACCTGCCCGGAATCCGGGTCTGCAATAAGGCTATGCAGCTTGCATCTTCGACACGGACATCTTATCTCCGTCTCGTTCTTTTGAAGCATCTCGGCCTTCGCGGACCTCAAAAACCTATTCACGATGCCTTCGGTCATCGTGCGGACCATGGTCGCCTGCGGGGTAGAGCAAAACGATATTTTAGAACCAAGAAAAAATTTGGCATGACTTTCCCTAAAAATAGGACCAAAAAGAATGCTTAATGCCAAAATTCTCGCCGAAACGGAAATGAATCAACATTCCGGCAAAATATTGGCAACTATCGCATTTCAAATACCGGTACACCTCCAAACACAAACACATATGCAACACCACAAACATATGCAACACCACGAACATACATAGATCTAGCTAGGCCATAAAAAGTGCATGTGCACATTGTTGTAGGGAGAACAACATAAATATAGCTTCCCCCCTTACTTACCTAGCAAAACAAGGTAACTTAACCACTTAATTTGAATGAATCTATGGTGGAAATGAGGTGAAAAAGAGGAGGCACCCGAGACAAGGAGGAGGCGGTGGAGAGAATGAAGTGGGGAGAAAGTGAGTGTGGGAGGAGAGGCTGTCCAAAATATCTTGTTGCTGCCCACTTACTAATGGTGCACCAGTAACAAATGCGCCATTAGTAATCCAGGTTACTAATGGCGCACCCCCTGGTAGTGCGCCATTAGTAGTTTTGCAAAAAAAAACATACTAATGGCGCACTTTGGCACGGTGCGCCATTAATAGTTTAAACTACTAGTAATGGCGCACTACCTGTGGATGTGCCATTAGTATGTTTGGGCAGGCGCACTAGTTCAAAAAAAAAAATTGGTACTAATGGCGCACCGTGGGCCGGGTGTGCCATTAGTAGTTTCAACACTAATGGCGCATCAGAAGGTGGTGCGCCATTAGTATATACTAATGGCGCACCACTTGTCTGGTGCGCCATTAGTGTCAATACCATCTATAGCCCTTTTTCTAGTAGTGATGTAAACTACCTGGCACTTACCCGCATTCAGAGCTCTCCAGGGGCGTTTGCAGATCTGCCGCACAGTGTGTCCGATGCCGCCGCATTCTACCGTGGCGAGGAGGGGAGCTCAACGGAGAAGGTCTTCTGGTCTCAGTATGCTGAGGCCAGCCATCCGGTGCCCCCAAGCGACCAATTGAAGCAGCTGGTCGAACTCCACAAGGTAGCCGAGGAGGCCATGAAGGGCCTTATAGTCCGGCTGTGGCCTGGACAGGCCATGCCTGGGAGCTACTTCGGCCTCGTGCGGCGGCTGGTGGATGCGTGCCCCTGGGTGGAGGTCATCAAGCGCTCCGCCTGTATTGAAGGTGCTCGTCGGGCCCTTGCCCGCACAAAGGTGCACTGGGGCAGGTTGGATGCGGAGAAGCTTCTCACGGACCCACCGCCACCGGGCAAGGAGTATCGCACGCCCGAAATGTATTATAAAACTGTCCTGAAGGGAGCCCGCGATATTGCGGATGAGTGCTCCAGAGATGTAATTTTTGAGTAAACTCGCTATGTGTTATCCTGTGCGCTGAAAACTTTGTTCATGTGCGCATTAAGCAACGCTTGTTTAATTTAAAATATTACCTTCTGTGCGGCCGTTTATAAAATCTGAGAGATGGCAAGTCGTTGGCTTCAGCCCCCGAGCCACGAGTGCTGGGGTGTTCGGGATAAACTTGAGCACTCTTGTTCCCATTTTTGTGTCCATCTAGGGAGGCGCTCAACACAACGAACAAGGCAACCGGACTTATAATGCTTGAACACTCTCACTTAGCCATAGAATTCTATAATTTTAAATTTCGGCGAAGCCCCTGGTATTCGGAAGACCGAATCCGGGGCGCTATCCACGCCTTTGTCGGACATTGTCCGGAACTTCGCTCGAAGCGGCGTGAGTCTTTAAGGACCCGAAAAAAACCTCTCGAACAGCGACCAGTCTCTCGCCTTATCATGCCAGTCAGTTTTAGCTTTCTCCACTGAGGCGCTCACCCGGCTCAACCGGGGCGCAATAGCAGTGGTTCTCCTAGTGCCCTTAGCCGATAGAACGGAATGTAAGGCACCAAAATGTGGGAGCCGGGCAAACCCAACTATTGACCCAAGACATGATTCGGAGCCGATTCATATAATGCTATAAGTTCGGGGTGCCACACTTGTGAAAGTGTTCGGACTTATCACACCATAATGTGGGGAACATAAGCCCCTGGTGTATTAGGCCGTACCAAAATATACGGGTGCAAGATGTCATGTAATGAACATATAAAAAGTGATGTAATTGCAGTGGAAAAGTGCTGCATTATTTATTAAAGGAAGTCTGCTATGAGTGCGGACTGATACAAATAGTGCGGTAAGCAAGGGATTTGGACTAGTTAAATAGGTCCCCCTCCAGGGATGAGCTGCGGACTTAGTGTATATAATCGAATTTAATGCTTGTAATTGAGACCACCTGAGTATTCGTCACAGCCTTCTTTCTTCCCTGGCTATTGCATCGTGAGTTCGGCAGGTTCACCGCCGGACAGGGCCTCTGGTTAACGGAGTCCTGTGTATACAAAGAAGGAAAACAATAATAATAATAAAAAAAGAAGGGGGACACACTTGCGAGCCCCTGGTGTGGTCAAGCCGCACTCTGGTTCCATTGTGGTCGTGCCCCTTCCCCTACGCCCATGGTATCTCCAAAGCATAATGATGTACGCAGAGGGTTGTTCTTGCAATCATGCAAGGGCGGGGGTTGGGGCTGCATTGCTACGCGTGCTCTGATCGCGCCAGGTGGTCTTGGTTGGTATTGCTTCGGGTGCATTTTGCTATATCCGGCCGTTTAACGGTCGGACTCGAGAATTGCCTTAAAAGGCTGCTCTGTACTTCTGCCGTGAGAGTTGCTGTATGTTCCTCTGTTCGGAGGGAGCGTCCCGTATTTCCGTTGACCGTGATGACTCCACGAGGGCCTGGCATCTTGAGCTTGAGGTATGCATAATGCGGCACCACGTTGAATTTTGCGAACGCGGTTCGTTCGAGCAGAGCGTGATAGCCGCTGCGAAACGGGACTATGTCGAAGATTAACTCCTCGCTCCAGAAATTGTCCGGGGATCCGAAGACCACTTCCAGTGTGACTGAGCCTGTACAGTTGGCTTCCACACCTGGTATAACACCTTTAAAGGTTGTCTTTGTAGGTTTAATCCTTGAGGGGTCTATGGCCATCTTGCGCACTGTATCCTGATAAAGCAGGTTCAGGCTACTACCGCCGTCCATCAGGACTCTCGTGAGGTGAAATCCATCAACGATTGGGTCTAAAACCAATGCGGCGAATCCGCCATGGCGTATGCTGGTCGGATGGTCTCTTCGATCGAAAGTGATCGGACAAGAGGACCATGGATTGAACTTCGGGGCGACTGGCTCCATCGCATAGACGTCCCTTAGTGCGCGCTTCCTCTCCCTTTTGGGTATATGGGTTGCGTAAATCATGTTCACCGTTCGCACTTGTGGGGGGAAACCCTTCTGTCCTCTATTGTTCGGCGGTCGGGTCTCTTCCTCGTCGTCGCTGTTTAGCCCCTTGTCATTGTTTTCGGCAATTAACTTACTTGCATGCTTGAACACCCAGCAATCTCTGTTGGTGTGATTAGCTGGCTTTTCAGGGGTGCCATGTATCTGGCATAAGCGATCGAGTATTCGATCCAAATTGGACGGACCCGGAGTGGTTCTTTTGAATGGCTTCTTCCGTTGACCGGGTTTAGAGCCTCGGAATCCGGCGTTGACTGCCGTATCCTCCTTGTCGTCGCCGTTAATGCGGCGCTTATTTTTGTTTCGACGTGACCTGCCGTTGTTGTCCTTAGTATCCGGACTGCCAGAATTTTTACGAAGGTTGTTGCTGCGAGCTAGCCAGCTATCCTCTCCCGCGCAAAAGTGGGTCATTAGTGATGTGAGGGCTGCCATGGATTTCGGCTTTTCCTGTCCCAGGTGCCGGGCTAGCCACTTGTTGCGGATGTTATGTTTGAAGGCTGCAAGGGCCTCTGCATCCGGACAGTCGACGATTTGGTTTTTCTTTGTCAAGAACCGTGTCCAGAATTGTCTGGCCGATTCGTCTGGCTGCTGAATTATGTGGCTTAGGTCATCGGCGTCTGGTGGCCGCACATACGTGCCCTGGAAGTTATCGAGGAATGCGGCTTCCAGGTCTTCCCAACACCCAATTGACTCTGCGGGCAAGCTGTTAAGCCAATGCCGAGCTGGTCCTTTAAGCTTGAGTGGGAGATACTTGATGGCATGGAGATCGTCGCCGCGGGCCATATGGATGTGAAGAAGATAATCTTCGATCCAAACGAGGTGTCTGTTGTGCCATCATAGGATTCGATGTTTACGGGTTTAAACCCTTCAGGGATTTGATGATCCATTACTTCGTCAGTGAAGCATAGCAGGTGTGCTGCGCCTCTGTATTGAGCAATATCACGACGCAGCTCGAGAGAGCGTCGTCTGCTGTGTTCGGCCCGGCCGGGGTTATTGTATCCGGCGCGACGGTATTCGTCGTGGGTCGTGGGGCGCCCACGTGATCCGTAGATGGATCTGGATTGCCTTGCTTTGTCCTCCAATATATCTCGCAAGTCCGGTGCGTTCCCTCCTGGCCTCGTACTTTTGGAGCGATGCCAGGGTACGGTCTTGGTTGGGGGCCTGGATGCCTCTCTGTCACGACCACGGGGTGGTCGGTCAGCCGTATCGTGTGCTGGTGATGGAGGTATGTATGCTTCCTCCTCTAATCGGGGGAGCAACTTGCGTCTTGGGTAACTTTTGGAGGGGCGTTCGAGTTTATACTCTTCGGCCGCGAGGACCTCGGTCCATCGATCGGCCAGCAGATCTTGATCAACTTGAAGCTGCTGCTGCTTTTTCTTTAGGCTATTTGCCGTGGCGATAAGCCTGCGTTTGAAACGCTCTTGTTCGACGAGATCCTCGGGCATGACGAATTCGTCGTCGTTGAGGCTTGCCTCGTCTTCGGAGGGAGGTGTATAGTTATAATCCTCAACCTCTTCGTCTGCCGCCCTCTCGTGGGGGCTTGTTTCTGCATCCTCCTACGCTGAGTCTTGCTGGAGGCGATTGTCTTCGGCACTCTCTGGGGTATTATTATCTCCTGTGCCGGAATCTCCATTCTTGCTGTGGCGGGATTTAGAGCGGCGCCGCTGACGCCGGCGCTTGGGCTGTTTCTTTAAAGAATCTGCCTCCGCTGCTTCTTCGCCGTCCCCGTCTTTTGGGGTGTCCACCATGTATATGTCGTATGACGAGGTGGTCTTCCAATGCCCTGTAGGCGCTGGTTCCTGTTCGTCTCCGGCATCGTCGTCCATAGCGTCGATGTCTTCGGAGTCGTAGTCTAGCACGTCGGTTAGATCGTCGACAGTGGCTACAAAGTGGGTGGTGGGTGGGCTTTTAATTTCTTCGTCGTCCGTATCCCAACCATCCTGGCCATAGTCCGGCCAGGACTCTCCGGATAGCGAGAGATGCTTTAGCGAATTTAGGATGTCGCCAAAGGGCGAGTGTTGGAAGATGTCCGTGGCGGTGAATTCCATAACCGGCGCCCAATCAGATTCGATTGGCAGGGGTGCGGGAGGTCCGGAGTCCGGCAAGGGGTCCGGCACCTCGGAGTCACGAGCTTCGCGAGGGACAAGGGTAGTGTTCGGCTCCATCGTCGTGGAAGTTGAAGCCCCCGAGGCGGTGTCTAACCACCGGTCCTCGATCTGGGCGATTGGCTCCGGTCTAAGGGCCAGAGCGGATTATTGTGCGGCCACCAAGGCACTGTTCGGTGACAGAGCTAGATCATGCCCATCGTAACAGTGCGGCACGCTTGGCTGTGGCTCGAGCCCGTCGAAGATCAAGTCCCCGCGGATGTCGGCCGTGAAGTTTAGGCTTCCGAATCTGACCTGACGGCCAGGGGCGTAGCTTTCGATCTGCTCCAGATGGCCAAGCGAATTAGCCCGCAGTGCGAAGCCGCCGAATACGAAGATCTGTCCGGGGAGAAAAGTCTCACCCTGGACAGCATCGCTGGTTGAAGATGCCATCGAACCTATCGGTGACGACACAGAGGAACTCTCAATGAAAGCACCAATGTCGGTGTCAAAACCGGCGGATCTCGGGTAGGGGGTCCCGAACTGTGCGTCTAGGCGGATGGTAACAGGAGACGAGGGACACAATGTTTTACCCAGGTTCGGGCCCTCTCGATGGAGGTAAAACCCTACGTCCTACTTGATTAATATTGATGATATGGGTAGTACAAGAGTGGATCTACCACGAGATCAAGGAGGCTAAACCCTAAAGCTAGCCTATGATATGATTATTGTAATGTATGTTGTGTCCTATGGACTAAAGCCCTCCGGTTTATATAGACACCAGAGGAGGCTAGGGTTACACAGAGTCGGTTACAATGGCAGGAGATCTACATATCCGTATCGCCAAGCTTGCCTTCCATGCCAAGGAAAGTCCCATCCGGACACGGGACGGAGACTTCAATCTTGTATCTTCGTAGTCTTGGAGTCCGGCGGACGATGATAGTCCGGCTGTCCGGACACCCCCTAGTCCAGGACTCCCTCAGTCCTCCTGCCCGATCACTTTTGATCGAAGGGACCACCCCACCAGTATCCACCACGGAGGATTCGCCGCATTGGTTTTAGACCCAATCGTTGATGGCTTTCACCTCACCAGAGTCCTGATGGACGGCGGCAGCAGCCTGAACCTGCTTTATCAGGATACGGTGCGCAAGATGGGCATAGACCCCTCAAGAAATTAACCCACAAAGACGACCTTCAAAGGCGTCATACCAGGTGTAGAGGCCAATTGTACAGGCTCAGTCACACTTGAAGTGGTCTTCAGATCCCCGGATAACTTCCGAAGCGAGGAGTTAATCTTCGACATAGTTCCGTTCCGCAGCGGCTATCATGCTCTGCTCGGACGGACCGCGTTTGCAAAGTTCAACGCGGTGCCGCACTACGCATACCTCAAGCTCAAGATGCTAGGCCCTCGAGGAGTCATCACGGTCAACGGAAACACTGAACGCTCCTGCCGAACGGAGGAACACACAGCGGCTCTCGCGGCAGAAGTACAGAGCAGCCTCTTAAGGCAATTCTCGAGTCCGGCCGTTAAGCGACCGGACACGGCTAAACGTGCCCGGAGTAAGATACAACAAGACCACCTGGCGCGTTTTGAGCATGCGTAGCAATGCGGCCCCAACCCCAGCCCTTGCAAAATTGCAAGACCGGCCCTTCGCGTACATCATTACGCTTTGGAGATACCATGGGCATAGGGGGAGGGGCACGACCACGACAGGCCCAGAATGCGGCTTAACCACACCAGGGGTTCCCAAGTGTGTCATTCTTTTTCCCTTTTCTTTTTTCTTAGCCACAGGACTTCGTTCACCAGAGGCCCTGTCCGGTAGTAGACCTGCCGAACTCACGATGCAACAGCCTGGGAAGGAGAAAGGCTACGACGAGTATCCAGGTGGTCTCCATTACGAGCATTAAATCTGTTTTATACACCATTCCTCAGCCTACCCCTAGAGGGGGACATGTTTAATAGTCCCATCCCTTGCTTACTGCACTATTTGTATCGTTCTGCATTCATGGCAGTATTCCTTGAATAAACAATGCATCGCCTTTTGCTTATAATTGCATTTCTTTCTTATACATATGTTCATTTATGACATGTTGCATCCATACACTTTGGTACGACTAAATACACCAGGGGCTTAAGTTCCCCACATTATGGTGTGATAAGTCCGAACACTTTCACAAGTGCGGCACCCCGAACTTATAGCATTATATGCATCGGCTCCGAATCATGTCTTGGGTCAATAGTTGGGTTTGGCCGGCTCCCATGTTTTGGTACCTTACGTTCCGTTGTATCGGCTAAGGTAGCACTGGGAGAACGACTGCGATTGCGCCCTGGTTGAGCTGGGCGAGTGCCTTAGTGGAGAAAGCTAAAACTGACCGTCATGATAAGGCGAGAGCTAGTCGCTGTTCGAGAGGTTTTTTCGAGTCCCTAAAGACTTATGCCGCTTAGAGCGAGGAACCGGCTTTGTCCGGCCCAGGCATGGATAGCGCCCCGAACTCGATCTTCTGAATACTAGGGGCTTCGTCGAAATTTAAAATTATAGAATTCTATGGCTAAGTGAGAGTGTTGAAGCATTATAAGTCCGGTTGCCTCGTTCGTTGTGTTGAGCGCCTCCCTAGATGGACCCAAAAATGGGAACAAGAGCGCTGAAGTTTATCCCGAACACCCCAGCACTCGTGGCATGGGGGCTGAAGCCGATGACTTGCTATCTCTCAGATTTGATAAACGGCCGCACAGAAGGTAGTATTTTAAATTAACAAGCGTTGCTTAGCGCATATGAACAAAGTTTTCAGCGCACAGAACAAAATGCGAGTCTACTCAAATATTACATCTTTGGAGCACTCACCCGCAATCATGCGGGCACCCTTCAGGACACTCTTATAATACATCTCGGGCGTGCGATACTCCTAGCCCGTCGGTGGCACATCCGTCACAAGCTTCTCAGCGTCCATCCTGCCCCAGTGCACCTTTGCACGGGCAAGGGCCCGACGGGCACCTTCAATGCAGGCGGAGTGCTTGACGACTTCAACCCAGGGACACGCATCCACCAGCCGCCGTACCAGGCCGAAGTAGCTCCCAGGCATGGCCTCCTTGGGCCACATCGAAACTATGAGGCCCTTCGTGGCCTGTTCGGCCACCTTGTGGAGCTCGACCAGCTGCTTCAGCTGGTCGCTAAGGGGCACCGGATGTCCGACCTCAGCATACTGAGACCAGAAGACCTTCTCCGTCGATCTCCCCTCCTCGGCCCGGTAGAAAGCGGCAGCATCGGACACGCTGTGAGGCAGATCTGCGAACGCTCCTGGAGAGCTCCGAATTCGGGTAAGTAATAGGTAATTCACATTCACATGCTTGCTTTGCATGAAAAATGCCTTACCCGCCGCTATTTTCTTCAACGCCTCGATTTCCTGGAGGGCCTTGTGGGCTTCGGCCTTAGCGGCTTTGGCACTCTCAAGAGCTGACGCAAGCTCGGACTCTCGAGTCTTCGAGTCACGCTCCAAACTCTCGTGCTTTTCCATGAGAGCCTGGAGCTCTTGCTATACCTCCGCCACCCGCGCCTCTAGCTTCTCTTGCTCGGCTTGTTTCGCGGCCGCATTGCGTTTGGCCGCGGACACCGCCTCCTTCAGGGTTGCCACCTCGTTTGTAGCCCCTAGAGTACCCATGTTATCCTCGTTATTTCTCTTGCAACCAAATCCTTTTCTGTAAGGTACAAATTTAATACGGTGTTACTCACCTTCCTTGTCCTTGAGCTGCTTCTTGGCATGGCCGAGCTCGCTCTCGGACCGCTCGAGGCTCTGCTTCAAGGTATTGACCTCCGCAATCAGTGCGGCAGAGGTCAGCAGCTTAGCCTGCAATCCCATATTGACATATTTTTTTAGACTCCTACGTATATATTTTTAGATTCTCAGTCCGGCTTTTGTTTCCGAACACCGAACCGAGCATCAGGGGCTACTGTCTATGCGGTATTATATTACACATCTTAAAATTCTTACCTCAAAGCCTTTTAGAAGGCTGCTGCAGGCTTCAGTCAGCTTGCTCTTGGCGTGCTGAACCTTCTGAATCACCGCACTCATGACAGTGCGGTGTTCTTCTTCAATGGAAGCGCCGTTGAGTGCCTCCAGCAAGTTATCCGGCACCTCCGGTGGACGGAGGCCGCCGGTGTCACAGTCTTGCCCTTCTTACGAAGGGGCCGCTCGCCGGACTCCGGAACCACTTCAGGTTCCAGTGCGGAGTCCGGTACAAAGTCCGGGAGGTTGCCCTGCGGCACCTCCGGGGCCTCCTCCTCCTGGTGGGTCCCTTCCTGGGATCCCACCTCGACGTCGTCAGCGTCACGGGGGGTGGAGGCGGTCGGAAGAGAATCCATATCCGACGTGCCCAAGGAACCGCTCGATGAAGCGGGAAGATCATCCTTGGGCGGACTACATGTTGTATGCGGCATTAGAAAGACACCGTGTGGCAAAAAGAAAAATTATAAATCATCTAGGAGTCCGGATACTTACGATCTCACCAGGGCTTGGCCCTTGAGGGCCACTCCTCGTTGCCGTCGCCAACGTTGGCGGAACAGTTCGGGGTAAGGGTCCTTCCCTTCTTGGACCCTTCGGCCTCCCTCGTTGGGGAGGCCTTCCTCTTCTTCTTTCCCCCCGCTGGAGGAGAGGCCTCTTTCTTCTCCTCCTCGTCCTCGTGGGAGGAGTCCGCCTCGGAGTCATCGGACGATGATTCCGATACCACCTGACGCCGGGAACTCCTTCGGGTTCCCATGGCCTTCTTCTTGGCCTTCTTCTCCGGCACTACATAAAGTACCGGGACCAGCAGCCCTGTCAAACGGGCGTCTGCTGGGTCTTCTGGACGGGGGGCCGGACAGTTAACCTGTCCGGACATCTTCTGCCAGGCCTGTTAAAGGTATTGGGAGTTTAGATCCCGCATAGAGTCAAACTATGAAAAGCGAGTGTCCCATAAAGGATAACATAACTTACCTCGCCAGCCAGACGCTTTGTGTTGAATCCGCGATCTTCGGTTGCGGATGCGGGAGCTTCGGCGCCCTTGAACAGCACCCTCCAGGCAGCTTCGTACATAGTGTCGAAGAGCCCGCTCAAGGTCCAGTGCTGTGCTGGATCGAACTCCCACAAATTGAAGTCCCGTTGCTGGCAGGGGAGAATCCGGCGGACGAGCATGACCTGGATCACGTTGACAAGCTTGAGCTTCTTGTTCACCAGGGTCTGGAGACATGACTAGAGTCCGGTCAGCTCCTCCGAACTACCCCAAAGCAAGCCCTTCTCTTTCCAGGAGGTGAGCTGCATGGGGATGCCAGATCTGAATTCGGGGGCCGCTGCCCATTTAGGGTCACGCGGCTCGGTGATGTAGAACCACCCCGAGTGCCACCCTTTGATGGATTCCATGAAGGCACCCTCAAGCCAAGTAACGTTGGGCATTTTGCCCACCATGGCGCCTCCGCACTCCACTTGGCTGCCCTTCACAAGCTTTTGCTTGACATTGAAGGTCTTTAGCCACAAGCCGAAGTGGGGCTGGATGCAGAGGAAGGCCTCGCACACGACGATAAACGCCGAGATATTGAGGATGAAATTTGGGGCCAGATCGTGGAAATCCAGGCGTAGTAGTACATGAGCTCCCGGACAAAGGGGTGGAGTGGGAAGCCCAGTCCGTGGAGGAAATGGGGAAGGAATACCACCCTCTCATGGGGCCTGGGGGTGGGGATGAGCTGCCCCTCGTCGGGGAGCCTATGCCCTATGTCGCTGGACAGATATCCGGCGCTGCGCAGCTTCTTTATGTGCCCCTCCGTAACGGAGGAGGCCATCCACTTGCCTCCCGCTCCGGACATGGCTGGAGAAGGTCGAGGTGAGATGTGCGGACTTGGGCGCTGGAGCTCGAGTGCGCGGAGATGGATAAGCAAAGGAGGAAGAAGGCGTGGGTAAAAGAGGTGGATCCTTATCCCCTTATATATGGGCGGACGAAAACTATGCGTCCCCACCGGCCTGGTAAAACTCGCTTATCTCCCAAGCGCCACAATCAATGGCGGAGTTGGGTTACCCACGTCCGTATTGATGGGAATCCCAGAATAAGGGGAACACGATCTCTGCTTCGACAAGACGTGCCAAGGAAACCGCTTCGCTAAACGCGCTGAGGTGGTATAATAAAAACGATTCAAGTAAAGTCTTGGTAGTGGTGTGATGTCACGCCACAAAATACGTCAGCAGATTGAACTTGTGTAAATATTATTCTCTCTGCGGTGGTATGTGGAATTTATTTTACAGAGTCGGACACTATCCTGGTGTTCACAATCTTCTATGAGTTATTCGGAGAAGGAACCCGCCTTGCAATGCCGAAGACAATATGCGTGTCGGACTCGTCATCATTGAAGCCTGGTTCAGGGGCTACTGAGGGAGTCCTGGACTAGGGGGTGTCCGGATAGCCGAACTATCATCATCGACCGGACTCCAAGACTATGAAGATACAAGATTGAAGACTTCGTCCCGTGTCCGGATGGGACTTTCCTTGGCGTGGAAGGCAAGCTTGGCAATACGGATATGTAGATCTCCTACCATTGTAGCCGACTCTGTGTAACCCTAGCCCTCTCCGGTGTGTATATAAACTGGAGGGTTTTAGTCCATAGGACAACAACAATCATACCATAGGCTAGCTTCTAGGGTTTAGCCTCCTTGATCTCGTGGTAGATCCACTCTTGTACTACCCATATCATCAATATCAATCAAGCAGGAGTAGGGTTTTACCTCCATCGAGAGGGCCCGAACCTGGGTAAAAACATCATGTCCCTTGTCTCCTGTTACCATCCGCCTAGACGCACAGTTCGGGACCCCCTACCCGAGATCCGCCGGTTTTGACACCGACAAGGACCGATCACTTTCCCCGGGAAGGAAGGCACCGGACGGCTGGGTCATGTACTTCGACGGGGCATTCTCCCGACATGGCGCGGGGGCTGGCACCATGCTCGTATCTCCTACTCAGGACAAGCTCTACTACACCGTACAACTCTGTTTCCAACACGGAGAAATGGTCTCCAACAACATAGCAGAGTACGAAGGCCTGATAGCAGGCTTGAAAGCCGCAGTCGCCTTGGGGGTAAAGCGCCTTACCATCAAGGGCGATTTACAACTCCTCATCAACTTCACCATAAAAATATATGAGCCGAAGGACGAGCACATGGAAGCCTACCTCGCAGAGGTTCGCAGGATGGAGAAACAGTTCTGGGGGCTGGAGTTGCAGCATGTGCCTCGCGGCACCAATCAAGAGGCTGATGACATTGCTAAGAGGGCATCCAGGCGGCTGCCTCAGGAGCCTGGCGTCTTCAAGGAGCGACTCTTCAAACCCTCGGCGACACCATCACTATCGATCACAGTGCATTCAAGGGAGGAGCTCCCTTAGCCGCCTGCCTCGGGAGCCCCAGCCTACGGCCCGGCCTCAGGGGCACGCCTGCTCCTGGCGTTGGAGCCTCAGGAAGGATGTTGGGTCGCAGAGCTCAAGAACTACTTGACGCAAGGGACCCTACCGGAGAAGGAGGAGGACGTGGAGCGCGTGGCGCGGCAGGCCACGACCTACTGCATCAAGGATGGAGAGCTCTACCGGAGGCGACCAAATGACGTGTCCCTACGTTGCATTTCCAGAGAGCAAGGGAAGGAGCTGTTGGTAGACATACACGATGGAGACTGTGGCAAGGCGTTCCGCAGCGGATTCTACTGGCCCACAGCACTCAGTGATGCCGTTGAGCTAGTGAAGGCTTGTGAGGCCTACCAATTCCACTCCAAGCAGATCCATCAGTCGGCCGGGGGTCTGCAGACTATACCCCTCTCATGGCCATTCTCAGTTTGGGGGCTGGACATTCTGGGCCCGTTCCCTCGGGCGCCAGGGGGCTATCGCTACCTCTACGTCAGCGTGGACAAGTTCACCAAGTGGGCTGAAGTGGAAGCTGTCCGCACCATCCCAGCGGGCTCCGCAGTCAAGTTCATCAAGGGCCTCGTGAGTCGATTTGGGGTGCCTAACTGCATCATCACCGACAACGGCTCGCAATTCACCAGTAATCTCTTCAAAACATACTGTGCTAACCTTGGAACGCAGATATGCTACGCTTCGGTAGCACACCCCTAGAGTAACGGCCAGGCCGAGCAAGCCAACGCGGAGCTCCCGAGGGGCCTCAAAACCAGGACCTTCAAGAAGAAGCTGGAGGCCTGTGGCAGGGGCTGGTACGACGAGCTCCAGTCTGTGGTGTGGTCTATCCGCATGACCGCGGCCAAGCTGGCTGGCGAGACCCCGTTCTTCCTCGTCTATGGAGCTGAGGCCGTCCTCCCTCACGAGGTCAGGCGTCGTCCTGCAAGGGTCCTGGCGTTCGACGAGACGCAGCAGGACGCCATGCGGGGGACGGATCTCGTGCTGGGGGAGGAACACCGTTGAGAGGCCGCGCTGCGAGCGGCAAGGTATCAACAGGCGCTGCGACGATACCACTGCCGCAACATCCGCCCCAGAACTCTTGAGGTAGGGGACATCATGCTCAGACGGGTCCTCTCCAAGGAGGGGTTGCACAAGCTCTCTCCCATGTGGGAGGGCCCATTCAAGGTTGTTCATGTTTCCAGGCCCGGCTCCACGCGCTTGGAGACCCAGGAGGGGGTACCCATCTAGAACGCATGGAACATTCAACATCTCTGAAGGTCCTACCCCTGAGTGAGGCCCAGTGCCTATGGAAAAGGCCCAGTGCCTGTGAAGAAGGCCAATGCCTGTGAAGCTGCTGCATTTTGGAAAAGGACCGGTGCCTGTGAAGAAGGCCAATGCCTGTGAAGCTGCCGCATTTTGGAAAAGGCCCCGTGCCTGTGAAGAAGGCCAATGCCTGTGAAGCTGCCGCATTTTGGAAAAGGCCCGGTGCCTGTGAAGAAGGCCAATGCCTATGAAGCTCGCCGCCCATGACACTCTGGTGAGAAGACGTCGACGACTAGATTAGGTGCCGGATACGGCTTTTTCATTTGCTTTCTGCAGTTGGCTTGTTCGTTCCTGTTTGAAGTTTTATTGGAGCTGTTGTCGTCTCTAGCTTGTGACTCTTTGTCTTTTTCACTCACTTGCCTCGTTTTCTCTCGCGCAAGTCTCACGAGGGAGGTACGCGGGCACCCTCGCGAGTGTTTTCCGCCCCGGTCGTTTGAAGCTTTCCTATCCGAGTCAGCTGCGGGAGCACCCCTCCCAGTCCGTGCCCCACGGGCATCGCGACGCGAGCACAGGACCTGGGTCAGTCGCCCCCACAACCGAGACCGGAAGCTACCCCTCCTGACTAATCCTTGCAGGACATGAAGTGCACGGCGAGGCCACGGCCCCGGGAGGCGAAGACCGCGACAAACCTCCCTGAGCTAAGTAATTCCCGCACACGGGCACGTGGCACGGAAACATAGCACAGAAATAGCGGAAACAACATGATAACTAACAACAAAAGTTTAACACGCCCCCGCGGGGCCCTATCCCACTTTCTTTTTGTGCAGGGAAGGAAGAAAAACAAAATAGGCACGACTTGCTCGGCACCAACTCGCGGCGAGGGCTCGTACTGCCTCCGGAGCTCAGTCAGATCCCTCCTCTCGCTTCACCGGGGCGCGACGGTGGACTGACCCGCTACCTTCCCCCAGGCGGGCGCGACGGCACGGGGGATGGTCGCGACCACCGCCGGAGGAGCTGTTGTCTGAAGGAGAGTCGCCGAAGCTTGGCGAGCCCCGAGCACCGCTGCCCACGCGCCTGCCGCCATCTTCGTCCTGATCAACGCCGGGGCTGGGCACATGGCGGCGGTCATCGTCTTCGGGGCATCACCCAGCACGGCGACCGTCTTCCCCGAACACCCTCACATAGAGGGTGGCATCACCGTCGAATTTGAAGTGCAGGGTGCACCACCGGCTCAGGCCACACGCGCGGGCAAACGTTTGCCAGCCGTGGGTCAGGGCCGCATTCCCGGCGACGGAGACCTCCAGCGAAGCCCAGGAGGCCCTGCTGTAGCAACCGTTCGCCTGAAGCCAGAGGCCGCCCGGAGCGCCGGCTGGAAGTTCACCGACAAAGAAGCGGGGGAGCTGGAGCCAGGTGCTGGTCGGGTCCGCCGACCACACGACGAACTCCGGAAGCACCTCCGTCGAGCATAAGCGCGGCCTGGGGGGTCGCGCAGCCATGGCGTGCCTCCCATCGGTGACCGGGCGCTCATCGCCGCGCAGGGGACCGCCTCCACGACCACGGGGAGCCACTACGGGGGCCGCAGGATGCTTGCGAGGGCGGCCCCGGCTGCGCTTGGTCGGAGGAGAGTCAGGCCCTTCCTGACGAGCCTTTCCCTTCTCCACGACCGAGAACCTCTTCGACGGAGCCATGGGGATGGCGAGTAGCCGGGATGGAGAGAAAGGAGTAGCAAGAAGGAATGGACTGAAGGGGCTCACGTCGTTCCGTACTTATAGCCGGAGAAGGCCAACCGCCGGCCTCCACGATCGCAGGTAATCATGACATGTTTTTGCATGCAGGGACTTGTCAAGTCATGCGGTTACCGAGGCGTCGTAGGGAAGCGGAGACGCCCACGTCCAATCAATCGCCACATGGCATCCAAGGCCGCAGGCTATTGGGGCCCGCGGCACTTCGTACTTGCCCCTTCGCTTCTCTGCTAAGCCAAGTCCGAATGCACCTTGGGCCTGTGGGCTACCATCGGTGTTCTGGGAATGGGGGTCCCCAGACTTGCCTGCCTGCGGCCTGCGGCGTGGCTCAAGCGAAGGCCCAGTACAGCCCAGCTTCATCAGCTCAAACTCAAGACCCTCGCGAGGGGCCAAGCCTCGTGGAGCGGACGGCAGGAGGCTTCCTCAGGGGCAGCCTCATCAGGCAGGCTCACGAGAAGGCGGAGAGATCAAGGCAGGGCACCTCGCGAGGAGCTCGTGACGCAAGCCATGACGATCGAGACCAGGCGGGCGCCAGCCTGCGTAGTGTCCTTGTTTCCCCTTCGGTGCAAAGGGGGCAAGCACATGCCAAGGCATGAAGCAAAGGTTACCATTTCGATGCAACAAGACCAAGACTAGCAAAACGGCAGGATGGAGGTCATCGTGGAGCCCAGGACGGCGTCATCATCAGAGCCTTTGGCAGCCGTAGACCAACTTTAGTCAGGATAAGTGCATTAGATGTTCCCCTTCAAAATGGCCAATTGTTGGCGCCTTCCCACTCATTATTTTGGGAAGAGGCCCAGGGCCTCCCTCTATAAATAGAGCTAGCCACCACAGGGCAAGGGGGGGGGGTGTCGATTAGAGAGAAAGAGAGAGAGAAGTGACTGAACTCACCCAAGCAGTTTGTCGCACCAGCTCAAGAACAGCCTCTCGCGAGGCTGTTCTCCCTTTATATTGTTCATCATCAGCCCCTGAGGCAATCCACCACACCACACACTAGAGTAGGGTATTACACCACAATGGTTGCCTGAGCCAGTATAAACCTCGTGTCCCTTGTGTGTTCTTCTTTTTAGCCTAGATTCCTTATGAGGCTTTGAGACGCGAGTTGGGAGGGGAAAGATCTTCGTGCGCACCCCAGAGTTCGAACCTCAAGGGTCTATCAGAACCCGAAATCCGACAAATACCGCCGAAACAAGATAGGACTAGTAACGGTAAGCAAATTGAACAAACCAAAACCCACAACTACTTGTGTTCCACTCATGCATAGAATCTACGCATAGACCTAGATCATGATGCCACTGTTGGAGAACGCAGCAATAATTCAAAATTTTCTTACGTATCACCAAGATCGATCTAGGAGATTCTAGCAACAAGAACAAGGATGATGGAGTCGTACTCGCGAGGATTCAAATCGCGGCAGATCCGATCTAACACCGAACGGACGGCGCCTCCGCGTTCAACACACGTACAGCCCGGGGACGTATCCTCCTTCTTGATCCAGCAATGGGAGAGGAGAAGTTGAGGGAGAGCTCCGACAGCACGATGGGGTGGAGGTGGAGCTTGCAGTTCTCTGGCGGGGCTTTGCCAAGCACTACTACTACGGAGGAGGTGTTGGGGAGGGAGAGGGCTGAGCCAGGGGAAGGGTGCGGCAGCCCTCCCACCTCCCCTCTATTTATAGGGGCAAGGGAGAGGGGGGCCTGCTGTCGTGGTTCTAAGTCTGACAGTAGAGTGGGGGTAGGTATGGAGAGGCAAGGTCCTAGCTATGGAGCAGTTGTACGCACAAGAGATGTATGAGTTCAGGCCCTTCTCGGAGGAAGTAATAGCCCTACGTCTTGTACCCGGAGGCGGTCGACTGGATTATGTGTGTATGGATTACAGGGGTGCGAACCCTTTACACTGAGGAAGGGGGTGGCTTATATAGTGCTTGCCAGACCCCTCCGGCCCTCAGTCATGTGGGGTTTAAAGTACATTAAGTCTAGGTGTTACTGGTAACGCCCCACATAAAGCGTTCTAAATACCATAAAGTCTACTTAATTACAGACCGTTGCGATACAGAGTGCTTCTTGACCTTCTGGTGGTCGAGTGAATCTTCATGGTCGAGTCCTTCAAGTCTGTCGAGTGAAGTCTCTCTTGGTCGACTGGAAGGTAGTTTCTTCTGAGGGTGTCCTTGGGTAGGGTACTTAGATCAGGTCTATGACCCTACCCTAGGTACATGACTTCATCATTAGCCCCCGAATGGATTGAGATTTGAGTGAGGAAGGAGTTGATATTATTTCCGACCTGCTTTTGCATTCTGGATATGTATCGTCTTGGACCAATAATCTCTTCGTTGATAATCAGCAACTTTTCTTCAGTCGACTTGATCCATTCTTTTCTTTCGTCGAGTGACCTTTTGAACTTAACAATTCCCGAGCGACGGATCGCAGGAAATCTCGCGCCTGACAGATCAATCTGCCGTTCGCGGATTTTGTGGGATACGAAATTTGGGGAAGCGCACGAAGCGGGGCGGACCGCGGCGCTCGGATGGGATAGGGCATAGACGCCTCGATTCTCGTGCCACCTTTTTCGCCACGTATCGCGTACGCGCGACTGTTTTGGGATGTGATTGGATCGCCCGGGCCCACCTGTCATCCACTCGGAAGTGATCTTATAAAGGCGCCCGGCGAGGGCCTTTGAACAGTATCTCTCCATTCTCTCTCTGCCCTCCCTGCCTCCGCCCACTGCGCCCGCTCTCGCCTCCGCGCAATCGCTGCTCGTACGCTTTGCTGGTAGCCATGGTGAAGGAGAAGACGGCGGCGCTGGAACGCGCGAAGAAGGCGTCGGCAACGGGGAAGGCGAAAGGGAGGACAACCAGTCGGGGCGGGTCTTCGTCCAGATCTCGTCTGCCGCACGGCTGGGTCCAAGGAGATTGGATCCGGTCGACCATCACGGAGAAGGATCTCACCGACATGGCCAACGACGGTCTGATCCTCCACGGAGCAGCAAGGCTCCCGGGGAACGAGTGGCAACCCCAGCCGGAAGAGGGTGAGTGTGTTCTTCTGGCTACCCACGTTGACCGCGGGTTTTCTTTGCCACCGAGTGTTTTCTTCCGTGGTTTCTTGAACTTCTTTGGAGCGCAACTCCACCACTTCAATCCGAACTCTATCGCCTACCTTGCTGCCTTTGTATCCATGTGTTAGAACTTTCTGGGTTGCCGACCGCACTGGGGCCTGTTCAAGCATATATTCACGTGTCACTCTCAGACCGTGAAGAAGGCGAGTCTAGATGACGATAAGGTTATTCAGATGTGTGGAGGTCTGGGGATCCAGATGAGGAACAAGAGCACCTTTCCAACTATGATGCTTCCCGAGTCGGTCAGAGGCTGGCAGTCGACTTGGTTCTACTACCAGAGCGAGTCGACGCTGGGGCAGTCGAGTGGCCTCCCTCCGTTTACCATGGACCGAGCCAACAAACCCTCCTCTCTGAAGGTGCTCCCGGAGGAGAAAGCCAACGTGAAGATGCTGATGGAGCGCGTAGTCCAGTTGGTTCAGGAAGGAGTGACGGGTATGGATCTCCTGGAGGTTTTTCTTAGGCGACGTATCCAGCCTCTTCAGTACCGACACCACGCTGGAAAGGTGGATGGCCGCGGTCACTGGGAACAAGGATAACCCTCGTGGAGCCAGGAGGATTCCTCCACTCGACCATTCCAGCACTCTAGACAAGGTATGCCCACTTTACCTCCAATTGTATTCTTGTCAAACTTATTTCCATTTTCGCCGCGAATTGGTCGATTGATCTTTGTCTTGATGTCTAACAGGCCCTCACCGAACTGTACTCGATGCCCAATGGAGCGCAGACTCCGACTGAGGAGGGAGAAGCGAGTGGGGGCGAAAGCCAGGAGGAGTGGGACTCGGATGCTGCTGAAGAAGAAGATGATGATGATGATGAGGAGGAGGAAGAGAAAGAAGAGGAGGAGGAGGTCGCACCACCGCGCTTGGAAAGGCGGTCGAAGCTTGTCCATGACCCTGTGACTGAACGCGGCAAGGGGATGGCGACTGTCGCGCAGTCGACCAAGCGTCCTCGGACCACTTCTCCGGTGCCGACTGAAAAGGCTCCGAAGCAATCCAGGGTGGCACCATCGAAGCCGACCAAGGTCCTGCCGAAGATGAAGGTGTCAATCCCCACCATATCAGGGTAAAAATGCTGCTTGAGTCTTCTTGCTTTATATGAGTTTATCTTTGATCGACTCTTTAGTTAACCGACTGATTTTTGGAATTGCAGTGCTGCTACTTCCGATACCTCAGCCAGGGCCGACGATCATGAGATGGAGGATGCTGTAACCTCAAAACCTGGTACCACTCTCTTGGTCTCTCATTCTGATTCTTTTCTACAGCTCCATCCAATGTCGTTATCACCCTTCCTGACGACGACGACGACGAGGAACCGCTGAAGCACAGGAGGAGCAGGAAAGCGTCTGCCGGCAGGGTGGCTCAGGATGTGACGGCACCCGAGACTCTGGTCACGGAGGAGGAGAACACCACTCGGCACACCGTATCTTTCGCGGTGCCGCTGACGAGTGCTCACCCCGCGTCGTCGAGTGCCGCACAGCCTTCTCTCTTCTCGACACACTACATCCCAGAGTACCAAGCCAGTGCTGCAAAGGAAGCGATACGTCAAGCGGGAGTCATGATGGAGCAGGTGAAGGCCATCCGGGAGGAAAGCCAGGCAGCCTACGACGCCAGTTCCGCTCTTCAAAGCAACGTTCAGGTCAGTCGATCATCGCCTGTTCTGTTAGGATATGCTATCTGAAAATCTTTCTTTCCGGAATCCATAGTAGTCACCCACTGGGTGTGTCGATTGAAACTCCGGTTTAGCGGGGGCACGCTGAGTGCACCCGCTGGGTGTAGTCCCCAAGGCTATGGTCGACTGCTGGCAGTCGACCATAGGCTTTATAAGTTAAGTTCTTCCGTCAGTCGACTAGGTCGAATGGATTTCTCAAACCGGTGGGGGCACGCTGAGTGCACCCACTGGGTGTACTCCTCGAGACCGTGGTCGACTGCTGGCAGTCGGTTACAGTTTTAAGAATGCGTCCTGTTTTTTTTTGGTCGACTGGTCGACTCTATCTTAATAGAACTAGTGGGGGCACGCTGAGTGCACCCACTGGGTGTAGTCCCCGAGACTACGGTCGAATGTTTGTATTCGGCTGTAGTCTTAGAAATGCATGATTTTCTCTTATCCACTCGGAAGTGAATTATCTTTGACATTTTGTCGATTGGTTCTTCGCAGAAATCCTGCGACCTTGCGGCTCGTTATACCGAGCTGGAGAACAAGCACATCCAGCTCAAGCTGGATCTGAAGCTGGTCCAGGAGAATCTGAGGAAGGCGAAGGAGGAGACCAAAGGTACGTTCGGTGAGACCTCGACGACTGCTTTTGTCCTTCCTTTGTTTCAAAATCTGACCTTGCTGTAACTTTGCAGGCAAGGTGAAGGAGGCCCAGAAGAAGAAAGACCTTGAGCTAGCTGAGAAGACCAAGCTTGCTGACGAGAAGTTAGCTTCGGTCACCAAGCTTGAAGAAGAAAATACTAATCTGAAAGCTGCTCTTGCGTTTGCCAACAAGGAGGTCAGTCGACTGAAAAGTGACAAAGCTGCCCTGAACGACAAGGCCAGTCAGTTGACTGGGAAGAAGAATGATCTGGAGGCCTTTCTGAGTGGACTTGCCAAGAAGTTGTTCCTCATGCTCGAAGGTAATCCTTTGTGTCAAACAATCATTTTTACAGTGATCTTTCCATTCGACCATTGCCTTGACTCAGTGATTGTACTTGCAGAAATTTGCCAAAACTTTGAAGAGGAAACTAGTCGGCTGGAACCAAACCTGGACCCCATCAACTCTCCGATGAATGATGAAGTTGCCATGAACGTGTTCTGTCTTGAGTCTCGCGTTGCTGCTGTCGTTGACTATCTTGCAAGGCTGAAGGTCGCCACTTCCCGCATTGACACCATGCTCTGGCCCAGGGAGACACTCCAGAACGACCTCGAGTCTCTGATGGCTCGACTAAACACAGTTCCTGGTCGAGTGCAGGAGTGGAAAAAGTTCTCTGCTAGGTGCGGTGCAGATGTTGCTCTGTGTCTGGCTCGAGTCCACTGCAAGGATGCGCGAGAAGACAAGCCGGCGGCTCTTCGGGTGGCCAACACCAAGAAACATGACTTCAGGTCCTTCATGGAGACCTTCATCGCTGCTGCCACTCGGATCACTGACGGAATTGATCTTGATGAGTTTGTTGCACCTTCCATCCCTCCACAGGAGGGGTAAAAAACTTCTCTGAGCTCGACAATTTAAATTTGCCTCGGTATGCCGAGTGATTTTGTAACCGATAAACCTTAACAGGCTTAGTGCCTGAGCACTTTCGGTTCCTTTAGGTATCTATCTGAACTTGGATTCGATGTTTGAATACGCTTGCATTTGGCTCGAAATGTCTTTCGCAGGTTTAAAGCAAGACGCTTACTGCAGTCGACTTATTCTTCAATTCACTTAGGCAGGCACTGGGCTGCGGCTAAGCCCCCGAGTGGGAGGTGTGCTCGCCACTCGGTAGGATTTTTGTAACTTAGGCGAGCACTGGGATGCAGTTAAGCCCCCGAGTGGGAGGTCTGCTCCACACTCGGTGGGATTTTTATAACTTAGGCGAGCACTGGGCTGCAGCTAAGCCCCCGAGAGGGAGGTCTGCTCCTCACTCGGTAGGATTTTTATACCTTAGGCGAGCACGGGTCTGCAGCTAAGCCCCCGAGTGGGAGGTCTGCTCCTCACTCGGTAGGATTTTTATACCTTAGGCGAGCACGGGGCTGCAGCTAAGCCCCCAAGTGGGAGGTCTGCTCCTCACTCGGTAGGATTTTTATACCTTAGGCGAGCACGGGGCTGCAGCTAAGCCCCCGAGTGGGAGGTCTGCTCCTCAGTCGGTAGGATTTTCGCGTTGTACCTGTGGCGTAGTTCAGAGGAGAGGGTCGCAGTCGACCTGCACCTCATCCTCCTTGCGACCGCACATTGTACTTGTGGCATAGCTCAGAGGAGAGGGTCGCAGTCGACCTGCACCTCGTCCTCCTTGCGACCGCACATTGTACTTGTGGCGTAGCTCAGAGGAGAGGGTCGCAGTCGACCTGCACCTCGTCCTCCTTGCGAGCGCATGTTGTATTTGTACTTAGGCGAGTGCTTAGACTGCAGCTAGGCCCCCGAGTGAAAGTCTGGCTTGTCACTCGGTAGGATTTTATTGAAACTTAGGCGAGTACTTGGACTGCAGCTAAGCCCCCGAGTGAAAGTCTGGCTTGTCATTCGGTAGGATTTTATTGAAACCTAGGCGAGTACTTGGACTGCAGCTAAGCCCCCGAGTGGGAGGCTGGCTCACCACTCGGTAAGGATTTTTTACAAACTTAGGCAAAACGGATTCGCGGCTAAGCCCCCGAGTGGGAGGCTGGCTCACCACTCGGTAAGGATTTTTTTACAAACTTAGGCGAAACGGATTCACGGCTAAGTCACCCACTGGGTGGGAAATTTTTACTGAACAAATAAAAGTGACAAAAATCATTGGGGAAATTATGACACTATTATCTTGCAAAACGTGGACTACAGAAGTACTTTTATTACAACTCATCCGAGTGAAAAACTTAAGTGTAAAATGGACGGAGTAGTTCCGTGTTCGAAGCTCGGGGCTCGTCGATATTGTGCTTGACATTGTAGAGACGGTACGCCCCGTTGTGGAGGACCTTGGTGACGATGAAGGGTCCTTCCCAAGAAGGAGCAAGCTTGTGTTGTTTCTGTTGATCCACTCGGAGAACTAAATCTCCTTCCTGGAAGGCTCGACTCTTCATGTTTCTGGCGTGGAAGCGACGCAAGTCTTGTTGGTAGATGGTCGATTGGATCAGAGCCATCTCCCTTTCTTCCTCTAAAAGGTCGACCGCGTCCTGCCGCGCTTGTTCAGCTTCAGCTTTGTTGTAAAGTTCAACCCGAGGAGCATTGTGGAGAAGATCACTCGGCAAGACTGCTTCAGCTCCATAGACCAAGAAGAATGGAGTTCTCCCGGTCGACCGATTAGGCGTGGTCCGCAGTCCCCAAAGCACTGAGGGAAGTTCGTCGACCCATGCTCCAGCCGCATGCTTGAGATCACGCATCAGTCGGGGTTTCAACCCTTTGAGGATCAAGCCATTAGCTCGCTCCGCTTGTCCATTCGACTGTGGATGGGCGACCGACGCGTAGTCGACCCGTGTGCCTTGACACGCGCAGAAATCTATGAATTCCTCTGAGTCGAAGTTTGACCCATTATCTGTAATGATGCTGTGCGGGACTCCGTATCTGAATATCAGTTCGCTGATGAAGCTAACAGCAGTACCGGCGTCAAGGTTCTTGATGGGTTTAGCCTCAATCCACTTGGTGAACTTGTCAACTGCAACCAGTACATGCGTGAAACCGGTTCGACCTGTTCTCAAGGGGCCCACCATATCCAACCCCCATACTGCGAAGGGCCAGATGAGTGGTATGGTCTTCAGAGCTGACGCAGGCTTGTGTGACATATTGGAGTAGAACTGACATCCTTCGCACTTGTCCACTATTTCCTTTGCCATCTCATTTGCCTTTGGCCAGTAAAATCCGGCTCGGTATGCTTTGGCCACGATGGTCCGAGAGGACGAATGATGACCACAGGTCCCCGAGTGGATATCATCAAGGATGATTCGACCTTCTTCTGGCGTTATGCACTTCTGACCAACTCCAGTCGCGCTCTCTCTGTACAACTGTCCTTTGATTACGGTAAAGGCCTTGGATCGACGGACGATCTGTCGAGCCTCTTCCTCATCCTCTGGGAGTTCTTTTCTCAGGATATACGCAATATATGGAACTGTCCAGTCGGGAATGACCACTAAGACCTCCATGACCAAGTCGACCACTGCTGGGACTTCTACTTCAGTCGGATCTGTGGCACTCTTGGGCTACGGGGCTTCTTCGGTGAAAGGATCTTCTTTGACTGATAGAGTATGTATATGCTCCAAGAACACACCACTCGGAATGGCTTCTCTCTTGGAACCTATCTTTGCTAGATCATCAGTTGCTTGATTTTTCAGTCGGGGTATATGATGGAGCTCTAACCCCTCAAACTTCTTTTCCAGCTTCCTCACTGCATTGCAGTATCCAGTCATGGCTGGGCTTCTCACGTCCCACTCCTTCATCACTTGGTTGACCACTAAATCTGAGTCGCCATAAACCATAAGGCGACGGACACCGAGTGAAATGGCCATGCGCAACCCATACAAGAGGGCCTCATACTCTGCCTCATTGTTGGAGGAATCAAAGTGAATCTGGAGCACATATCTTATCTCCTCTGGGGGAAACTAGGACAACCCCAGCACCAGAACCATTCAACATCTTAGAACCATCAAAGAACATGGTCCAATGCTCCGAGTGAACTTCAGTCGCCTGCTGCTGTTCAATCCACTCGGCGAGGAAATCTGCTATTGCCTAGGACTTAATGGCTTTCTTTGCCTCAAACTTGATATCAAGGGGAAGAAGTTCAATCGCCCATTTCGCCACTCAACCAGTTGCATCTCTGTTGTGCAAAATCTCTGAAAGTGGAGCATCGCTGACGATTGTGATGGAATGATCAGAGAAATAATGAGCAACCTTCTTCGTGGTCATGTATATCCCATACACAAGCTTCTGATAATGAGGGTATCTCTGCTTGGATGGAGTCAAAACTTCAGACAGATAATACACTGGGCGCTGAACTTTGAAGGCTTTCCCTTCTTCTTCCCGCTCGACCGTAAGTACTGTACTGACAACTTGTCCTGTGGCTGTGATATAAAGCAACAGAGGCTCTTTGTTGATTGGAGCAGCAAGCACCAGCTGGGTGGAGAGCAGAGCTTTTAGCTCGGCAAACGCTGCATTAGCTTCTGGAGTCCACTCGAACTTGTCTGCCTTCTTCATCAGTCGGTAAAGAGGCAATGCCTTTTCACCGAGTCGTGAGATGAATCGACTTAATGCGGCCAAGCATCCAGTAAGCTTCTGGACATCGTGCACTCGCACGGGGCGTTTCATTCGGAGTATAGTGCCGATCTTTTCTGGATTAGCGTCGATCCCTCGTTCGGAAACGAGAAAACCGAGTAACTTTCCACCAGGAACTCCGAATGTGCACTTTGATGGATTGAGCTTGATATCATACCTTCTGAGGTTGGCAAATGTTTCGGCGAGGTCAGTGAGCAGGTCGGAACCTTTTTGCGATTTGACCACGATATCATCCATATACGCTTCCACATTTCGACTGATTTGAGTGAGCAAACACTTCTGAATCATTCACATAAACGTGGCTCCGGCATTCTTGAAGCCGAATGGCATGGTGATATAGCAGAAGCACCCGAATGGAGTGATGAAAGCTGTTTTTATCTCATCGGGTCCGTACAGACGGATCTGATGGTACCCGGAATAGGCGTCTAGAAAAGACAATCTCTCGCATCCCGCGGTCGAGTCAACAATTTGATTAATGTGCGGGAGAGGAAAATGATCTTTCGGGCAGGCCCGATTGATGTGCTTGAAATCAATGCATATTCGGAGTGAGTTGTCCTTCTTAGGAACCATGACGACATTGGCGAGCCACTCGGAGTGGTATATCTCTCGGATAAATCCTGCCGCCAATAGTCGAGCCACCTCCTCACTAATAGCTTTTCTCTTCTGGACGGCGGACCGCCAAAGATGCTCTTTAACTGGTTTTGCTGCTGAGTCGACTCTAAGACGATGCTCAGCCAGTCCCCTGGGAACACCCGGCATGTCAGCTGGCTTCCATGCAAAAATGTCCCAGTTCTCACGGAGGAACTGGATGAGCGCTTCTTCCTATTTCGGGTCGAGTGTTGTGGAGATGTGGGTCGGGGCTGCATTGGAGTCTGTCGGGTGAATGTGGACAGGCTTCGTCTCACCGGATGACTAAAATGCAGACTCTGTGGCGGGCTTCTTGGCTCGCAGCAAATCACTCGGATCTGCATTTTGCTTATATTCTTCAAACTCGACCGCTGTCACCTGGGAATCGGCAATCTTTGAGCCTTTCTGGAAACACTCTTCTGCCTTTTTTCGATCACCAGTGACAGTGATCACTCCTTTGGGGCCGGGCATCTTTAGTTTGAGGTAGACGTAACATGGTCGAGCCATGAACCGTGCGTAAGCTGGTCTCCCCAAAATAGCGTGGTACGCACTCTGAAAATCCACGACCTCAAACGTCAGCTTCTCCTTGCGAAAATGCTTTGAATCACCAAACACCACGTCCAGAGCTATTTGACCGAGTGACTCGGCTTTCTTTCCTGGTATAACTCCATGAAAGCTCATGTTACTGGTGCTCAGTCGGGGCATCGGAATGCCCATTCCCTTCAGCGTGTCTGCATACAACAAGTTCAGTCCGCTACCACCGTCCATCAGCACCTTCGTTAGCTGAGTGCCTTCGACAACCGGGTCGACCACCAAAGCTTGCCTCCCAGGGGTGGCAATATGAGTCGGGTGATCAGACTGGTCGAATGTGATGGGCGTTTGGGACCATCTCAGATAACTTGGTTTCGCCAGGGCAACCATGTTCACCTCACGGTTAATGACCTTCAGTCGGCTCTTGCTTTCCACATCCGCGAAAATCATCAGAGTGGAGTTGACATGTGGATATCCTCCCTCACTGTCCTCCTTGTCTTCGGCCTTGTCTGACTCCTTTTCCTTTTCCTTACACTGTTTTCCTTGGAACTGCTAGATCAGGAGTCGACACTAGCGAGTGGTATGCTTCGGGTAGATGATATTACCCTCTTCATCTTTCTTCGTGTGGATGTGACACGACATATCCATCACGTCATTTCCTTCTTTATACTTCACCTTCTTAGGGTTCCAGGATCCTTTGGGTTTCCCTTTGAACTTGCCCTGAGTCACGGCCAGAGCCTCTCCAGGAGCTGCTGGTTCGGCCTTCCGCTTCTGCTTCCGACTGGTGTTTCCCTTCTCCGACTGACTCGGCTTGTACTTGCCGCTTCGAAGTCGGTCTTCCTCTTCGCCGTTGGCATACTTGGTGGCAATCTCCATCATTCGACTCAGGGTCATGTCTCCGGTTCGACCAAACTTCAAACTCAATTCTTTGTTCTTAACACCATCCTTGAAGGCGCAGACTGCTTGATGATCAGACACGTTCTCCACGGTATGATGCAAAGTGATCCATATCTGAATATACTCTTTGAGAGTCTCATTCGTCTTCTGCACACAGACTTGCAGCTCTGTCAATCCAGCTGGTCGCTTGCAAGTTCCTTCAAATGTTCTGACGAACACTCGGGACAGATCTTCCCAAGTGTAAATGCTGCTAGGAGGTAACTGATTCAACCATGCTCTGGCAGAACCTTCCAACATGAGGGGCAAATGCTTCATGGCCACCTCGTCATTCCCGCCACCAATCTGAACCGCCACTCGGTAGTCCTCAAGCCAGGTTTCAGGCTTAGACTCACCAGTGAACTTGCTTACTCCAGTTGCCAACCTGAAGTTGGGGGGAATCACCGCGGCTCTGATAGCCCTGCTGAAACATTCTGGACCAGAAACATGCACTCGACTGCTTGTGGGCGCATCTCTGTCGGGGCCGCCCCGATGGGCTCTGTTTCGGTCGACCAAGCCTTGCACGATGATGGATCGCGCGTCGAAGCCTGGTTCCCGGGGGTCGACTGGAGCTCTTCGCCCCACACTGAGTTGACGCCTGTCATCCTGCTACCGAGGAGCGTAAGACCCACCCCTCGCGGGGGGGGGGGGGAGTGGGCACTCGACGCCTATCATCACGATCATGTCGGTCACCATACTGGTCTCGCCGACTCTCGCGTCCTTCACGCCACAAAGGCGATCTAGGACTGTGAGCCGACTGAACCGTATTCGCAGCGACGAATCGACTGTGAATTCTGTTGCGTGACTGCGACACGGCTGAATTCTGATCTCCTGCTGCCCGGAGCAAATCTCTGATCTGCATCAAGCCTCTGCCAGCTTCCGACTGAGAGGGCTGGATGGACTCTGCTATACGGGTTGCAGCTGCTAAATTCTGAATCGGGGTTCGATATACCTGAGTCGGCGTGAAGAGTTGACGTCGCTTGGTGTCGGGTACTCGTTGCCGCGCGCGCTCGTCGAGTGCTTGCTGAAGATTCTCCAGACGAGCGCGTTCAGCCAAGTTGGCCAAACATGCTTCCTCCAAGGCGCGAGCCTCGGGGGTTTCTCCTGCGATGGGAGTATGCAGGGCATCCATGTTCCTGCGGCGAAGTTCTTCCCTTTGCAGGGAATTGAGTGGCTCGGGTTGGTACTCTTCGTGGACTTGTGCGGGGTCGCCTCCACCGTGTACCCCGTCCTCGCGGGTGAAACCGGGAGGGCTGCGAGGTCCGTTAACCATCAAGATTTCCGCCGCCGGATCACTGCTATCGTACTCGGATGCAGTCTCTACGGAGCCAGTCGACAGATCGAACAGGCCGTAGAGGGATTCGTCGGGCTCGATTGCCGCAACTTGGGTGGTGGCCGTCTGGCGAGTCACCGCGTGCCTCACCCACCGCTGGAGCCTCGACCGACCAGAGCGTTTGCGCTGGCGGGAGACCGGGAGGGTGACCGATAGGGGAGTCGACTGATACGGAGTCGACGGTTGCCGCAGCAGAATGCCACGGACACATGCGCGAAAATGCGTCGCACCGCGGACGGGGAGCGCATCAACGTCGAGTGGAGCCTCTTGGAGACAAGCGGAGTCGTCGGCGATGAAGGTGAGAGCGTCGAGACGGATCTCGCGGCCCTCGACCAAAACTCCACCAGCAACCATGATGAAAGTACTCGGAAGAATCGCAACTTCTCCAAAAAAATCGCTAAGACACCTGCCCCAAGGTGGGCGCCAACTGTCGTGGTTCTAAGTCTGACAGTAGAGTGGGGGGTAGGTATGGAGAGGCAAGGTCCTAGCTATGGAGCAGTTGTACGCACAAGAGATGTACGAGTTCAGGCCCTTCTCGGAGGAAGTAATAGCCCTACATCTCAGAGCCCGGAGGCGGTCGAGTGGATTATGTGTGTATGGATTACAGGGGTGCGAACCCTTTACACTGAGGAAGGGGGTGGCTTATATAGTGCCTGCCATACCCCTCCGGCCCTCAGTAATGTGGGGTTTAAAGTACATTAAGTCTAGGCGTTACTGGTAACGCCCCACATAAAGCGTTCTAAATACCATAAAGTCTACTTAATTACAGACCATTACGGTACAGAGTGCTTCTTGACCTTCTGGTGGTCGAGTGAATCTTCATGGTCGAGTCCTTCAAGTCTGTCGAGTGAAGTCTCTCTTGGTCGACTGGAAGGTAGTTTCTTCTGAGGGTGTCCTTGGGTAGGGTACTTAGATAAGGTCTATGACCCTACCCTAGGTACATGACTTCATCACCTGCCCCCTCCAGATGGATCTAGAGGGGGGGGGCGACCAAGGGGGGAGGCTTGCCCCCCAAGCCAAGGGGGCGCCCCCTTTAGGGTCCCCCCCCAACCCTAGGCGCATGGGCCCTGGGGGAGTTGGCGCCCAGCCCACCTAGGGGCTTGTTCCCCTCCATATTCAGCCCATAGGGCCCTCTAGGACAGGTGGACCCTCCCGGTGGACTCCCGGAACCCTTTCGGTGGTCCCGGTACAATATCAATAAACCCCCAAACACTTCCGGCGACCGAATAAGAACTTCCCATATATAAATCTTTATGTCCGGACCATTTCGGAACTCCTCGTGACATCCGGGATCTCATCCGAGACTCCAAACAACATTCGGTAACCACATACTATTTCCCATAACAACTCTAGCGTCACCGAACCTTAAGTGTGTAGACCCTACGGGTTCAGGAATCATGCAGACATGACCGAGACAGCTCTCTGGCCAATAACCAACAGCGGGATTTGGATACCCATGTTGGCTCCTACATGTTCCATGATGATCTCATCGGATGAACCACGATGTTGGGGATTCAATCAATCATGTATACAATTCCCTTTGTCAACTAGTATTTTACTTGCCCGAGATTCGATCGTCGGTATCCCAATACCTCATTCAATCTCTTTACTGGAAAGTCTCTTTACTAGTTCCGTAATGCATGATCCCGTGACTAACTTCTTAGTCACTATGAGCTCATTATGATGATGCATTACCGAGTGGGCCTAGAGATACCTCTCTGTCATACGGAGTGACAAATCCCAGTCTCGACTCGTGCCAACCCAACAGACACTTTCGGAGATACCTGTAGTGTACCTTTATAGCCACCCAGTTATGTTGGGACGTTTGGTACACCCAAAGCTTTCCTACGGTATCCGGGAGTTGCACAATCTCATGGTCTAAGGAAATGATACTTGACATTAGAAAAGCTCTTAGCAAACGAACTACACGATCTAGTGCTATGCTTAGGATTGGGTCTTGTCCATCACATCATTCTCCTAATGATGTGATCCCGTTATCAATAACATCTAATGTCCAGGGTCAGGAAACCATAACCATCTATTGATCAATGAGCTAGTCAACTAGAGGCTCACTAGGGACATGTTGTGGTCTATGTATTCACACATGTATTACGGTTTCGAGTTAATACAATTATAGAATAAACAATAGACAATTATCATGAACAAGGAAATATAATAGGGATAAATGCATTTGAGCCCTTAGTTGGGTCACACTCGACAGGTTTACCCTTAGTTTTCGAAAATCCGTGATCTTGCCCAAGTGAGTTGGGTTCCCTTGTGCTTTTGCCCTTCTGTCCCTATTCCGTCCGGTCAAAGATGTTTGACCGTTAAGGAGACAATTTTTTTTGGACCAGTTTACCCTTCGTATGTGTTGGCAAAGACCAGTCAAATAAGACAACAAGATCAGCGGGTCCACCTGTCATAGACTGGAATGTTTTTTCTTCTAAATGTCTCACTGCTATGTCATATTAAAAAAAGATGTTTATTTCCCAGCCCGTCTGAGCTCGCCACCATCTTGGCGCTCATCTCGCAGCTCATCTCCGAGGGCCAGGTCCCCGCCGCCGGCCGCCTCCTCTCCGCGGCGCTCCTCCTGCCCGGCTCCATGGAGCGCCTCCCGTTCCCCCCGTTCGCCGAGCACCTCGCCTCCCTACCCACGCTCACCCCGGCCTTTGCCCTCCTCACCGCGCTCCGCTACCACCTCGCCCGCCCCTTGCCATTCCCGCTCGCCACCCTGCTCCTCGGCCACCTCCTCGCGATGCACCGCGCCCGCGGGGCCACCTCCGTGCTCCACTAGCTCTGCCGCCCCGACTCCCTGTGCCGGCCCGACGCCGCCACCTACGGCATCGCCGTCGCCGGGTTCTGCCGGCTCGAGGACCCCAAGAGCGCGCTCGTCGCACTCGGGGAGATGGCCTCCGACGGGGTGCGGCTCTCGCAGGAGCTGCAGGAGGCGGTGCGGGATGCGATGCTGTCAGGACCCCGACTCAATGCCACATCGATATAGCATGTGACACCTCATATCACTTTGCGGCCTCACGCATGGTATTCCCACAGGTGTCGCCTTACCTTTGCCCGGTACCGTTTGCACCTTTTGGCACACATATATGATAGTGTCGCTAGCATCCATATGATAAGGAGCCCGGGCTGACATGGCTAGTCGTAAACCCAAAGTGGCACAAACTTACAGGGACAGGTGAGGGAGTCCTGGACTAGGGGGTGTCCGGACAGCCTGACTACCATCGTCCGCCGGACTCCAAGACTACGAAGATACAAGATTGAAGACTCCGTCCCGTGTTCGGATGGGACTTTCCTTGGCGTGGAAGGCAAGCTTGGCGATACGGATATGTAGATCTCCTACCATTGTAACCGACTCTGTGTAACCCTAGCCCTCTCCGGTGTCTATATAAACCGGAGGGCTTTAGTCCGTAGGACATAACATACATTACAACAATCATACCATAGGCTAGCTTCTAGGGTTTAGCCTCCTTGATCTCGTGGTAGATCCACTCTTGTACTACCCATATCATCAATATTAATCAAGCAGGATGTAGGGTTTTACCTCCATCGAGAGGGCCCGAACCTGGGTAAAACATCGTGTCCCTTGTCTCCTGTTACCATCCGCCTAGACGCACAGTTCGGGACCCCCTACCCGAGATCCGCCGGTTTTGACACCGACATTGGTGCTTTCATTGAGAGTTCCTCTGTGCCGTCGCCGATAGGAAGGATGCCTCCACCCGTCTTCAAGGACGGTATTTTTGCCAAAGGGGCCTTGGCCTCCGGCCAAACTATCCGGCTAGGTGGTTTTCTTATGACCGCCTGTCCGGCCACAGCTTCGACAACGACTTCTCAAGTCATCAAAAGCAATCTTCACGTCAGCTCGGAACTTGCCGAGCAGCTAGATCCAATAGAGCTCTCGTCTGTCAAGGAGCTCTTGGATCGCATCGCCGCCCTGGGAGTCGCTACGGACTACAATCAGATTGGGTTTAAATCCGATCTGAGAGAGATTAACTCTCCCCAGGTCACCCACCACGTCGTAGTGGTAGAGGAACAATGCGGCGACTCTTCTCCTGTATTAAAAACTAGCCATGTCCGGACTCCCGAACCCTCCATGCCGGATTTCTGCGGAGGGACGGACTTCGATCAAGCACTGAACTTAAAGTCAGGCATCGGACCGGACTCGTTGGACAACGTCCAGCAATCCAAGCTTCCAAATTTGGAAACTTCACGGCCTTCAAGCCTTGAGGTGGGTAGGGTTCCGGACTTTATTCCACCCACCCGCCCGGACATATGCGATCTATCTCTAATACGGCAAGAGCCCGCTGAAACAGTACATCACTACTGGGCCAGATTCCTCCTGGTTATGGACAGGATAAAGAACTGCCGAGAGGAAAACGCAATCTCAATCTTTTGCAATAATTGCACGGACAAGGGAATATTGAACGCCATCAGCCGTCGTAAAATTACACGCTTCACCGATCTGGCGTCCATAGTATGAAAGTACTGTACGATGGAGAGTTTCCGGAAAACCAAAAACCAGTTTTGGGACAATCCGGCCCCGAATACAACCCTAGTCCGCAACAAAGGGGTGCATCATACTCAAGCCCCAGATACAAAAACCAAAAAGCGAAAACCCCATAGAGGGCACGGAACCGTACTAGAGGGATGGCTCAGCGGACCCTGTAAACTTCACAGTACAGAGGGCGCCGTCCCAACACACAGCCTTCGAGCATGTTGGATACTACGGCAGGTAGCCAAAAGTGGTGAGGAGCTTCTAGCCTCGGAAAACCACTCCAACAATACCGGTACGGTATCAACAGTCTTCGAGACCTTCACATCAAATAATGTGCGGAAACGAACAATCCGCAGCCTCGCCGAAGTCTACCAAGTAGCAACAACAAATCCATGGAGCGACACAGCCATCACCTTCAACGCCAGCGACGAACCTAAATTCCGAACAGCCCGAGCACCAGCCGCACTGGTGCTTAGCCCTATAGTGGACGGCTTTCGACTTACAAAGGTCCTCATGGATGGCGGCAGCGGACTAAACCTCATTTACGAGGAAACTCTTCAAAAAATGGAAATAGACCGGAGCCGCATTGAGTGAAGCAGCACAACCTTCAGAGGAATAATCCCTAGCCGGGAAGCACGCTGCACCGGAAAAATCACACTCGATGTGGTGTTCGGTTCGCCGGACAATTACAGATCCGAAGAAGTCACGTTCCAAGTGGCCCCGTTCAACAGCGGATATCACGCTATATTAGGACGAGAGGCATTCACAATTTTTCAAGCCGTACCCCATTACGGGTACATGAAGCTCAAAATGCCCGAGCCCGGCGGAATAATCACTCTCGTTAGTGATCCAGATATAGCACTCCGCGCCGAAAACAAGACAGCCGCATTAGCCCTGGAGGCACTGTCCGAAGCCCTAGCGGCAGAAGAACTCACCGCGCTGCGCTCTACGGTGAATAGGGACGATGTGATACTCGATAAGAGATCCAAGTCCACCTCCTTTAAACCAGCAGATGAAATAGTAAAATTCCAGGTCCACCCAACGGACCCAACAAAGACGGCCTCCATCGGGGCACAATTAAACCCTGACGTAGACGCCGCACTGCAAGAATTCCTTCGGGAAAATCGGGACATCTTCTCCTGGCACCCCTCGGATATGCTCGGAATCCCACTCAGATTGGCAAAACACAGCCTAAACATCCTAAAAGGATTCAAGCCAGTCAAACAGGCTCTTCGACGATTATCCGAACCCAAAAGACAGGCAATGGGAGAAGAACTAGCCAAACTATTGGAAGCCGGATTCATCAGAGATATCAAACATCCGGATTGGCTATCAAATCTGGTAATGGTACCAAAGAAGGACAAATCCTGGCGCCTATGCGTCGATTTTAAAGTCCTCAATAAGGCTTGCCCAAAGGATCCCTTCCCCCTCCCCCGCATCGACCAAATAATCGATGCTACTGCAGGGCACGATTCATTGTGCTTCCTCGACACATACTCTGGCTACCATCAAATCAAGATGGCAGAAGCAGACCAAGCCGCAACGGCATTCATCAGTCCATATGGACCATTCTGCTTCAACACGATGCCCTTCAGACTGAAAAACGCCGGCGCAACATATCAGCGCATGATCCAAACATGTCTGGCTACCCAGATCGGCAAAACAGTAGAGGCATACGTAGACGACGTAGTCGTCAAAATCAAACACGTCGAAACTTTAGTAGACGACTTGAGGCTCACATTCGACAACCTCAGAGCATATGACATCAAGCTGAATCCGGAAAAATGCGTTTTCGGCATACCAGCCGGAAAGCTGCTGGGCTTCATCGTATCCGGTAGAGAAATTGAAGCAAACCCGGCCAAGATCCGAGCTCTGTCACAGTTGGACATTCCAAAAGACCTCAAACAAATACAAAAATTGACTAGATGCGTGGCAGCTTTAAGCCGCTTCATCTCCCGCTTGGGAGAAAAGGCACTGCCCCTCTATCGCCTCCTTAGGCGCATCGAACACTTCGAGTGGACGGATGCTGCCATTGCCGGACTAGAAGAAATAAAGGTCATATTGGCAACAAATCCGGTCCTGGCTGCGCCCAACCTGGGCGAACCAATGTTGTTATACATCGCGGCAACACATCAAGTTGTAAGCGCGGTACTTGTCGTCGAACGAGAGACAGAAGGGCATAAATTCCCTCTTCAAAAACCAGTGTACTACGTCTCCACTGTGTTAACCCCCTGCAAGTCCCGTTACCCGCACTATCAAAAGATAGCGTATGCGGTTTTCATGGCATCCCGGAAGCTCCGACACTACTTTCAAGAGTGTTCGATAATGGTGGCCTCCAAAGTACCACTCAATGACATTATAAACAACCGCGACGCAACGGGCAGGATTGCAAAATGGGCCATTGAGCTCCTACCATTCGATATAACCTACAAACCTCGGCGAGCTATAAAGTCACAAGTTTTGGCTGACTTTGTCGCTGAATGGACCGAAGTCGAACTCCCTAAAGAGTACGGCGCATACTCCAATTGGACTATGCACTTCGACGGCTCCAAAATGTTGGCCGGACTGGGGGCTGGCGTCGTATTGACGTCCCCGACCAGGGACACAGTCCAATACGTACTTCAAATAATGTACACGGACTCCAACAACGCAGCCGAATACGAGGCCCTTCTACATGGTCTCCGGATGGCAATCTCCATGGGCATTCAACGCCTAGAGGTGCGCGGGGATTCAAACCTTGCAATATCCCAAATAAATGGAGACTTTGACGCCAAGGATCCGAAAATGGCAGCATATCGCAACACTGTCCTAAAAATGTCAGCTCGGTTTGAAGGACTTGAATTCCATCACGTAGCCCGAGATAATAACCAAGCAGCCGACGTACTGGCGCGCATCGGTGCAAAACGTGACGCTGTCCCCCCAAATATCTTCCTGGAACGGCTCTTCAAGCCATCCGTACTATGGGAAGAGGGGTCCGGAAACGACAAACCGGAAAAAAAATGCGCCAACTGGCGATTCAGCCGATGACATAACACCTTCAGCCCACAACATAATGGCAGTAATCGCCCCGTGGACAGAACCATTCCTAGCCTACTTGCTTAGGCAGGAACTTCCCGAAGACCAAAATGAGGCCTGCTGCATAGTCCGGCGATCGAAAGCCTACAAGGTCCATGAGGGAGAACTTTATAAGAAAAGTACAACCGGAGTCCTTCAAAGGTGTATCTCCGAAGAGGAAGGGCGAAACCTCCTGGCTGAAATTCATGCCGGACTAGGCGGACACCACGCAACAGCCCGGGGCCTTGTAGGAAAGGCATTCCGTATAGGATTTTATTGGCCGACGGCCCGGGCAGATGCCCAGGACTTAGTCCAGAGATGCGTCGGTTGTCAGCTCTTTGCTAATCAGAGCAATATGCCACCCACCGCCCTCAAAACTATACCTATTACCTGGCCGTTCGCGGTCTGGGGGCTTGATATGGTTGGACCCCTTAAAGGGGGAACCCACAAGCAAAGGTACCTATTGGTCATGGTGGATAAATTCACCAAACGGATAGAGGCCAAACCAGTCAAAACGGCAGAGTCCGGACCAGTGATAGACTTTATATCCGGGGTTGTACACCGTTACGGTGTCCCCCACAGCATCATCACCGACAACGGCACGAACTTCACGGCCGACGAGGTTAAGTCATGGTGCAAAAACATGGGCATTAAGCTCGATTACGCTTCAGTCTATCATCCTCAAACCAACGGTCAAGTGGAACAAGCAAATGGTCTAATAATGAGCGGCATTAAACCCAAACTAGTGCGGTCACTTATGAAATCTGACACGCACTGGGTAGAGGAGCTCGACTCCGTACTCTGGGGGCTGCGGACAACGCCCAACCGTACTACCAGATTCACACCATTTTTATGGTATACGGCGCAGAGGCAGTTTTGCCCTGCGACATTATTCATGACTCACCTCGAGTGCGCATGTACGAAGAATGAGAAGCCGAGCTGGATCGGCAGGACAGCTTGGATGCATTGGAGGAAGAACGCGACGTCGCCAAGGCTCGTTCCGCATTTTATCAGCAGCAGGCTCGAAGATATCAAAGCAGAGAAGTACGGGCCAAGACGTACAACGTTGGCGAACTAGTTCTACGCCTGCCGGACAAGAAAAAGGACAAGCTCAAGCCCAAATGGGAGGGCCCCTTCATTATCGACCAAGTCCTGACCGGCGGGGCGTACTGTCTACGAAATGCATCGGACAACCGACTCGAGCCGAACCCATGGAACGCAGCCCGCCTCCGAAGATTCTATGCCTAGCGCCGGACTAAGAGTTCGTCCCCTTCCCCCGTCCAACTTTTTACACTTCAGCTGCACTTTGTTTCTCTTTCTTCTCTTAACCCTTTTTCATAAAAAACCCTTAAGGGCCTACTTGCGCATTGTTCGCACATACTTGATGTGCCATCCGCACTCATTATACCTAGGGGCTTCTTTTCAAGAAGCTCAATTGTAAGGGCTTCATGCCTCGCACATGTGTCAAGCTTCCACATGTACCTTTTACTCACCATTATATGCATCGATATGACTTAAGTTTTGGCCAAGCTGGGTTGCCTGGCTCCTGTGCTTACCCCTACGTTCCCGATTGTTCGGCTAGGAGTTAAAGGGAGCACCTCTGCGATTGTTACTGCCAGGTCAGCCGGATGTGTACCTTAGACTGGGTGAAGCCGAAAGCTAGCGTTCTTAAGGGAATATTATGTCGGCGACTTGAAAGATGATTTTTTACCTACCTATTTATCTGCCCCCAGATGTTTTTCTGCTTTTTTCGCAGTCCGGACATGCACTTTAGGGCATGCCTCCCAGGGAAAGGAACCCTTAACGGAACTATTCTCCCTGGAAGATGTTTCTTACTAACCATGTAATATAACATAACTAGTTGGGCACTTGTCTGATAAAGCACTAATGACCCCTACGCCTGGTCTCCATGCATACCCCGGTTGTTTCTTAACCAAAAAGGTATTCGGACACACTCCGGACTCTAGGGTCCCGAGGTCGAAGCGAAAAGGTCAGCAAAGACAAACGATCTACAATCCGGCTAGAAGGCATTTCACATGTCATTTTAAAAATACATTGTCAAATCTACTGACTGTATTCCTCCTCAATCCCGTCTAACAGGCTGTCTAATTTACAGTCCCGTTGGGAAAATTTAGCGGCCAACTCTACTTGGCCTATACTAAACTCACAGGGATCTCCTTCCCATCGGGCCCCACAGGTCCGACCTCGGCCATGTGGTTGGGATCCGCCTTCCTGTACCGTGTCTTCACCATGGCCCAAGCCTCCCTGGCACCTTGGCGGCAGGCCGGAATCTTCCATAAACGGAAGCGCTGCCGCACTCCCTGAAGCTTCTCCGCAAGCTCCCCAAGGACCTCAGGTAGGGAGAGGGCTGGCCATAAAGCCTGGACGACGCAGCTCATCGCCTGCCGAACTCGTTCGAGCAGTTGCAACAGCTCGGGAAGTTGATCACCCGTTGATACGGGCATCTCCTCCGCAGGGCGACCTGTGAGTATACCTACACGACATATTTTGTCAATCGACTTCCTCGCCGAACTCTTCTTTTCAAAGGAGTTCGCTCAAGCACTTACTATAGATGCCGCGACGAAGCCGCTGATTCTCCTTAACGGAGCCGGACAGCTCGACCCGAACGCCTTTCAGCTCTTCTCCAAGCTGGGCACGGGCATCTTGGAGCTTGTTCCTTTCCTGCTGCACTCTATTCAGCACCCTCTCGTCGGCCTTCAGCTGGCGCAGCAGTTCCTGCCTGTCTGGATCTTGTCCGGCAGCACCTGCAATATCATTATTAGACTTGCGCGCACGCCGCACAGTGCTTATATTTAAAAACAAATGTGTTACCACGAGGGGCCTCCGTGTTTCCTCCTGCGGTAGCAAGTGCAGCCTCAAGTTGGGCCTTGCACTCTTGTAGCTCCTGAGACAGTTGGGTATTCTTCTCGGTAAGATCCTGCATTTCAAATGATCCTTCAATCAGTTAACATAACTACTTTAAGTCTCGGGGGCTACTGGCATATATAACTATTAAATTCTCTTACCATCTGTCTTTTACATACTGCTCCGTGGCTCTAGTAAAACCATCTTGAGCAGCACGGAGGTGTGCGTCCCCCGCGTTAAAGGCATTCAACGCCTCAAGGGAAAGCACGCTTCACGAAATACTGTCCGGCGGTGCCTGTGGTTCATGGCGCTCTCCACCTCAGACTTGGTGGCGGACAGTCTGTCGGCATCCTCCGTTGGAGGAGTATCCGGCCCGTGCTTTGCGCTTGCCTCCCCCTCCAGACCGGGTGCTGGAGCCTGGCTGGTAGAGGTCGGATTGGCAACCTCTACGCCCGCAGTCCGGCGGGCGCTTTTTCTCCTACAAAAATCATGAGCACTCAAACGCTTCCTAGGAACGTTGCTCTGAGTAATTAAATACGAGCTATACCTTTGCAGCGACATTTCAGTCCGTGCCGTGCTCCTTTTCCGCCTGCTGGTCCGGACTGGCCTTTGTTGGTCAGCCGCCACGGGCTCGGCTTCCCGCCCTGGAGGCGCTTCCTACAAAACACTGTCGTATGCGAAGATTAGAGATGAGCGAGGAAGAAACAATGGTGTCGGGACCTCGGTCACAATCACCTGGAAAGCCGGATACAATCCGGGGTAGTCCGCCGTAATGGCGACTAAAGCATTATCCATGCTCAGCTGGTGGAACACCCCGTCAATTAGCTCCACCTTGATATCCGGATCCTCTTCAGAGGCCGGATCCTGGGATCTCTCCGGATCCTCGGGTTGCGGAGCTGGACTTACCATGTCCTCCTCAATCCGGCGCAGTTCCTGCGTCGAAGACATAATGTAAGAAGCTTAAACTTTGAAAGCATGGGTCGGGCCCTTAAAGTGTTCGCTTACCCAACGCCGAGGGTTATTCAAGGAAAACCCATTCAAGGGGTTCGTCCGAAGGAAGTCCTCCTTATCCCCCTTGTACAGGCCGGACAGGATCTGCACCAGATCCTCAGTCGAATCCGGTCCTTTGCGGCCATGGCGGGTGGCATCATCTTCCCCGTTGAAATCCCACATGGGGTGGCCCCTGTATTGCAGTGGCTGCACCCCCCGCATAATGCATGTCACCATGACTCCAATCATGGTCAACCCGAAATGGGCCAGCAATCTTATTCGGCCCATCAGATAATGGACGCTCTTGTCTTCCTCCAGTTGGGGGCTCCGCGGACGCCAGCTAAGGCGTTTCTTCAGAGGAGCAGTGCAGAACTCCGGGAGGCCGATCCGAACAGGGTCCGGCAGCGGAGCGTCTTCTATGTAAAACCATTCCGAAGGCCAGTCTTCGGACGCCTTCTTAGGGGTTCCGGATGGATATCCGGTCCCGGCAATGCGCCATATTTCAGCGCCGCCCACTTGATATATGGATCCCTCGTGAGAACGGGGTACGAGGCAAAACAACCTCTTCCACAGTGCAAAATGGGGCTCGATGCCCAGAAATAGCTCGCAAAGAGCTACGTAACCCGCGATATGCAGGATAGAGGCGGGTGTAAGGTGATGGAACTTGAGTCCGTAGAACTCCAGGAGCCCGCGGAGGAACGGATGTATAGGAAATCCGAGCCCCCTTATCAGATAGGGGACGAAGCATACCCATTCTCCTTTGTTGGGAGTTGGGGTAGCCTCCGCTTGCTTCCCACCTTGATAGGTGGCCAGCCCGGCTCGAACCGGAACCATGAAGGCCGGTGGGAGATATCCTCCCGCTTGGAGCTTCACCAGCTCGCTGTGCGGAACAGAGCATCTCCTCCAATCTCCTGGCAGAGGGCTGGGAGCGCGAGAAGAGGAGCCGCGTCGACGGTCCATGATAGAATGGATTCTGGGTCAAAGGCGCTCCAATGAGTATTCGCGGAAGGAAGATGATGTGATTTGGATCTGGATTTTTGCCTCTCTTATAGGCAGATTATTTGCATGGCCGGGGGGTGAAACATAAAAGATACCCTGACTTTTCGCATTCATGCGACGCGTGGAAGAAGGCCATTATTGGGCGTGGAAGCCAAGAAGCAAAACATTGATGAGGAAGCCGGACACTGTTCGGCAGGTGCATGGAACTTAAAAGGAGAACCCGCCTTGCAACGTCGAAGACTATATACGCGCTGGACTTATCGTCATTGAAGCCTGGTTCGGGGGCTACTGAGGGAGTCCTGGACTAGGGGGTGTCCGGACAGCCGGACTATCATCGTCCGCCGGACTCCAAGACTACGAAGATACAAGATTGAAGACTCTGTCCCGTGTCCGGATGGGACTTTCCTTGGCGTGGAAGGCAAGCTTGGCGATACGGATATGTAGATCTCCTACCATTGTAACCGACTCTGTGTAACCCTAGCCCTCTCTGGTGTCTATATAAACCGGAGGGCTTTAGTCCGTAGGACATAACATACATTACAACAATCATACCATAGGCTAGCTTCTAGGGTTTAGCCTCCTTGATCTCGTGGTAGATCCACTCTTGTACTACCCATATCATCAATATTAATCAAGCAGGATGTAGGGTTTTACCTCCATCGAGAGGGCCCAAACCTAGGTAAAACATCGTGTCCCTTGTCTCCTGTTACCATCCGCCTAGACGCACAGTTCGGGACCCCCTACCCGAGATCCGCCGGTTTTGACACCGACAACAGGCATCCATGACCCAACATCAAACGTGTCGGTCATCAGTGAGTGAATCTAGGCTGTAGCACTGGGCTAGCAGGACTCCGGTGAACCGGGCTGTAGTGGGCTAACAGGACTCCGGTATTCATCACGTGACATTTCCCCGAAGGGACAGACACAGGAACGAAGAAGGACACATGCCGGCCAGCCTAAGTGTTCCAGAGCAGTAGCAAGCTACCATGGCTCAGTGGAAGCACTAGGAGACATGTCCCAGTAAGAGAGGCTACTAAGGATAAACAACTAGATAGTCAGATCCCACACATACCGAGCATTTCAATAACATACACACAATATGCTCGATATGTGCAAATACAACATGGCATCACAACATGACTCTACAACTCAAATATTTTATTCAATAGGCTCCGAGGAGCGAGATATTACAAACATGGGTCTCTCGACCCAGCATTCAGAGCATACAAATCAAAGCACAAGTAGAAGCTTAACATGTCTGAGTACAGACAACTATAAATGAAAAAGGCTGAGAAGCCTGACTATCTACCAGATCCTGCCAAGGGCACAAGATCATAGCTGAGGTAACAAGCTAAACATCGAAGTCCATGTGAAACTACTTGTGAGACGGAAGTCTCTGCAAAAATGTAAAATAGGCAAACGTGAGTACAAATGTACCCAGCAAGACTTACATCAGAACTAACTACATATGCATCATTTTCAACAAAGGGGATGGTGGAGTTTGACTGCAGCAAGCCAGCTTTGACTCGGTGGCTATCCTGAACTACGACTGCAAGTAACTCTTTTGAGGTGGCGCACACGAGTCCACATATTCACCATATCAATACACCACTATGGATCCGCTCCCGTCCCCTACGAGAACGCCATCCATAGCACTCACGCTTATCTTGCGCATTTTAGAGTATCCACTTCAAGTTACCTATGAACTGTACAGGCAACCCAGAAGTCCTTTACCGCGGACACGGCTATTCGAATAGATGATGTTAACCCTGTAGGGGTGTACTTCTTCACACACGCTCTCACCACTTACCACCGTTTACACAACATGTACTCGGCAACCTTCAAGCGGAAGCCCAACGAGGGTGTCGGCCACGACCTGACTAACCACACAAGTCTCTCGTCCAGGTTTATCGCCTATGCGGGCTCCATCTGCAAGGAGATCCGGCCGATGTGTCGCTCACGGCCCCAAACGATGTGTGCAGGGTTCCCAAACCCACCTTGACGGGTGGATCTATGCTTGGTACACCATGCCACGGTGCCTAGTCTGTCCCAATCCCACCTGTACCGGGTACCACTTGGTAGACTACTAACACTACCTACAAACACCAGAAACTAGTTTCAACTCCTGGACAGAGATCAAGTTGATTAATAAGCCGAGAGGGGTTGAGTTACCAAAACCCAATGTGTGGTAGTAACTGATCATGGATCACAAACACAGAACTCAGTTCCTGAGGACGGTTTCAATGAGACAACCCACCATGTACTCCTACATGGCCTCTCACCGCTACCTTTACCAAATCATGTTCACACACTTAGCTCTCAACAGTAGGACATGTTCACCACATTCCAATTCATCCCCGATGAATCATACCTGACACAACTCTAAGCAATAGTAGGCATGACAAACAAGCATGAATGAGTAGGCACATCAGGGCTCAAACAACTCCTACTCATGCTAGTGGGTTTCATCTATTTACTGTGGCAATGACAGGTCATGCAAAGGATAAAGGGGTTCAGCTACCATAGTAAGTAACAGTTTAATCATTGTTGTCCTAATGCAGTAAAAGAGAGCAGGAGCGAGACAGTGGGATTGTATCGGAATGAACAAGGGGGTTTTGCTTGCCTGGCACTTCTAAAGATAATATAGTTCTTCATCGATGCCATCGATCTCATCGTCGAAACCACATCTATCGTGAGGGGACAATTACCGGCAACGGAGAAGGAAGCACAATCAATGCAATGCACAATATGATGCATGATCATGACATGGCAAAATGAGTGTGTTGGGCTAATGCAACTAGAACCAGATGGGTTTGAGTCATTTTGAACCAATGGTTCAACCCCAAACTCATCTTATGAATTTACATAGTGCTTAGCATGTTTTTCAATAAACATCAAGGTTAAGTTGTTTAAACATGCATGAAACCTATACAGATGGAAAGATTGGATTTTTCTGATCATTTTTCATATATAACTTGTTTCATTCGGAGCTACGGTTGAATTACTATGAATTTTTGAAGTTTATACAAATTTCTGGATTTTTTGAATTGTTTTTAATCCAGAAAATGATTTACTATGTCAGCCTGGCATCAGTGTGACGTCAGCAGGTCAATGGAGCAAGTCCAGGTCAAATCTGACCTGTGGGGCTCGTGTGTTGATGGTTAGCTAAACTAATCTTGTTTAGTTAGTACTAACCTGGGTCATGCTAATTAAGTTTTAACTTAAACTAGATAATTAGCCGGGCGGGGCCTGCATGTCATAGACCCAGGGGAGGTCAAATCCCCTGGTCAACGGGGGCTAAACCACCGGCGGTCAAAACGGTCAACCCGCCGGCGTTTAGCCGCCAGCGAGGCCGAACGCGGCGGAGGGCTCGGGATTGCTCCTCCGGCGCCCAATCGAGCAACGGAGGGCACGTGCGGGGAGCTGGGGCCCGCCCGCATCCAAGGCGGCATGCGGCAGTAGTGGGGACGGCCAGAGCTCACCAGAAGTGAGCTCGCGGCGGCGTCGGAGTTCGGGTGAGTGCGGGGTTGGCACTGTGGTGCACGGGAGGGCGAGTTAGCATGTTTGTTAGGCTCATGGTGGCTTCCTGAGTGCGGTGACGCGCTCTGAATCGAGCTCAAGCGGCTGCAGTGACGGTGGCAACATGGCCGGCGGCAGGGGAAGCTCGGCCATGGCAGTTCCTGATGCTAGGGGTCGAAAGGGACGGAGGTAACGAGGGAGAAAGGACGGAGATCTCACGGCGCGTCGACGGGTAGGCTCTGCGTGCTCGGGCAAGGCCGCAGACGAATCGGTGGCGGCGGTCAACGATGCCCGAGCTTGAAGACAAAGACGATGTCGACGATTCAAGGCCTCCGAGCTCGCATGCGTCAGCTTGGAGACGATACGGACGTCTGTGGGGCGTCTGGACATAACGGAGAGGCAAGGCGATGGCTATGGCCGCGGCGAATGTCGTCGGTGGCGATGGCGGCGCTCGGGTTCGGGCGATAGAGAGGGAGCAGAGGGGCGGAGGGCCTCGGGGAAGAGTGAGAGGGGTTGGGGGTGCGTGTCGACGTCCAGGCCGTCCAGAGCGTCGAGGGGGAGCGGCAACCAGGAGGTGGCCGGGGCGCGTGGCCGCGCGCACGGGGCACATGTCCGGCGTCCTTCTGTCACAAGGAAGACGACAGGGGAGGGGCCAGGTGGGCTGGGCTGGCTTTGCCCAGCTGGGCTGCTACAGTGCTAGGCCAGGTGGGCATTGCCAGGTAAGTTCCTTTCTTTTTATTAATTCATGTTTTCCAAAAATGTCAGGGAATTTCCAAAAATCATGAAACTAATCATGACTACTATTTGGAATATATCCAACAGTAAACATTTTAGTTTATGATTATTTGAGCATTTAAAATATTTAATAGCATTTAAATGCCCAAATGCAAATACTATAAGATTTAATTCACAGCCCAAATATGTCATGGAAAAATGTGCAATACCTCTGGTTATTGCTTCTAGCATTTTCCAGAAATGATTAACATTTTTGAAAGCCATTTGGATTCACTGAAATTATTTTAGTTGAACCTAGTGAATTCCTTTGATGCTAGGGTTTGAAACAATCCCCATTTCAAATTTAAGAGAAATTTAAACATGATGCAACACAAGACTAGCTAACCCAGAGTAGGCCAGAACTAGGGATGTGACAACTCACCCCCACTAAACAGGAATCTCGTCCCGAGATTCTAGCGTAGGGTAAGATGATGGGCAACGCAACTAACACAATCTTCATGATCCAGGTTGCACTTCAAAGGAACGTTGATTCAATCACCATCTTTGTCTCGTCGTCTTGCTCTGAGAACTCCAGCCAACATGACAATGAGAGGATAGGGAAAACTCTAAAAGAATTGATCACCTCAGAGATCAAGCAACTCAGGATCAACTCACGGGGTGAGATAGCAACATCTCTCGAGCTGAGACATGAAGCACACATCTAGAGGGATGGAGTGGAATAAATGACGAGGGTTCACTAGGTAGACAACAATTCCACACTTAAGAAGGTGGTGAACGGTTGTCAACGTAGCGAGGAGTTGAGTTGCCATGATACCATAACGAGACATCTTAGAGGAGGTGACTCATGGAAAAATCCCCTTAAGTGGCAAAAAGAATTACCTTTGATTCCGAGATCATTGAAACTCTTTATACCAGCCTAAGGCAATTCTCGAGCGATCATTTGGAGGGGTTCGGTAGAGTGGCATACCCAGATTAGAATGGATGATGTGGATTACCTTGTTGAAGACAACACAAGGGATGATTTTGCTTATCACCGAAAATGGATGAGAACCATGGTAGACTGGCACAATGACGGGTGCTAGCTGGGAACAAAATGCAAATGCTGGGAATGATTCTGGTAACTGGGGAGAGGCTCGACAGTAGAGAGTGAGTCCACTGTTGAAAATTTACAGCATAACTGAGGAAGCTAGGAGCAATCCCAGTTAGTGTTGATGTTAACACCTAGTGCTTGTGCATGCTCTCAAGAACTTGAGCATTACCATATTCATCAAGGTTTTACCAACATCCTTGTCAAGGGTGCTGATAACACAACATACTACCATGATGAATAGCGATGGACGATGCAGATGCAAAGGAAGATAACACTTTCTTAGATTTCACCTTAGCGAGGCCAAGGAAAAGAAATCTGGATGATCGACCGAGAGACATTTAGCACTCCGCTTCTAATGTTCTCCTTGATGTTCTAGCTACCACGATCATGCTTTAAAGCATCGACATGGCCATCAAGTAAAGGTCGGACTTCGGGAGCACAAAATCCATAAGGATCAACTAGGGAGTAAATCCTACGAAATCCTTATGGGGATGTGACCAACTTCCTCAATCAAGATACTACACTAATAGGTCTTCCGGCTGGGTGTGTTGGCCACAACATCCACTTTACCGGTTTACTGAGAGACCAATATTATAGTTCTTGGGAAACGTTCCAACCATCATATCTGCCTGAGATTCAGATCTGGTTGGTGTCAGAATATTCCAGACTCATCAAGACTAGAAAGAAAAATTAAAGTTTGCAACACAAATCGACGAGACGACGTTACGAGATTCTCGGGGAATGAACTACGGTAGTAAGCTCCAAAACATGAGCTGGTTCTGCTACACACATGTGAACATGTTGTCCCAGACAAGCATGACCACGTAGTAGTCTTATAATAAAACACTACCGAGTTCAGGTTGGGAACCATCATCGGGGATATCAAAGTCTTGTGCATTACCATGGATTAGCACTTAACTCCTTTTCCTGAAAAAATCAGTCAGTGGCTTGGTGTGCTAGGGATACATATAGAATGAAGGTTGCAAGTCTCCAGACCACATAATACTTCGCACATATGCATGACTGACTTGGGATGATTCCAGGGAAATAAAACAAGCTTTCTCAAATTCATGGCGGCAACTTACATCAATTGCACATGAATTAGGGAAACTCACTTCTTTCGTCCAAACATATACTTCATGAACGGGACATGAAGATAATTCTTATAAAGTTTCCAATACTAACTGGATGTTCCACGAACCATGGAGAAGATAACAATGTCGCTAACGGGCTCAACAACAATTCATCCAGGTTTCCATATAACTGGAATTCCACAATTATGTGAACAAGGTGATAGCATTGGTCAGACCCGAAAGATATAATGGTGTATGCTCGAGGGAAAACCACGAGTAAGACAACATTATGAATATCATTGGTTCTGATTTAATTTGACGATCGCCCATACTCAAATCAAAGTTTTGATAAGACAATAGGTCCAACAACTGATCACAGGGGCCAATCGATGAACATATCATCTTTCTTTAACACACATACAAGATATCCCTTAAAATGAACTAAGTCGGATAAGCTTTTATCTTCCAACTCTCCAAGTTGTTGTCCAGCTTAACCAACTAGCTCAGGGGTATCCAGCACAGATTCTTGGAGAAGGGGTGGTTACAAGAAACCAACTTGATCACGAGCTCAACATAGCGGTCAGGGAACAACCTGGTGATACCTCCGTGAAGACATTCGGAGAATCATGAACCACCGATATGCTAATAAGCTCGAGAACAATCTTGCTTTTCAGGGCAAGACGAGATGATCACAAGAGTGAGGGATTGGCACAATCCTAACTCACTGATCGAGGAGTGCACCGGAAATAAGGACTAGGTAGCACAATCTATCTTAGAACGATGATTCAAGAATCAACACGCTAAGAATGAAATTATTTGTCCATTAACTACCAAGCAACAAGGTTGCAAGGAGTATTGAATTCACACATCATGGTTCACTTGTCGGCATTCTGGTTACAACAACACAAGAACCGAGGAATGAAGAATGATGGAGAGAAGTATCACTGCATCAAGAATTCCTAAGAGGGTGTGCAAATCTCACGATACTCTTGCTATGAAAGAGGGTGATACTCCGAGGTAGAACAGAACACAAGCTGGATGGCATTTTCATCTGCGAAATACAACTGCTTTGACCAAATCCTAGAAATGGACAAGGTACTAGAGTTTGTTTCTCCTAGTCATTCCGAAATAGAATGACTTGACGGACCACAAGAGTATAAGCATCGATAAACACGATTGCACAACTACTCCTTACTATCAATGGATAGACGGAGGTCAGAATACAATTAAAGAGGGACAACTCAAAAGAACATACAATTTTCTGAGTTGTGGATGCATGGATTAGCATGTCGAACGAGTTCAACATATTTCTTCCCGATAACCCATGCAGAAAGGTAGAACTGGCAGAGCCACAATATATAATGGAGAACTTATTGAGAGCACTTTTGTTGTGATCTTTTGGTTCAAAGAACTTCTGCCATAAGCGGTTCATAATATTTGGAAGAAGGAAATACCACAGACCTCGAGGACTATCACAAAGGTTACTAATATCCTAAAGGAACGAGCAAACAATAACAACATGAGGTAAGTAGGGTGAATCTCGGGTTCAAGAACCCAGGAATAGAATACCTACATACTAAGTGGCATCACGGGATGCTTTCGAGAATAATGGCTGGAATCATCACATTGGGAACACAAAACACGGCTAGATTACTAGATGATCCCCTAAGACACCTAGGGTTATAATAATAATTCCAACATATATGTCGAGGCAATAGAACACCTCAACTCAACAATTAGTGTGATTAACCTGGCCAAAGGAACTTCGAAATGGTAAGAAGGGAATTGCAAATGCATCAGACTGTTTAGAAACCTGGGACGACTCGGACAGCATAACGGCTGTAAAGGCTCGAAAAGGATTGGAGACATGCTACAAAAATGGTGGCATAACCACTCAATCATCATAATATCAAGGTTTTGAGATCAACTATCAATACACGGCGATAGTAGGAACTGAACTGAGGCTTGAATCCACCAATCTTATAAGTCTATGGATTAGTAATACATGATCCTGATAGAAGGAGGAGAAAGCCTAGTTCCTTAACCCCGTAGGAAAGATAAGATGACTCGGATCAGAAGGCATAAGGTATAAGGAGTAAAAAGAGCATTACGTTCCATCCCACAATCAACTCCCTCATATAACTAAAGAATTTCTAGACTCAACTTCGACCAGTTTGGCTTGGTAGTCCTACAGGCAGTCAAGCTCTGATACCAAAGCTGTCAGGACCCCGACTCAATGCCACATCGATCTAGCATGTGACACCTCATATCCCTTTGCGGCCTCACGCACGGTATTCCCACGGGTGTCGCCTTACCTTTGCCCGGGACCGTTTGCGCCTTTTGGCACACGTATATGATAGTGTCGCTAGCATCCATATGATAAGGAGCCCGGGCTGACATGGCTAGTCGTAAACCCAAAGTGGCACAAACTTATAGGGACATGCATCCATGACCCAGCATCGAACGTGTTGGTCATCAGCGAGTGAATCCAGGCTGTAGCAATGGGCTAGCAGGACTCCGGTGAACCAGGCTGTAGCGGGCTAACAGGACTCCGGTATTCATCATGTGACATTTCCCCGAAGGGACAGACACAACAATGAAGAAGGACACATGCCGGCCAGCCTAAGTGTTCTGGAGCAGTATCAAGCTACCATGGCTCAGTGGAAGCACTAGGAGACATTTCCCGGTAAGAGAGGCTACTAAGAATAAACAACTAGATAGTCAGATCCCACACATACCAAGCATTTCAATAACATACACACAATATGCTCGATATGTGCAAATACAACATGGCCTCACAACATGACTCTACAACTCAAATATTTTATTCAATAGGCTCCGAGGAGCGAGATATTACAAACATGGGTCTCTCGACCCAGCATTCAGAGCATACAAGTCAAAGCACAAGCGGAAGCTTAACATGTCTGAGTACAGACAACTATAAATGAAAAAGGCTGAGAAGCCTGACTATCTACCAGATCCTGCCAAGGGCACAAGATCGTAGTTGAGGTAACAAGCTAAACGTCGAAGTCCACGTGAAACTACTAGTGAGACGGAAGTCTCTGCAAAAACGTAAAATAGGCAAACGTGAGTACAAATGTACCCAGCAAGACTTACATCAGAACTAACTACATATGCATCATTTTCAACAAAGGGGATGGTGGAGTTTGACTGCAGCAAGCCAGCTTTGACTCGGTGGCTATCCTGAACTACGACTGCAAGTAAATCTTTTGAGGTGGCGCACACGAGTCCACATATTCACCATATCAATACACCACCATGGATCCGCTCCCGTCCCCCTACGAGAACGCCATCCATAGCACTCACGCTTATCTTACGTATTTTAGAGTATCCACTTCAAGTTATCTATGAACTGTACTGGCAACCCAGAAGTCCTTTACCGCGGACACGGCTATTCGAATAGATGATGTTAACCCTGCAGGGGTGTACTTCTTCACACATGCTCTCACCACTTACCGCCATTTACACGACATGTACTCGGCAACCTTCAAGCGTAAGCCCAGCAATGGTGTCGGCCACGACCTGACTAACCACACAAGTCTCTCGTCCAGGTTTATCGCCTATTCGGGTTCCATCCGCAAGGAGATCCGTCCGGGGTGTCGCTCACGGCCCCAAACGATGTGTGCAGGGTTCCCAAGCCCACCTTGATGGGTGGATCTACGCTTGGTACACCGTGCCACGGTGCCTAGTCTGTCCCAAGACCACCTGTACCGGGTGCCACTTGGTAGACTACTAACACTACTACCTACAAACACCAGAAACTAGTTGCAACTCCTGGACAGAGATCAAGTTGATTAATAAGCCGAGAGGGGTCGAGTTACCGGAACCCAATGTGTGGTAGTAACTGATCATGGATCACAAACACAGAACTCAGTTCCTGAGGATGGTTTCAATGAGACAACCCACCATGTACTCCTACGTGGACTCTCACCGCTACCTTTACCAAATCGTGTTCACACACTTAGCTCTCAACAGTAGGACATGTTCACCACATTCCAATTCATCCCCGATGAATCAGACCTGACACAACTTTAAGCAATAGCAGGCGTGACAAACAAGCATGAATGACAGGTGACAGGTCATCAGGGCTCAAACAACTCCTACTCATGCTAGTGGGTTTCATCTATTTACTGTGGCAATGACAGGTCATGCAGAGGATAAAGGGGTTAAGCTACCACAGTAAGTAATAGTTGAATCGTTGTTGTCCTAATGCAGTAAAAGAGAGCAGGAGCAAGAGAGTGGGATTGTATCGGCATGAACAAGAGGGTTTTGCTTGCCTGGCACTTCTGAAGATAATATAGTTCTTCATCGGTGTCATCAATCTCATCGTCGAAACCACGTCTATCATGAGGGGGCAATTACCGGCAACGGAGAAGGAAGCACAATCAATGAAATGCACAATATGATGCATGATCATGACATGGCAAAATGAGTGTGTTGGGATAATGCAACTAGAACCAGATGGGTTTGAGTCATTTTGAACCAATGGTTCAACCCCAAACTCATCTTATGAATTTAAATAGTGCTTAGCATGTTTTGCAATAAACAGCAAGGTTAAGTTGTTTAAACATTCATGAAACCTGTACAGATGGATAGATTGGATTTTTCTGATCATTTTTCATATATAACTTGTTCCATTTGGAGCTACGGTTGAATTACTATGAATTTTTGAAGTTTATACAAATTTCTGGATTTTCTGAATTGTTTTTAATCCAGAAAAAGATTTACTGCGTCAGCGTGACGTCAGTGTGATGTCAGCAGGTCAACGGAGCAAGTCCGGGTCAAATCTGATCTGTGGGGCCCGTGTGTCGATGGTTAGCTAAACTAATCTTGTTTAGTTAGTACTAACCTGGGTCATTCTAATTAAGTTTTAACTTAAACTAGATAATTAGCCGGGCGGGGCCCGCATGTCATAGACCCAGGGGAGGTCAAATCCCCTGGTCAACCGGGGCTAAACCACGGGCGGTCAAAACGGTTAACCCGCCGGCGTTTAGCCGCCGGCGAGGCCGAACGCGACGGAGGGCTCGGGATTGCTCCTCCAGCACCCAATCGAGCAGTAGAGGGCACGCGCGGGGAGCTGGGGCCCGCCCGCATCCAAGGCGGCATGCGGCAGCAGCGGGGACGGCCAGAGCTCGCCGGAAGTGAGCTCGCGGCGGCGCCGGAGTTTGGGTGAGTGCGGGGTTGGCGTTGTGGTGCACGGGAGGGCGAGTTAGCATGTGCGTTAGGCTCATGGTGGCTTCCTGAGCGCGGTGACGCGCTCCGAATCGAGCTCAAGCGGCTGCAGTGACGGCGGCGACATGGCCGACGGCAGGGGAAGCTCGGCCACGGTAGTTGCTGATGCTAGGGGTCAAAAGGGACGGAGGTAACGAGGGAGAAAGGACGAAGATCTCACAGCGCGTCGACGGGTAGGCTCTGTGTCGGTGTCAAAACAGGCGGATCTCGGGTAGGGGGTCCCGAACTGTGCGTCTAGGCGGATGGTAACAGGAGACAAGGGACACGATGTTTTACCTAGGTTCGGGCCCTCTCGATGGAGGTAAAACCCTACATCCTGCTTGATTAATATTGATGATATGGGTAGTACAAGAGTGGATCTACCACGAGATCAAGGAGGCTAAACCCTAGAAGCTAGCCTATGGTATGATTGTTGTAATGTATGTTATGTCCTATGGACTAAAGCCCTCCGGTTTATATAGACACCGGAGAGGGCTAGGGTTACACAGAGTCGGTTACAATGGTAGGAGATCTACATATCCGTATCGCCAAGCTTGCCTTCCACGCCAAGGAAAGTCCCATCCGGACACGGGACAGAGTCTTCAATCTTGTATCTTCGTAGTCTTGGAGTCCGGCGGACGATGATAGTCCGGCTGTCCGGACACCCCCTAGTCCAGGACTCCCTCAGTAGCCCCCGAACCAGGCTTCAATGACGATAAGTCCAGCGTGTATATAGTCTTCGACGTTGCAAGGCGGGTTCTCCTTTTAAGTTCCATGCACCTGCCGAACAGTGTCCGGCTTCCTCATCAATGTTTTGCTTCTTGGCTTCCACGCCCAATAATGGCCTTCTTCCACGCGTCGCATGAATGCGAAAAGTCAGGGTATCTTTTATGTTTCACCCCCCGGCCATGCAAATAATCTGCCTATAAGAGAGGCAAAAATCCAGATCCAAATCACATCATCTTCCTTCCGCGAATACTCATTGGAGCGCCTTTGACCCAGAATCCATTCTATCATGGACCGTCGACGCGGCTCCTCTTCTCGCGCTCCCAGCCCTCTGCCAGGAGATTGGAGGAGATGCTCTGTTCCGCACAGTGAGCTGGTGAAGCTCCAAGCGGGAGGATATCTCCCACCGGCCTTCATGGTTCCGGTTCGAGCCGGGCTGGCCACCTATCAAGGTGGGAAGCAAGCGGAGGCTACCCCAACTCCCAACAAAGGGGAATGGGTATGCTTCGTCCCCTATCTGATAAGGGGGCTCGGATTTCCTATACATCCGTTCCTCCGCGGGCTCCTGGAGTTCTACGGACTCAAGTTCCATCACCTTACACCCGCCTCTATCCTGCATATCACGGGTTACGTAGCTCTTTGCGAGCTATTTCTGGGCATCGAGCCCCATTTTGCACTGTGGAAGAGGTTGTTTTGCCTCGTACCCCGTTCTCACGAGGGATCCATATATCAAGTGGGCGGCGCTGAAATATGGCACATTGCCTGGACCGGATATCCATCCGGAACCCCTAAGAAGGCGTCCGAAGACTGGCCTTCGGAATGGTTTTACATAGAAGACGCTCCGCTGCCGGACCCTGTTCGGATCGGCCTCCCGGAGTTCTACACTGCTCCTCTGAAGAAACGCCTTAGCTGGCGCCCGCGGAGCCCCCAACTGGAGGAAGACAAGAGCGTCCATTATCTGATGGGCCGAATAAGATTGCTGTCCCATTCCGGGTTGACCATGATTGGAGTCATGGCGACATGCATTATGCGGGGGGTGCAGCCACTGCAATACAGGGGCCACCCCATGTGGGATTTCAATAGGGAAGATGATGTCACCCACCATGGCCGCAAAGGACCGGATTCAACCGAGGATCTGGTGCAGATCCTGTCCGGCCTGTACAAGGGGGAGAAGGAGGACTTCCTTCGAACGAACCCCTTGAATGGGTTTTCCATGAATAACCCTCGGCGTTGGGTAAGTGAACACTTTAAGGGCCCGACCCATGCTTTCAAAGTTTAAGCTTCTTACATTATGTCTTCGACGCGGGAACTGCGCTGGATTGTGGAGGACATGGTAAGTCCAGCTCTGCAACCCGAGGATCCGGAGAGATCCCAGGATCCGGCCTCTGAAGAGGATCCGGATATCAAGGTGGAGCTAATTGACGGGGTGTTCCACCAGCTGAGCATGGATAATGCTTTAGTCGCCATTACGGCGGACTACCCCGGATTGTATCCGGCTTTCCAGGTGATTGTGACCGAGGTCCCGACACCATTGTTTCTTCCTCGCTCGTCTCTAATCTTCACATACGACGGTGTTTTGTAGGAAGCGCCTCCAGGGCGGGAAGCCAAGCCCGTGGCGGCTGACCAACAAAGGCCAGTCCGGACCAGCAGGTGGAAAAGGAGCGCGGCACGGACTGAAATGCCGCCGCAAAGGTATAGCTCGTATTTAATTACTCAGAGCAATGTTCCTAGGAAGCGTTTGAGTGCTCATGATTTTTGTAGGAGAAAAAGCGCCCGCCGAACTGCGGGCGTAGAGGTTGCCAATCCGACCTCTACCAGCCAGGCTCCAGCACCCGGTCTGGAGGGGGAGGCAAGCGCAAGGCGCGGGCCGGATACTCCTCCAACGGAGGATGCCGACAGACTGTCCGCCACCAAGTCTAAGGTGGAGAGCGCCATGAACCACAGGCGCCGCCGGACAGTATTTTGTGAAGCGTGCTTTTCCCCTGAGGCGTTGAATGCCTTTAACGCAGGGGACGCGCACCTCCGTGCTGCTCAAGATGGTTTTACCAGAGCCACGGAGCAGTATGTGAAAGACATACGGGTAAGAGAATTTAATAGTTATATATGCCAGTAGCCCCCGAGACTTAAAGTAGTTATGTTAACTGATTTAAGGATCATTTGAAATGCAGGATCTTACCGAGAAGAATACCCAACTGTCTCAGGAGCTGCAAGAGTGCAAGGCCCAACTTGAGGCCGCACTTGCTGCCGCAGGAGGAAACACGGAGGCCCCTCCTGGTAACACATTTGTTTTTAAATATAAGCGTTGTGCGGCGTGCGCGCAAGTCTAATAATGATATTGCAGGTGCTGCCGGACAAGATCCAGACAGGCAGGAACTGCTGCGCCAGCTGAAGGCCGGCGAGAGGGTGCTGAATAGAGTGCAGCAGGAAAGGAACAAGCTGCAAGGTGCCCACGCCCAGCTTGGAGAAGAGCTGAAAGGCGTTCGGGTCGAGCTGTCCGGCTCCGTTAAGGAGAATCAGCGGCTTCGTCGCGGCATCTATAGTAAGTGCTTGAGCGAACTCCTTTGAAAAGAAGAGTTCGGCGAGGAAGTTGATTGACAAAATATGTCTTGTAGGTATACTCACAGGTCGCCCTGTGGAGGAGATGCCCGTATCAACGGGTGATCAACTTCCCGAGCTGTTGCAACTGCTCGAACGAGTTCGGCAGGCGATGAGCGGCGTCGTCCAGGCTTCATGGCCAGCCCTCTCCCTACCCGAGGGCCTTGGGGAGCTTGCGGAGAAGCTTCAGGGAGTGCGGCAGCGCTTTCGTTTATGGAAGATTTCGGCCTGCCGCCAAGGTGCCAGGGACGCTTGGGCCATGGTGAAGACGCGGTACAAGAAGGCGGATCCCAACCACATGGCCGAGGTCGGACCTGTGGGGCCCGATGGGAAGGAGATCCCTGTGAGTTTAGTATACGGCCAAGTAGAGTTGGCCGCTAAATTTTCCCAACGTGACTGTAAATTAGACAGCCTGTTAGACGGGATTGAGGAGGAATACAGTCAGTAGATTTGACAATGTATTTTTAAAATGACATGTGAAATGCCTTCTAGCCGGATTGTAGATCGTTTGTCTTTGCCGACCTTTTCGCTTCGACCTCGGGACCCTACAGTCCGGAGTGTGTCCGAATACCTTTTTGGTTAAGAAACAACCGGGGTATGCATGGAGACCAGGCGTAGGGGTCATTAGTGCTTTATCAGACAAGTGCCCAACTAGTTATGTTATATTACATGGTTAGTAAGAAACATCTTCCAGGGAGAATAGTTCCGTTAAGGGTTCCTTTCCCTGGGAGGCATGCCCTAAAGTGCATGTCCGGACTGCGAAAAAAGCAGAAAAACATCTGGGGGCAGATAAATAGGTAGATAAAAAATCATCTTTCAAGTCACCGACCAAATATTCCCTTAAGAACGCTAGCTTTCGGCTTCACCCAGTCTGAGGTACACATCCGGCTGACCCGGCAGTAACAATCGCAGAGGTGCTCCCTTTACCTCCTAGCCGAACAATCGGGAACGTAGGGGTAAGCACAGGAGCCAGGAAACCCAGCTTGGCCAAAACTTAAGTCATATCGATGCATATAATGGTGAGTAAAAGGTACATGTGGAAGCTTGACACATGTGCGAGGCATGAAGCCCTTACAATTGAGCTTCTTGAAATGAAGCCCCCAGGTATAATGAGTGCGGATGGCACATCAAGTATGTGTGAACAATGCGCAAGTAGGCCCTTAAGGGCTTTTTATGAAAAAGGGTTAAGAGAAGAAAGAGAAACAAAGTGCAGCTGAAGTGTAAAAATTTGGATAGGGGAAGGGGACGAACTCTTAGTCCGGCTCTAGGCATAGAATCTTCGGAGGCGGGCTGCGTTCCATGGGTTCGGCTCGAGTCGGTTGTCCGATGCATTTCGTAGATGGTACGCCCCGCCGGTCAGGACTTGGTCGATAATGAAGGGGCCCTCCCATTTGGGCTTGAGCTTGTCCTTTTTCTTGTCCGGCAGGCGTAGAACTAGTTCGCCAACGTTGTACGTCTTGGCCCGTACTTCTCTGCTTTGATATCTTCGAGCCTGCTGCTGATAGAATGCGGAACGAGCCTTGGCGATGTCGCGTTCTTCCTCCAATGCGTCCAAGCTGTCCTGCCGATCCAGCTCGGCTTCTCGTTCTTCGTTCATGCGCACTCAAGGTGAGTCATGAATAATGTCGCAGGGCAAAACTGCCTCTGCGCCGTATACCATAAAAAATGGTGTGAATACGGTAGTACGGTTGGGCGTTGTCCGCAGCCCCCAGAGTACGGAGTCGAGCTCCTCTACCCAGTGCGTGTCAGATTTCGTAAGTGACCGCACTAGTCTGGGTTTAATGCCACTCATTATTAGACCATTTGCTTGTTCCACTTGACCGTTGGTTTGAGGATGATAGACTGAAGCATAATCAAGCTTAATGCCCATGTTTTTGCACCATGACTTAACCTCGTCGGCCGTGAAGTTCGTGCCGTTGTCAGTGATGATGCTGTGGGGGACACCGTAACGGTGTACAACCCCGGATATAAAGTCTATCACTGGTCCGGACTCTGCCGTTTTGACTGGTTTGGCCTCTATCCGTTTGGTGAATTTATCCACCATGACCAATAGGTACCTTTGCTTGTGGGTTCCCCCTTTAAGGGGTCCAACCATATCAAGCCCCCAGACCGCGAACGGCCAGGTAATGGGTATAGTTTTGAGGGCAGTGGGTGGCATATGGCTCTGATTAGCAAAGAGCTGACAACCGACGCATCTCTGGACTAAGTCCTGGGCATCTGCCCGGGCCGTCGGCCAATAAAATCCTGTATGGAATGCCTTTCCTACAAGGGCCCGGGCTGTTGCGTGGTGTCCGCCTAGTCCGGCATGAATTTCAGCCAGGAGGTTTCGCCCTTCCTCTTCGGAGATACACCTTTGAAGGACTCCGGTTGTACTTTTCTTATAAAGTTCTCCCTCATGGACCTTGTAGGCTTTCGATTGCCGGACTATGCAACGGGCCTCATTTTGGTCTTCGGGAAGTTCCTGCCTAAGCAAGTAGGCTAGGAATGGTTCTGTCCACGGGACGATTACTGCCATTATGTCGTGGGCTGAAGGTGTTATGTCATCGGCTGAATAGCCGGTTGGCGCGGTTTTTTCCGGTTTGTCGTTTCCGGACCCCTCTTCCCATAGTACGGATGGCTTGAAGAGCCGTTCCAGGAAGATATTTGGGGGACAGCGTCACGTTTTGCGCCGATGCGCGCCAGTACGTCGGCTGCTTGGTTATTATCTCGGGCTACGTGATGGAATTCAAGTCCTTCAAACCGAGCTGACATTTTTAGGACAACGTTGTGATATGCTGCCATTTTTGGATCCTTGGCATCAAAGTCTCCATTTATTTGGGATATTGCAAGGTTTGAATCCCCACGCACCTCTAGGCGTTGAATGCCCATGGAGATTGCCATCCGGAGACCATGTAGAAGGGCCTCATATTCGGCTGTGTTGTTGGAGTCCGTGTACATTATTTGAAGTACGTATTGTACTGTGTCCCCGGTCGGGGACGTCAATACGACGCCAGCCCCCAGTCCGGCCAACATTTTGGAGCCGTCGAAGTGCATAGTCCAATTGGAGTATGCGCCGTACTCTTTAGGGAGTTCGGCTTCGGTCCATTCAGCGACAAAGTCAGCCAAAACTTGTGACTTTATAGCTCGCCGAGGTTTGTAGGTTATATCGAATGGTAGGAGCTCAATGGCCCATTTTGCAATCCTGCCCGTTGCGTCGCTGTTGTTTATAATGTCATTGAGTGGTACTTCGGAGGCCACCATTATCGAACACTCTTGAAAGTAGTGTCGGAGCTTCCGGGATGCCATGAACACCGCATACGCTATCTTTTGATAGTGCGGGTAACGGGACTTGCAGGGGGTTAACACGGTGGAGACGTAGTACACTGGTTTTTGAAGAGGGAATTTACATAGACGACGAGTACCGCGCTTACAACTTGATGTGTTGCCGCGATGTATAACAACATTGGTTCGCCCAGGTTGGGCGCAGCCAGGACCGGATTTGTTGCCAATATGGCCTTTATTTCTTCTAGTCCGGCAGTGGCAGCATCCGTCCACTCGAAGTGTTCGGTGCGCCTAAGGAGGCGATAGAGGGGCAGTGCCTTTTCTCCCAAGCGGGAGATGAAGCGGCTTAAAGCTGCCACGCATCCAGTCAATTTTTGTATCTGTTTGAGGTCTTTTGGAATGTCCAACTGTGACAGAGCTCGGATCTTGGCCGGGTTTACTTCAATTCCTCTACCGGATACGATGAAGCCCAGCAGCTTTCCGGCTGGTACGCCGAAAACGCATTTTTCCGGATTCAGCTTGATGTCATATGCTCTGAGGTTGTCGAATGTGAGCCTCAAGTCTTCTACTAAAGCTTCGACGTGTTTGGTTTTGACGACTACGTCGTCTACGTATGCCTCTACTGTTTTGCCGATCTGGGTAGCCAGACATGTTTGGATCATGCGCTGATATGTTGCGCCGGTGTTTTTAAGTCCGAAGGGCATCGTGTTGAAGCAGAATGGTCCATATGGACTGATGAATGCCGTTGCGGCTTGGTCTGCTTCCGCCATCTTGATTTGATGGTAGCCAGAGTATGCGTCGAGGAAGCACAATGAATCGTGCCCTGCAGTAGCATCGATTATTTGGTCGATGCGGGGGAGGGGGAAGGGATCCTTTGGGCAAGCCTTATTGAGGTCTTTAAAATCGACGCATAGGCGCCAGGATTTGTCCTTCTTTGGTACCATTACCAGATTTGCTAGCCAATCCGGATGTTTGATATCTCTGATGAATCCGGCTTCCAATAGTTTGGCTAGTTCTTCTCCCATTGCCTGTCTTTTGGGTTCGGAAAATCGTCGAAGAGCCTGTTTGACTGGCTTGAATCCTTTTAGGATGTTTAGGCTGTGTTCTGCGAATCTACGTGGGATTCCGGGCATATCTGAGGGGTGCCAGGCGAAGATGTCCCAATTTTCCCGAAGGAATTCTCGCAGTGCGGCGTCTACATCAGGGTTTAATTGTCCCCCGATGGAGGCCGTCTTTGTTGGGTCTGTTAGGTGGACCAGGAATTTTACTATTTCATCTGCTGGTTTAAAGGAGGTGGACTTGGATCTCTTATCGAGTATCACATCGTCCCTATTCACCGTAGAGCGCAGCACGGTGAGTTCTTCTGCCGCTAGGGCTTCGGACAGTGCCTCCAGGGCTAATGCGGCTGTCTTGTTTTCGGCGCGGAGTGCTATATCCGGATCACTAACGAGAGTGATTATTCCGCCGGGCCCGGGCATTTTGAGCTTCATGTACCCGTAATGGGGTACGGCTTGAAAAATTGTGAATGCCTCTCGTCCTAATATAGCGTGATATCCGCTGTTGAACGGGGCCACTTGGAACGTGACTTCTTCGGATCTGTAATTGTCCGGCGAGCCGAACACCACATCGAGTGTGATTTTTCTGGTGCAGCGTGCTTCCCGGCTAGGGATTATTCCTCTGAAGGTTGTGCTGCTTCGCTCAATGCGGCTTCGGTATATTTCCATTTTTTGAAGAGTTTCCTCGTAAATGAGGTTTAGTCCGCTGCCGCCATCCATTAGGACCTTTGTAAGTCGAAAGCCGTCCACTATAGGGCTAAGCACCAGTGCGGCTGGTGCTCGGGCTGTTCGGAATTTAGGTTCATCGCTGGCGTTGAAGGTGATGGCTGTGTTGCTCCATGGATTTGTTGTTGCTACTTGGTAGACTTCGGCGAGGCCGCGGATTGTTCGTTTCCGCATATTATTTGATGCAAAGGTCTCGAAGACTGTTGATACCATACCGGCATTGTTGGAGTGGTTTTCCGGGGCTAGAAGCTCCTCGCCACTTTTGGCCACCTGCCGTAGTATCCAACATGCTCGAAGGCTGTGTGTTGGGACGGCACCCTCTGTACTGTGAAGTTTACAGGGTCCGCTGAGCCATCCCTCCAGTACGGTTCCGTGCCCTCTATGGGGTTTTCGCTTTTTGGTTTTTGTATCTGGGGCCTGAGTATGATGCACCCCTTTGTTGCGGACTAGGGTTGTATTCGGGGCTGGATTGTCCCAAAACTGGTTTTCGGTTTTCCAGAAACTCTCCATCGTACAGTACTTTCGTACTATGGACGCCAGATCGGCGAAGCGTGTAATTTTACGACGGCTGATGGCATTCAATATTCCCTTGTCCGTGCAATTATTGCAAAAGATTGAGATTGCGTTTTCCTCTCGGCAGTTCTTTATCCTGTCCATAACCAGGAGAAATCTGGCCCAGTAGTGATGTACTGTTTCAGCGGGCTCTTGCCGTATTAGAGATAGATCGCATATGTCTAGGCGGGTGGGTGGAATAAAGTCCGGAACCCTACCCACCTCAAGGCTTGAAGGCCGTGAAGTTTCCAAATTTGGAAGCTTGGATTGCTGGACGTTGTGCAACGAGTCCGGTCCGATGCCTGACTTTAAGTTCAGTGCTTGATCGAAGTCCGTCCCTCCGCGGAAATCCGGCATGGAGGGTTCGGGAGCCCGGACATGGCTAGTTTTTAATACAGGAGAAGAGTCGCCGCATTGTTCCTCTACCACTACGACGTGGTGGGTGACCTAGGGAGAGTTAATCTCTCTCAGATCGGTTTTAAGCCCAATCTGATTGTAGTCCGTAGCGACTCCCAGGGCGGCGATGCGATCCAACAGCTCGTTGACAGACGAGAGCTCTATTGGATCCAGCTGCTCAGCAAGTTCCGAGCTGACATGAAGATTGCTTTTGACGACTTGGGAAGTCATTGTCGAAGCTGTGGCCGGAAAGGCGGTCATAAGAAAACCACCTAGCCGGATAGTTTGGCCGGCGGCCAAGGCCCCTTTGGCAAAAATACCGTCCTTGAAGACGGGTGGAGGCATCCTTCCTATCGGCGACGACACAGAGGAACTCTCAATGAAAGCACCAATGTCAGTGTCAAAACCGGCGGATCTCAGGTAGGGGGTCCCGAACTGTGCGTCTAGGCGGATGGTAATAGGAGACAAGGGACACGATGTTTTACCCAGGTACGGGCCCTCTCGATGGAGGTAAAACCCTACGTCCTGCTTGATTAATATTGATGATATGGGTAGTACAAGAGTGGATCTACCACGAGATCAAGGAGGCTAAACCCTAGAAGCTAGCCTATGGTATGATTGTTGTAATGTATGTTATGTCCTACGGACTAAAGCCCTTTATATAGACATCGGAGAGGGCTAGGGTTACACAGAGTCGGTTACAATGGTAGGAGATCTACATATCCGTATCGCCAAGCTTGCCTTCCACGCCAAGGAAAGTCCCATCCGGACACGGGACGGAGTCTTCAATCTTGTATCTTCGTAGTCTTGGAGTCCGGCGGACGATGATAGTCCGGCTGTCCGGACACCCCCTAGTCCAGGACTCCCTCACTCTGTGTGCTCGGGGAAGGCCGCAGACGAATCGGTGGTGGCGGTCGACGATGCCCGAGCTTGAAGACGAAGATGATGTCGACGATTCAAGGCCTCCGAGCTCGCATGCGTGAGCTTGGAGACGATACGGACATCTGTGGGGCGTCTGGACATAACGGAGAGGCGAGGCGATGGCTATGGCCGCGGCGAATGTCGTCGGTGGCGATGGCGGAGCTCGGGTTCGAGCGAGAGAGAGAGAGAGGGAGAGAGAGAGCAGAGGGGCGGAGGGCCTTGGGTAAGAGTGAGAGGGGTCGGGGGTACGTGTCGACGTCCAGGGCGTCCAGAGTGTCGAGGGGGAGCGGGAAGCAGGAGGTGGCAGGGGCGCGTGGCCGCGCGCACGGGGCACACGCCCGGCGTCCTTCTTTCACAAGGAAGACAACGGGAGAGGGGCCAGGTGGGCTGGGCTGGCTTTGCCCAGCTGGGCTGCTATAGTGCCAGGCCAGGTGGGCCTTGCCAGGTAAGTTCCTTTCTTTTTATTAATTCATGTATTCTATTATTTCTGTAACTTTAGGGCTTTATTAAAAATGTCAGGGAATTTTCAAAAATCATGAAACTAATCATGACTACTGTTTGGAATATATCCAACAGTAAACATTTTAGTTTATGATTATTTGAGCATTTAAAATATTTAATAGCATTTAAATGCCCAAATGCAAATACTATAAGATTTAATTCAGAGCCCAAATATGTCATGGAAAAATGTGCAACACCTCTGATTATTGCTTCTAGCATTTTCCAGAAATGATGAACATTTTTGAAAGCCATTTGGATTCACTGAAATTATTTTAGTTGAACCTAGTGAATTCCTTTGATGCTAGGGTTTGAAACAATCCCCATTTCAAATTTAAGAGAAATTTAAACATGATGCAACACAAGACTAGCTAACCCAGAGCAGGCCAGAACTAGGGATGTGACAGATGCTGCAGGATGCTGTAGGACGCGTGCAACAGGAGGCCATCCCGGCCTGGTAGTTCTTTGCCGCCGGCGATTTCGAGCGCGACCGCAAGCAGCCGCGCCAGATCCTCGTCCCAGCTCTGGATCTGCATAACCCACACCATCTTGCCTCGCCTGGCGGATTCCGGCGCCCGCTGACCTCCGGCACCGCCCTGTTCCCTGCTCGTGTCCATGCGTAGGAGACACGCTAGGGCCTCGCGCCGCCCCGATCCATCGTGTGTGTGGGTGACCACGCCCAGCATGGCCCATCAGTACCACAGCTCGGCACCAACGCTGCTACGACGGTAGCGCGGTTTCCAATTGCTCATCGGTGTTGTTGTCGCTTGCCTGACGGCAGAGAGAGAAGAGAGAGGCGGCGCTGGTCGGCTGAGCGGGGCAACGCCTGGGATAGGATAGGGAGGTGGCTGCGAGGGGCACCGTAGGTAGGGCGTGCACCGCAGGCGGCGCGGGAGGCGACGCGTGTGGCGTATGGCCAGGGCGGCGGCGCCAGGATGGGAAAGGGGGAGAGAGAATTTTTTTTCTATTTATTTTTTCTTCTGTATTTAGTTGGGTCCCACATGTAAGCGAACATTGATTTTCTTTGATTTTTAACAGAAGTTGTGAGGAGGGGCAAAATAGTCCAGAAAAATGTCTCCCTAACGGTCAAATGCCTTTAACCGGACGGAATTGGGACAGAAGGGCAAAAGCACAAGGGTACCGAACACACTTGGGCAAGACCACGGATTTTCGAAAATTAGGGGTAAACCTGTCGAGTGTGACCCAACTAAGGGCTCAAATGCAATTATCCCAATATAATAATAACCATTTTACTATTGCCTCTAGGGCATATTTCCAACATCGGCCTCACCGACTCGGCAGCTGGAGCTGCCTACTTCACCGGGCCGCAAGATAGGTTGTACACTCATCTCAAATCACTTTATTTTGGCGTCAGTTGTCTGAATTTTTATTCTGGGCCAATCAATTACCAATGGGAAGCAACACCTCTCGAGGCAGCAGAGCTCCTAGGCTGCCGGTTGGCTGGTGTATAACGTAAGGGTGTGATAACCCACAAGTGTAGGGGATAGTTGTAGCCTCTTTCTATAAGTAAGAGTGTTGAACCCAACGAGGAGCTAAAGGTAGAACAAATACTCTCTCAAGTCATATCTACCACTGATACGACTCTACGCATGCTTGACGTTCGCTTTACCTAGAACAAGTATGAAACTAGAAGTACTTTGTAGGTGTGATAGGATAGGTTTGCAAGAAAGTAAAGAACGCATAAATATAAACTAGGGGCTATTTAGATAAAGATGCAATAGAATAAATATAGCGAGTGCGGAAAAGTGGTGGTAGGAGTTGTGAAGTTGTCCCTAAGCAATTGACTATGTTACTAGACTGGTAATCACTATTGCAATTCTATTTGAGGGAGAGGCATAAGCTAACATATCATCCCTTACTTGGAATTCTATGCACTTATGATTGGAACTCTAGCAAGCATCCTCAACTACTAAAGATTCATTAAGGTAAAACCCAACCATAGCATTAAAGTATCAAGTCCCCTTTATCCCATACGCAACAATCCCCTTACTCGGGTTTGTGTTTCAATCACTCACGCAACCCACTACAAGCGAATCATGAACACATTGCAACACCCTATGGCGGAAATCCCTCACACTTGCGCGACACGGAGGGCACCATAGGACAGCACCAATAATAAAACATGCAACTCAAACCAATCATAGCAATTCATCAATCACCGATAGGACAACGAAAATCTACTCAGACATCATAGGATGGCAACACATCATTGGATAATAATATGAAGCATAAAGCACCATGTTCAAGTAGAGGGTACAGCGGGTTGCGGGAGAGTGGACCACTGGATATAGATGGGGGAAGGTGATGGAGATGTTGGTGAAGATGACGGCGGTGTTGGTGAAGATTGCGGTGATGATGATGGCCCCCGGTGGTGTTCCGGCGCCACCGGAAGCAAGGGGGAGAGAGCCCCCATTCTTCTTCTTCTTCCTTGACCTTCTCCCTAGATGGGAGAAGGATTTCCCCTATGGTCCTTGGCTCCCGTGGCGTGGGAGGGGCGAGAGCCCCTCCGAGATTGGATCTATCTCTATGTTTCTGCGTTCTCAGATTCTACCCCTTCACCGTTTTCTTTGTATCTGGAGATCCGTAACTCCGATGGGGGTGAATTTTTCGCCCAGATCTTTCTCATAAAATTAGCTTTCCTGCGCCAAAAGAAGAGCGTCAACCGCCTTACAGGTGGCCCACGAGATCCCAGGCCACGCCCAGGGGGGAGGGCACGCCCCCTTGTCTCGTGTACACCCTGGACACCGTTTCGCGTTGATTTTACTTCCCAAAAATCGTAAATATTCCAAAAAAAATATCTGTCCATTTTTATGCCGTTTGGACTCCGTTTGATATTGGGTTTCTACAAAACAAAAAACATGCAACAGACAGGAACTGGCACTGGGCACTGGATCAAGATGTTAGTCCCAAAAAATAGTATAAAAAGTTGCCAAAAGTATATAAAAGTTGTAGAATATTGGCATGGAACAATCAAAAATTATAGATACGATGGAGACGTATCAGCATCCCCAAGCTTAATTCCTGCTCGTCCTCGAGTAGGTAAATGATAAAAAAGATAATTTTTGATGTGGAATGCTACCTAGCATAATCTTGATCATATGTCTAATCATGGCATGAATATTAAGACACGAGTGATTCAAAGCAATAGTCTATCATTTGACATAAAAACAATAATACTTCGAGCGTACCAATAAAGCAATCATGGCTTTTCAAAACAACAAGGACAAAGCAAGCTTATCCCTACAAAATCATATAGTTTGGCCATGCTTCATTTTCGTCACACAAAATGCCCCCATCATGCACAACCCCGATGACAAGCCGAGCAATTGGTTCATACTTTTTAACGCGCTTCAGCTTTTTCAACCCTTACGCAATACATGAGCGCAAGCCATGGATATAGCACTATAGGTGGAATATAATATTAATGATGGAGGTTATGTGGAGAAGACAAAAAAGGGGAAAGTCTCACATCGACGCGGCTAATCAACGGGCTATGGAGATGCCCATCAATTGATGTCAATGCGAGGAGTAGGGATTGCCATGCAATGGATGCACTAAGCGCTATAAATGTATGAAAGCTCAACAAAAGAAACTAAGTGGGTGTGCATCCAACTTGCTTGCTCATGAAGACCTAGGGCATTTGAGGAAGCCCATTGTTGGAATATACAAGCCAAGTTCTATAATGAAAATTCCCACTAGTATATGAAAGTGACAACATAGGAGACAATCTATATGAAGAACATGGTGCTACTTTGAAGCACAAGATATGAGACTCACTACATGAAGGACATGGTGCTACTTTGAAGCACAAGTGTGGAAAAAGAGATAGTAACATTGCCCCTTTTATTTATTTTCTTTTTTTCTTTTTCTTTTTTTTTCTTTGGCCTTTCTTTTTTTTCTTTTTGGCCTTTCCTTTTTTTCTTTTTTGGGGACAATGCTCTAATAATGATGATCATCACACTTTTATTTACTTACAACTCGATACTGGAACAAAGATATGACTCTATATGAATGCTTCCGGCGGTGTACCGGGATGTGCAATGATCTAGCGTAGCAATGACACCAAAGCGGACAAGCCATGAAAACATCATGCTAGCTATCTTACGATCATGCAAAGCAATATGACAATGAATGCTCAAGTCATGAATATGATGATGATGGAAGTTGCATGGCAATATATCTCGGAATGGCTATGGAAATGCCATGATAGGTAAGTATGGTGGCTGTTTTGAGGAAGATATAAGGAGGCTTATGTGTGATAGAGCGTATCATATCACGGGATTTGGATGCACCGGCGAAGTTTGCACCAACTCTCGAGGTGAGAAAGGGCAATGCACGGTACCGAAGAGGCTAGCAATGATGGAAAGGTAAAAGTGCGTATAATCCATGGACTCACATTAGTCATAAAGAACTCATATACTTATTGCAAAAGTTTATTATCCCTCGAAGCAAAGTACTACTACGCATGCCCCTAGGGGGATAGATTGGTAGGAAAAGACCATCGCTCGTCCCCGACTGCCACTCATAGGGAAGACAATCAAAGAAACACCCCATGCTTCAAATTTGTCACACAACGGTTACCATACGTGCATGCTAGGGGACTTGCAAACCTCAACACAAGTGTCTCTACAATCCACAACCACCCACTAGCATGACTCTAATATCACCACCTTTATATCGCAAAACTATTGCAAGGAATCAAACATATCATATTCAGCGATCTACAAGTTTATGTAGGATTTTATGACTAACCATGTCAATGACCAATTCCTGTCATCTCTCTAAATAGATTTAAGTGAAGCAAGAGAGTTTAATTATTTCTACAAAAGATATGCCCATGCTCTAGCAATTATAAGTGAAGCAAAAGAGCATTCTACAAATGGCGGTTTTCTATGTAAAGGGAAACAGGCAATCCAAACTTCAAATGATATAAGTGAAGCACATGAAGCATTCTATAGAGCCACACTCAAAAGATTTAAGTCAAGTGCAATGAGCAATCTATAAATCAACCAAGGACTATCTCATACCAGCATCGTGCATAAAAGAAAAGGTGAAAACTAAATGCAAAAGACCCTCCAAGACTTGCACATAATGCATAAACAAACCGAATACGAAAACATACCGATACTTGTTTAAGAAAAAGGGGATGCCTTCCAGGGCATCCCCAAGCTTAGACGCTTGAGTCTCCTTGAATATTTACTTGGGGTGCCTCGGGCATCCCCAAGCTTGATCTCTTGCCTCTCTTCCTTTTCCTCACATCGAGACCTCCTCGTTTAGACACTTCATCCACACAAAACTTCAACATAAAACTTGGTAAGATCCGTTAGTATAATAAAGCAAATCACCACTCTAAGTACTGTTGCAAACCAATTCATATTTTGTTGTTGCATTGTGTCTACTGTAAAATAAATTTTTCATGGCTTAATCCACTGATATAAATTGATAGATTCATCAAAACAAGCAAACTATGCATCAAAAACAGAATCTGTCAAAAAACAGAACAGTCTGTAGAAATCTGAACATCCACCATACTTATGGTACCCCAAAATTTCTACCAAAATTAGGAAACATAAAAAAGTTGTATATAAAGACAGTGCAAAAGGAATCTGAACCAATTGATGTTCCAATTAAAAATGTAAAATCTCACACTACAGCCAAAGTTTCTGTCCTGCACCGTACAAACCAACAAGCATTGTAAACATCCTAAAGGCAAACCTTGGCACATATTTTTATAATACAGTGGAATTATACAAGGGGATAATTATTTTTTTTGAAAAGTTTCTGTAATCAAGATTCACAAAGTTTCCGTGAGCATGAACAAAGTTCAAGGCTAGCTCCCAGTTCAACAATGCTTGTCTATCTCACTTTCACTTTCCTTTTTGAAAAGTTTTTAGGTTCCCCTCTTTATTTTTGTGTTTTTAAACTATATAAAGGCACTCAACAGAAATAAATGACCCTCTAAAACTTCCGGGTTGTCTCCCTGGCAGCGCTTTCTTTAAAGCCATTAAGCTAGGCATATAGTGCTCAAGTAATGAATCCACCCGGATCCCAAGGTATATCAAAGCCAATTTTAATTAACAATGATTTGTAATTTAGTAGTGAGCACAAAGTAACATATATCATGCAACAACGAAGTCTAACTCTCTTCCTATGCATCGGCATGTCATAAAAGAACAATTCATGCACACATAGTAAAGGCCAATGCATAGTATAAGCAGTTTCTTGCAATTCTATCATATTGGAAACATAAAGAGGCGGAGATAGAGTTTCTCTCTCATAATAATTGCAAGTAGGAGCAGCAAGCACATGCATATTACATTCATCAAAATCATCATGTGCAATGGTAAAAGGCAACCCGTCAATGTAATTCTTAATAAGCACAAACTTCTCCGATATAGTGTAGTTTGGAGAATTCAAAAAGATAATAGGACTATCATGCGTGGGTGCAATAGCAACAATTTCATGTTTAACATAAGGAACTATAGCAAGTTCATCTCCATAAGCATAATTCATATTGGCATCTTGGCCACAAGCATAGCAAGCATCATAAAAAAGGGATATTTCAAACAAATTCAAGGGATCATAGCAATCATCCTTCGGTAAGCACGAAGGGGAATTAAATAATGTATGAGTTGGAGGGTTACTCTCATTAGAAGGTGGGCACGGGTAGCTAATCCGCTCTTCCTCCTTCTGTTCTTCGCTCTCCTCATCATCTTTTTCATCCAATGAGCTCATTATTTCATCAATTTCTTCTTCCATAGCTTCCTGCAAAATATTAGTCTCTTCTTGGATAGCGGAGACTTTCTCAATAAATGCATTAATATAGTAATTGTATTCATAATTTTCATAGCAATATCTAAGTATAGCAAGATTTTCAGGCCTATAAGCATCATCATCTAAAGCTTCATACTTTTCAAACAAAGATTCAATTTCATAAGCAGCCTTAAAAGCAACAAATTCTTCTATTTGTTCCACATCATAGTAATCATATATACCATTAGCATAATAAGCTAAGGTTTCATTATCATTAAATTTGCATGAAAAGGGAAGGTGTGGAGCCTTCATCCTAGAGCAACAAGTAATATCATATCTCAAGCATAGATTCCAGGAATACCAACGCAACATAATAAATTGATCCCTTAATAGTTTCCCTTTTTGTGTCGAGCGATAATCCCTAAAGTATTCACGTTGATCCAACGTGTCTCCCATTATAAAGTTGAATGGGGTTTTCTCAGGATTATCAAAGTAGTACATAATATCTTTCGCATAATGAGAATCGGGGGTTTTAGGAGTTACCCCATCTCCATGAGTAGCAAGTACACCTAATTTTTTTTGGTATTTTGCGTTCCATATCCATAACTAAAGATAGAGAACAACTTAGAACAGCAAATAAAAATTACTTAGTGATAAAGCATACAAGCACACACGAGAATATTCACCCCACGCTATGACTCCCCGGCAACGGCACCAGAAAAAGGTCTTGATAACCCACAAGTGTAGGGGATAGTTGTAGCCTCTTTCGATAAGTAAGAGTGTCGAACCCAACGAGGAGCTAAAGGTAGAGCAAATACTCTCTCAAGTCCTATCTGCCACTGATACGACTCTACGCACGCTTGACATTCACTTTACCTAGAACAAGTATGAAACTAGAAGTACTTTGTAGGTGTGATAGGATAGGTTTGCAAGAAAGTAAAGAACGCGTAAATATAAACTAGGGGCTGTTTAGATAAAGATGCAATAAAATAAATATAGCGAGTGTGGAAAAGTGGTGGTAGGAGTTGTGAAATTGTCCCTAAGCAATTGACTATTGAGGGAGTCCTGGACTAGGGCGTGTCCGGATAGCCGAACTATCATCATCGGCCGGACTCCAAGACTATGAATATACAAGATTGAAGACTTCGTCCCATCTCCGGATGGGACTTTCCTTGGCGTGGAAGGCAAGCTTGGCTATACGGATATGTAGATCTCCTACCATTGTAACCGACTTTGTGTAACCCTAGCCCTCTCCGGTGTCTATATAAACCGGAGGGTTTTAGTCCGTAGGACAACAACAACAATCATACCATAGGCTAGCTTCTAGGGTTTAGCCTCCTTGATCTCGTGGTAGATACACTCTTGTACTACCCATATCATCAATATCAATCAAGCAGGAGTAGGGTTTTACCTCCATCGAGAGGGCCCGAACCTGGGTAAAAACATCGTGTCCCTTGTCTCCTGTTACCATCCGCCTAGACGCACAGTTCGGGACCCCCTACCCGAGATTCGCCGGTTTTGACACCGACATTGGTGCTTTCATTGAGAGTTCCTCTGTGTTGTCACCAATAGGCTGGATGGCTCCTTCGACCATCAACGGCGTGGTCCAGGGCGAGACTTTTCTCCCCGGACAGATCTTCGTATTCGGCGGCTTTACACTACGGGCCAATTCGCTTGGCCATCTGGAGCAGATTGAAAGCTACGCCCCTGGCCATCAGGTCAGATTTGGAAGTCTGAACTTCACGGCTGATATCCGTAGAGACTTGATCTTCGATGGATTCGAGCCACAACCGAGCGTGCCGCACTGTCTCGATGGGCACGATTTAGCTCTGCTGCCGAACAGTGCCCTGGAGGCCGAACATGAGTCCGCTCCGACCCCTAATTCGGAACCAGCTGCGCAGATCGAGGATAGGTGGCTAGACACCGCCTCGGGGACTGTTGCCTCTACGGCGATGGAGCCGAATACTGACCTTGTCCCTTGTGAAGCTAGTAATTCCGAGGTGCCGGACTCCTCGCCGGACTCCCAACCTCCCACGCCCCCTCCAATCAAATCCGATTGGGCGCCGATCATGGAGTTTACCGCTGCGGACATCTTTCAACACTCACCTTTCGGCGGCATCCTGAATTCGCTAAAGTATCTCTCGTTATCAGGAGAGCCCTGGCCGGACAGCGGTCAGGACGGTTGGGATGCGGACGACGAAGAAATTCAAACCCCACCCACCACCCACTTAGTAGCCACTGTCGACGATCTAACCGACATGCTAGACTACGACTCTGAAGACATCGACGGTATGGACGACGATGCCGGAGACGACCAAGAACCAGCGCTTACGGGGCACTGGAAGGCCACCCCGTCATATGACATATACATGGTGGATATCCCAAAGGATGGGAATGGCGAGGGAACAGCGGAGGAAGACCCCTCCAAGAAACAGCCCAAGCGCCAGCATCAGCGGCGCCGCTCTAAATCCCGCAACAGCAAGAATGGAGATTCCAGAACCGGAGATAATAATACCCCAGACAGTGCCGAAGACAACCCCCTCCAGCAAGATTCAGCACAGGAGGACGGAGAAGCCAGCCCTCATGAGAGAGCGGCAGACGAAGAGGTAGAGGATGATAACTACATGCCTCCCTCTGGAGACGAGGCAAGCCTCGACGACGACGAATTCGTCGTGCCTGAGGATCCCGTCGAACATGAGCGTTTTAAACGCAGGCTTATGGCCACGGAAAACAGCCTCAAGAAAAAGCAGCAGCAGCTTAAAGCTGATCAAGATCTGCTAGCCGACAGATGGACTAAAGTCCTTGCGGCCGAAGAGCATGAACTCGAACGCCCCTCCAAAAGCTACCCCAAATGCAAGCTGCTCCCCCGATTAGAGGAGGAGGCATATAAACCTGCATCACCAGTGCACAATACGGCTGACCGACCACCTCGTGGCCGCGGCAGAGAGGCCTCTAGGCCCTCCACTAGAACCGTACCCCAGCACCGCTCGAAAAGTACGAAGCCACGGGGAAATGCGCCGGACTTGCGAGACATATTGGAGGATAAGGCAAGACAATCAAGATCGATCTACGGATCGCGTGGGCGCCCCACGATGCGCGACGTCGACCGTCGCGCCGGATACAGCAACTCCGGCCGGGCCGAACACAGTAGACAAAGCTCGCTTGAGCTACGTCGCGATATAGCCCAATATAGAGGCGCCGCACACCACTATGCTTCACAGATGAAGTAATGGATCATAAAATCCCCGAAGGGTTCAAACCCATGAACATTGAATCCTATGATGGCACAACAGACCCTGCGGTTTGGATCGAAGACTATCTCCTTAATATCCACATGGCCCGCGTGACGATCTTCACGCCATCAAATATCTCCCACTCAAGCTTAAAGGACCAGCTCGGCATTGGCTTAACAGCTTGCCAGCATAATCAATTGGGTGTTGGAGGACCTGGAAGCCACATTCCTTGACAACTTCCAGGGCACATATGTGCGACCACCAGACACCGATGACCTAAGCCATATAATTCAGCAGCTAGACGAATCGGCCAGACAATTTTGGACACGGTTCTTAACAAAGAAAAATCAAATCGTCGACTGTCCGGATGCAGAGGCCCTCGCAGCCTTCAAACATAACATCCGTGACGAGTGGCTTGCCCGGCACCTAGGACAGGAAAAGCCGAAATCCATGGCAGCCCTCACTTCACTCATGACCCGCTTCTGCACGGGAGAGGACAGCTAGCTAGCCCGCAGTAACAACCTCAGCAAAAATTCTGGCAGTCCGGATACCAAGGACCACAATGGCAAGTCGCGTCGCAACAAGAACAAACGTCTCGTTAACGGTGATAACACTGAGGATACGGCAGTCAACACCGGATTCAGAGGCTCCAAACCCGGTCAGCGGAAAAAGCCATTCAAAAGAACTACTCCGAGTCCGTCCAATTTGGACCGAATACTCGATCGCTTGTGCCAGATACACGGCACCCCCGAAAAGCCAGCTAATCACACCAACAGGGATTGTTGGGTATTCAAGCAGGCAGGCAAGTTAATTGCCGAAAACAACGACAAGGGGCCGCATAGCAATGACGAGGAAGAGACCTGGCCGCCGAACAATAGAGGACAAAAGGGTTTCCCCCCACAAGTGCGGACGGTGAACATGATATACGCAACGCACATACCCAAAAGGGAGCGGAAGCGTGCACTCAGGGACGTATATGCGATGGAGCCAGTCGCCTCGAAGTTCAACCCATGGTCCTCCTGCCCGATCACTTTTGATCGAAGGGACCACCCCACCAGTATCCGCCACGGCGGATTCGCCGCATTGGTTTTAGACCCAATCGTCGATGGATTTCACCTCACTAGAGTCCTGATGGACGGCGGCAGCAGCCTGAACCTGCTTTATTAGGATACAGTGTGCAAGATGGGCATAGACCCCTCAAGGATTAAACCCACAAAGACGACCTTCAAAGGCGTCATACCAGGTGTATAGGCCAATTGTACAGGCTCAGTCACACTTGAAGTGGTCTTCGGATCCCCGGATAACTTCTGAAGCGAGGAGTTAATCTTCGACCTAGTTCCGTTCCGCAGCGGCTATCATGCTCTGCTCGGACGGACCGCGTTTGCAAAGTTCAACGCGGTGCCGCACTATGCATATCTCAAGCTCAAAATGCCAGGCCCTTGAGGAGTCATCACGGTCAACGGAAACACTAAACGCTCCCTCCGAACGGAGGAACACACAGCGGCTCTCGCGGCAGAAGTACAGAGCAGCCTCTTAAGGCAATTTTCGAGTCCAGCCGTTAAACGATCGGACATGGCCAAATGCGCCCGGAGTAACCTACAACAAGACCACCTGGCACGTTCCGAGCACGCGTAGCAATGCGCCCCCAACCCCAGCCCTTGCAAAATTGCAAGACTGGTCCTTCACGTACATCACTACGCTCTGGAGATACCATGGGCATAGGGAGAGGGGCACGACCACAACAGGCCCAGAGTGCGGCTCAACCACACCAGGGGCTCCCAAGTGTGTCATTCTATTTCCTTTTTCTTTTTTCTTACCCACAGGACTCCGTTCACCAGAGGCCCTGTCCGGCAGTAGACCTGCCGAACTCACGATGCAACAACCAGGGAAGGAGAAAGGCTACGACGAGTATCCAGGTGGTCTCCATTACGAGCATTAAATCTGTTTTATACACCATTCCGCAGCCTACCCCTGGAGGGGGACACGTTTAATAGTCCCATCCCTTGCTTACCGCACTATTTGTATTGTTCCGCATTCATGGCAGTATTTCTTGAATAAACAATGCATCGCTTTTTGCTTATAATTGCATTTCTTTCTTATACATATGTTCATTTATGACATGTTGCATCCGTACACTTTGGTACGGCTAAATACACCAGGGGCTTAAGTTCCCCACATTATGGTGTGATAAGTTCGAACACTTTCACAAGTGCGGCACCCCGAACTTATAGCATTATATGCATCGGCTCTGAATCATGTCTTGGGTCAATAGTTGGGTTTGCCGGCTCCCATGTTTTGGTACCTTACGTTCCGTTTTATCGGCTAAGGTAGCACTGGGAGAACCACTGCGATTGCGCCCCAGTTGAGCTGGGCGAGCGCCTCAGTGGAGAAAGCTAAAACTGACCGTCATGATAAGGCAAGAGCTGGTCGCTGTTCGAGAGGTTTTTTCGAGTCCCTAAAGACTTATGCCGCTTAGAGCGAGGAACCGGCACTGTCCGGCCCAAGCGTGGATAGCACCCCGAACTCGGTCTTCCGAACACTAGGGGCTTCGCCGAAATTTAAAATTATAGAATTCTATGGCTAAGTGAGAGTGTTCAAGCATTATAAGTCCGGTTGCCTCGTTCGTTGTGTTGAGCGCCTCCCTAGATGGACCCAAAAATGGGAACAAGAGCGCTCAAGTTTATCCCGAACACCCCAGCACTCGTGGCATGGGGGCTGAAGCCGACGACTTGCCATCTCTCAGATTTGATAAATGGCCGCACAGAAGGTAATATTTTAAATTAACAAGCGTTGCTTAGCGCATATGAACAAAGTTTTCAGCGCACAGGATAACAAAATGCGAGTATACTCAGATATTACATCTTTGGAGCACTCACCCGCAATCATGCAGGCACCCTTCAGGACACTCTTATAATACATTTCGGGCGTATGATACTCCTTGCCCGTCGGTGGCGCGTCCGTCACAAGCTTCTCAGCGTCCATCCTTCCCCAGTGCACCTTTGCACGGGCAAGGGCGCGACGGGCACCTTCAATGCAGGCGGAGTGCTTGACGACTTCAACCCAGGGACACGCACCCACCAGCCGCCGCACCAGGCCGAAGTAGCTCCCAGGCATGGCCTCCTTGGGCCACAGCCGAACTATGAGGCCCTTCATGGCCTGTTCGGCCACCTTGTGGAGCTCGACCAGCTGCTTCAGCTGGTCGCTAAGGGGCACCAGATGTCCGGCATTAGCATACTGAGACCAGAAGACCTTCTCCGTCGAGCTCCCCTCCTCGGCTCTGTAGAAAGCGGCAGCATCGAACACGCTGCGAGGCAGATCTGCGAACGTTCCTGGAGAGCTCCGAATCCGGGTAAGTAACAGGTAATTCACTTTAACATGCTTGCTTTGCATGAAGAATGCCTTACCCGCCACTATTTTCTTCAAATCCTCGATTTCCTGGAGGGCCTTGTGGGCGTTGGCCTTAGCGGCTTTGGCACTCTCAAGTGCCGACGCAAGCTCGGACTCTTGAGTCTTCGAGTCACGCTCCAAACTCTCGTGCTTTTCCATGAGAGCCTAGAGCTCTTGCTATACCTCTGCCACCCGCGCCTCCTGCTTCTCTCGCTTGACTCGTTCTGCGGCCGCATTGCGTTCAGCCGCGGACACCGCCTCCTTCAGGGTCGCCAGCTCGTTCGTGGCCCCTGTAGTACCCACGTTATCCTTGTTATTTCTCTTGCAACCAAATCCTTTTCTGTAAGGTACAACTTTAATACGGTGTTACTCACCTTCCTTGTCCTCGAGCTGCTTCTTGGCACGGCCGAGCTCGCTCTCGGACCGCTCGAGGCTCTGATTCAAGGTATTGACCTCCGCAGTCAGTGCGGCAGAGGTCAGTAGCGCAGCCTGCAATCCCATATTGATACATTTTTTTAGACTCCTGCGTATATCTTTTTAGATCCTCAGTCCGGCTTTTGTTTCCGAACACCGAACCGAGCATCAGGGGCTACTGTCTATGCGGTATCATATTACATATCTTAAAATTCTTACCTCAAAGCCTGTTAGAAGGCTGTTGCAGGATTCGGTCAGTCCGCTCTTGGCGAGCTGAACCTTCTGAATCACCGCACTCATGACAGTGCGGTGTTCTTCTTCAATGGATGCGCCATTGAGCGCCTCCAGCAAGTTGTCCGGCACCTCCGGTTGGACGGAGGCCGCCGGTGTCACAGTCTTGCCCTTCTTACGAAGGGGCCGCTCGCTGGACTCTGGAACCACTGCAGGTTCCGGTGCGGAGTCCGGTGCAAAGTCCGGGAGGTTGCCCTGCGGCACCTCCGGGGCCTCCCCCTCCTGACGGGTCCCTTCCTGGGATCCCACCTCAACGTCGTCAGCGTCACGAGGGGTGGAGGTGGTCGGAAGAGAATCCATATCCGACGTGCCCAAGGACCCGCTCGACGAAGCGGGAAGATCATCCTTGGGTGGACTACAGGTTGTATGCGTCATTAGAAAGACACCGTGTGGCAAAAAGATTATAAATCATTTAGGAGTCCGGATACTTACGATCTTGCCAGGGGCTTGGCCCTCGAGGGCCACTCCTCGTCGCCGTCGCTGACGTTGGCGGAGCAGTCCGGGGGAAGGGTCCTTCCCTTCTTGGACCCTTGGGCCTCCCTCGTTGGGGAGGCCTTCCTCTTCTTCTCTCCCCCTGCTGGGGGAGAGGCCTCTTTCTTCTCCTCCTCGTCCTCGTGGGAGGAGTCCGCCTCGGAGTCATCGGACGATGAGTCCGATACCACCTGACGCCGGGAACTCCTTCGGGTTCCCGTGGCCTTCTTCTTGGCCTTCTTCTCTGGCACTACGTAAAGTGCCGGGACCAGCAGCCCTGTCAAACGGGCATCCGCTGGATCCTCTGGAAGGGGAGCCGGATAGTTAACCTGTCCGGACGTCTTCTGCCAGGCCTGTTAAAGGTATTGCGAGTTTAGATCCCGCATAGAGTCAAACTATGAAAAGCAAGTATCCCATAAAGGATAACATAGCTCACCTCGCCAGCCGGACGCTGCGTGCTGAATCCGCGATCTTCGGTAGCGGATGCGTGAGCTTCAGCGCCCTTGAACAGCACCCTCCAGGCAGCTTCGTATGTAGTGTCGAAGAGCCCACTCAAGGTCCGGTGCTGTGCCGGATCAAACTCCCACAAGTTGAAGTCCCATTGCTGGCAGGGGAGAATCTGGCGGACGAGCATGACCTAGATCACGTTGACAAGCTTGAGCTTCTTGTTCACCAGGGTCTGGAGAGAGGACTGGATTCCGGTCAGCTCTTCCGAACTACCCCATAGCAAGCCCTTCTCTTTCCAGGAGGTGTGCTGCATGGGGATGCCAGATCTGAATTCGGGGGCCGCTGCCCATTTAGAGTCAAGCGGCTCGGTGATGTAGAACCACCCCGATTGCCACCCTTTGATGGATTCCACGAAGGCACCCTCGAGCCAAGTGACGTTGGGCATTTTGCCCACCATGGCGCCTCCGCACTCCGCTTGGCTACCCTTCACAACCTTCGGCTTGACATTGAAGGTCTTTAGCCACAAGCCGAAGTGGGGCTGGATGCAGAGGAAGGCCTCACACACGACGATAAACGCCGAGATATTGAGGATGAAATTTGGGGCCAGATCGTGGAAATCCAGGCCGTAGTAGTACATGAGCCCCCGGACAAAGGGGTGGAGTGGGAAGCCCAGTCCGCGGAGGAAATGGGGAAGGAATACCACCCTCTCATGGGGCCTGGGGGTGGGGATGAGCTGCCCCTCATCGGGGAGCCGATGCGCGATGTCGCTGGACAGATATCCGGCGCTGCGCAGCTTCTCAATGTGCCCCTCCGTAACAGAGGAGGCCATCCACTTGCCTCCCGCTCCGGACATGGCTGGACAAGGTCGAGGTGGGATGTGTGGACTTGGGCGTTGTAGCTCGAGTGCACGGAGATGGATAAGCAAAGGAGGAAGAAGGCGTAGGTAAAAAAGGTGGATCCTTATCCCCTTATATATGGGCGGATGAAACTATGCGTCCCTACTGGCCTGATAAAACTCTCTTATCTCCCAAGCGCCGCAATCAATGGCGCGGTTGGGTTACCCACGTCCGTAATGATGAGGATCCCGGAATAAGGGGAACACGATCTCTGCTTCGACAAGACGTGCCAAGGAAACCGCTTCGCTAAACGCGCTGAGGTGGTATAATAAAAACGATTCGAGTAAAGGCTTGGTAGTGGTGTGACGTCACGCCACAAAATACGTCAGCAGATTGAACTTGTGTAAATATTATTCTCTCTACGGTGGTATGTGGAATTTATTTTATAGAGCCGGACACTATCCTGGTGTTCACAATCTTCTATGAATTATTCCGAGGAGGAACCCGCCTTGCAATGTCGAAGACAATATGCGCGCCGGACTCGTCGTCATTGAAGCCTGGTGCAGGGGCTACTGAGGGAGTCCTGGACTAGGGGGTGTCCGGATAGCCGAACTATGAAGATACAAGATTGAAGACTTCGTCCCATGTCCGGATGGGACTTTCCTTGGCGTGGAAGGCAAGCTTGGCGATACAGATATGTAGATCTCCTACCATTGTAACCGACTCTGTGTAACCCTAGCCCTCTCCGGTGTCTATATAAACCGGAGGGTTTTAGTCCGTAGGACAACAACAACAATCATACCATAGGCTAGCTTCTAGGGTTTAGCCTCCTTGATCTCGTGGTAGATCCACTCTTGTACTACCCATATCATCAATATCAATCAAGCAGGAGTAGGGTTTTACCTCCATCGAGAGGGCCCGGACCTGGGTAAAAACATCGTGTCCCTTGTCTCTTGTTACCATCCGCCTAGACACACAGTTCGGGACCCCCTACCCGAGATCCGCCGGTTTTGACACCGACAACTATGTTATTAGACCGGTAATCACTATTGCAATTCTATTTGAGGGAGAGGCATAAGCTAACATATCATCCCTTATTTGGAATTATATGCACTTATGATTGGAACTCTAGCAAGCATCCGCAACTACTAAAGATTCATTAAGGTAAAACCCAACCATAGCATTAAAGTATCAAGTCCCCTTTATCCCATACGCAACAATCCCCTTACTCGGGTTTGTGTTTTAGTCACTCACGCATCCCACTACAAGCGAATCATGAACGCATTGCAACACCCTACAGCGGGAATCCCTCACACTTGCACGACACGGAGGGCACCATAGGACAGCACCAATAATAAAACATGCAACTCAAGCCAATCATAGCAATTCATCAATCACCGATAGGACAACGAAAATCTACTCAGACATCATAGGATGGCAACACATCATTGGATAATAATATGAAGCATAAAGCACCATGTTCAAGTAGAGGGTACAGCGGGTTGTGGGAGAGTGGACCGCTGGATATAGATGGGGGAAGGTGATGGAGATGTTGGTGAAGATGACGGCGGTGTTGGTGAAGATCGTGGTGATGATGATGGCCCCCGGCGGCGTTCCGGCGCCACCGGAAGCAAGGGGAGAGAGCCCCCCTTCTTCTTCTTCTTCCTTGACCTTCTCCCAAGATGGGAGAAGGGTTTCCCCTCTGGTCCTTGGCTCCCATGGCGTGGGAGGGGCGAGAGCCCCTCCGAGATTGGATCTATCTCTCTGTTTGTTTCTGCACTCTCAGATTCTACCCCTTCACTATTTTCTTTATATCTGGAGATCCGTAACTCTGATTGGGGTGAATCTTTCGCCCCGATCTTTCTCATAAAATTAGCTTTCTTGCGCCAAAAGAAGAGCATCAACTGCCTTACGGGTGGCCCATGAGAGCCCAGGCCGCGCCCAGGGGGGAGGGCGCCCCCTGTCTCGTGGCCACCCTGGACACCGTTTCGCGTTGATTTTACTTTCCAAAAATCATAAATATTCTATCTCTCTTTCTCTCTTTGTTTCTGTGCTCCCGGATTCTGCCATGGCACCATTTTTTTATATCCGGAGATCCGTAACTCCGATTGGATTGAAACCTTCGGCCAGATATTTTTCCAAAAATTAGCTTTCTTGCGGCCAAAGAAGAGCAGCAACCGCCTTACAAGGGGCCCACGAGGGTCTGGGGCGCGCCCAGGGTAGGCGGACGCGCCCCCTGCCTCATGGCCACCTCGGGCACCGTCTCGCGTTGATTTTACTTCCCAAAAATCATAGATATTCCAAAAAAAATGTGCGTCCGTTTTTATCCCGTTTGGACTCCGTTTGATATTGGGTTTCTGCAAAACAAAAAACATGCAACAGACAGGAACTGGCACTAGGCACTGGATCAATATGTTAGTCCCAAAAAATAGTATAAAAAGTTGCCAAAAGTATATAAAAGTTGTAGAATATTGGCATGGAACAATCAAAAATTATAGATACGACGGAGATGTATCAGGGTGCGGGGGCACAAGTTCGCCGCGGACGCAATGCTTACATGGCTATCTTAGAGTTGTGTGGGTTGAAGGTACTGCCGCCGTCGGATCTGGATGACGGCGAGTCTTCATGGATTGGTCGGGGGCGGCGCAACCACTGCAATGTGGTGGGGCGGGGAGCAGAGTTTTGGTCGGAGCTCTCGCGGCCACGGACGGCGGAGGCAGGCTGCTCTACCGGTGGTCGCTGGCTCTTCAGGGAAGATTCTGAATAGTGTCAGCCGGGAGGCACAAGACGGCCATCAAGCCATCCGGCATAGATCGGGCAGTACCAAAATAAAATAAAATCGTGTGACCCCAATTTAGTCTTCAGTCAATAGATGTGTGACCACTCTCGTACCTTACTGTTGATCTCTTAGGGTATTTCTTCAGATCAGATATATGTGTCGTTCTTAACATTATGCGTTTTCTGCATCTTCAGCCACACCGTCTTCCTTCTCACCAGAGCTGCTCCAACAAGGGAAGCATACACCAGAAGGGAGCTATAGTCCCCACTCAACAGTTCCCTGCATCGAATGCGCGTGCTCGACATGGACAGCCACAACAACTGCAGGGCCATCGACAAGTCAGCACGTGATGCTCACTAGTATGGATGGCGGCCAGATAGGTTGTACCCTCATCTTACTTGTGTGTAACATTTATGGCTTTGTTATTCATGTAAGCATGGAAAATAGATTATCACATTTCACTTTATATTGATGTTGATCTCTTACGGGTCTTGTTCAGGAGTTAATGTTGTTCCATAGTTCAACTAAGAGACTTGTTCTTTAGGTAATGTTGTTCCATAGTTATCATCGATCAACCAATGCTATCTCACAGGCTGGTGATTATAATATTATACCACTTCTAGTATTACCTATGTTGTTCTTTAATACTTTTGTGTGCCATCTAGTTAATCTCGAGTACAAATGATACATATTCTGTAGCTTTCATCTGTGTTCTCCCTTTAATTTTTGAGCATGTTCCTACTAGTTAACCCCAATCCTACTATTTATGCCGTCTCCTACAGGCACTCATTACATAAATCTAACTACTAGTTGTCTTCCATGCATGTCAGATATAATTGCACACACTGATATATCCATAAGAACCTCACAGAGCAATGTAACAGCCAACAAACTTGATGTCAATGATACGCAATATGATGGAACATGTAAAGGCAGTTCTTCAGAAGACTTACATAAAGATGATGAATCCTCTTCACCCCACAAGGTCCTTTTTCTAACTTGGCCCGTGATATGGGTACAACATGCATATACTGTCCTAGAGTGTATCTACTCTGTTGCAATGCCATGTGCTTAGCCTGCTGATCATGCATGTAAATATGTCATGCCTTCCTGTTTTTCAGTACCTATTCCATTCATGATAACATGTTTTCAAATTCAAGTACTGTCATTCTACTCTATCGCAATGCCATCTGCTTAGTTTGGACATCATGCTTCTGAATATCTTATGCATTGTTATTCATTACTATGTACTTCATCTGTCTACCATACCATTTTTTACATTGAAGTGTTGTTCTAGTGGTCTGTTGCAATGCCATCTTAGTTTCCCAATCATACACGCGTATGTTGCCTTAGTGTTTTTCTGTATGTATTCTGCTAGATACAGTTTTACATTCAACTAGTGTTTTTTTACTCCGTTGTACTGTCGTTTCCCTAGCTATTACATCATACTCCCTCCGTTCGGATTACATGTTGCTGAAATGGATAAAAATGGATGTATCTAGAACTAAAATACGCCTAGACCCATCCATTTTTTCGGATGGAGGGAATACATGTCAATATGTCATGCCTTTCTATTCTTCAGTACCTATTCCATCTCTTTGTTGTAACATGTTTAATAATTGAAGCACCATTCTTCTATACAAGGCATGCAAGGGGAAGACGGCTATGTTAGAATTTGAAGGGTTACAAACAAGGTCTTTGAAAAAGATCCAAACGCCAGGAGATAGTAAACCAACTCCAGTTTTCATAGATACTGCTCCAGCATAGAGAAACCCAACTCCTACTGATAATAAGCAGATTCCAGTGGCCAAAGAACTAGTCCGCTCCAGTCCAGCAAAAATATGTCAACTCCATTCTAAGAAGCGTGTGCGTATCCTCGCATCATAAAATTTTATAGCATGTTGATCATATTTTCTACATGTTTCTTACCCATCTCTCTTTTAGAAAATAAGCTTAATAAATAGAAGAATTTTTGCACAGGTATCGTCTGTGAGGAAAGTATCTTCCGGGAATTATCTGTGCTCCAATGCTGATGTAAGTACCTATTGTATATCACTATATTTTTACATCAGCATGTATTTCGTTAATCGACGTGAATCCAACCTTTATCTGATCTAAATTTAGTTGTAGCAAAATGTATAATTAAAGGCCAAGATGTTGATTTTTGTAAGGAATACTTCCTGGTAGTTTTTCATACTGAGTTGTATGAGTGTACTATCTCATATCATGCACATTAATAAACTGTAGTGCTGCTCTGGACTATACTTCCTGCTGAAGATGTGGCCTTTATGTTTGTTGCGATGTTTTAGTAGTTTTCTCTGTTAGTTTGGTGCCCTCGTGAACTTTGTAAGCCCAGGATGATGGGGCAGGCAGACTGTAGGCCTTGATGGCTTTTGGGTATGTGGTTTTATGCTGCGTTGCTTTGGAATTTGTTAGTGTTAGGTTTGAATACTTTGGTTCTGTAGTGGGTTTTCAGTAATGAAAATCAGAAAGGGGAAGCCCTTCTTTGATAAAAAAGTAGTGCTGCTCTGGTTCCCCATTCATTCATTGTGTCAATGTTGCTTTCGTATTACCTTACCTGGCCAATGATAGCAATGCTAGTGTGTTAATTTGGTGTAGGCTGCTAAAGATAAGAAGACACTCTGAAAGCAGCAAGGCAACCCCATTGTTTCTTTCCAATAAATCTAGGCCAGGTAATATGGCAATAACTCTTGATTAATCAGTTCGTTTCCCATCCTAATTTATGTTATGATGCAGTGGCTGAGACACTCTCCACTGCATCTGCTTAGTTTCCTCTGTCTCGAATGCAATGGAATAGATGTATGTTTGTGAACCAATTACTGGCTGAAGCAATGATGGAAATCATGGAGGAATCAGAGGTGCACTTTCTTGTGCAACAACAACTGATCAATGTTTTCAGAGATAGTGTAGCAAAGAAGGAAGAACTTGCTCACATGCTTATGGGCGTCATCCGCGCTGAGGTTGCAGATTGTGACGTTGTAGATTGTTAGATTCTGTTCATTTATTTGCACCGGCATCAATCTTTGATTGCCCGGTGGATGTAATTTCCTGTAATATATGCTGGATGTGCAACGTTTTTCCTTGTATGTCGTACCTTTGCTTAGCGTGCGTCGCATTCCAGCTAACTGGTCACTAGGAAGCTAAAAAAGCTGTGAAATTATTAGTTAGCACGAACAGTCGTGGGCTCTATATGAAGTAAGTAGCCCACTGCCCTTAATGGGCTTCCCTAATGGGCTCTCAGGGGCCAAAATTCTCATAGGCCTTTGATTGATCGGTTTTGGTCCTGTGCATAATTGCTCGTCGTAATGGGCTCAAATTATCTAATTGGGCCTATAGACATGTTTGAACTTTAGTGGGCCCATTAAGTTAATGGGCTGTAACCAGGCCGAAAGCTCTATCGGGCCGACAGTTAATGCTTGGCCCTGTTACATCCCGGGTCATTAACAAGCTGACATCGAAGCGGGCAACAGGTGGGTCCATTTGATTTCACGAGCCGTTAACAGACCGATACTAAGGTCGGTCTACATATGGCCCAACTATGTTGTGGGCCTTTAGCAGGCTGAAAGAGAAAGCAGGCCCGTACTGGACCATGAAGAGCATGGGCCGCTAAGAGGCCAAAAGTCAGGTCGTACTGTATATGGCCCAACTGTGTTGTGGGCCTTTAGCAGGCCGAAAGACAAACCGGCCTGGTATTAGACCATGAAGAGCATGGGCCATTAAAAGGCCAAAACTCAGGTCCGACTGCAAGTGGCCCAGCTCATTTATGGGTCGTTAACAGGCTGAAACACACACCAGGCCAGAAATTGGCCCAACACTTAAATGGGTCGCTAAAAGGCCAAAAGTCGTACATCCTGAAAATTGGCACATCCCTTGGATGGGCCGTTAACAGGTCGAAACCACATCGGGCCGATATTGAGCCCAAATGTATAGCAGGATGTTAACAGGCTCGAACTGACGATGGGCTGCAATGGTGTCAAATCGTTAACGGGTCGTTGACGGGCCAAATTGGCACATCTCGTATGGGTCGCGTGGGCTTAAATGGACCTAATACAAGTAGGCCTTATATGGGCCGGCCTGCTAATTTTTGCTGGGCCGGCCTTTTTCACCGAAATGGTCCACTGGCGCGCCTTGCCACGTGCCGACGTATCATAGGCGCCTCCTGTACTATGAGTGGATGACATCTGTCCCAACACTGAGCTGACACGTGGATCCTGCGGCCAGTGATAATTTTACACGTGGAAAATCCCCATTGGTCGGGGCTGTTAGTGGGTTATCGGGTCCAAAACCAAACCTGATAGCTTAACGGCGACCCGTTACGGTGGATGCCATGTGTCAGTCACCCTTGACAAAAGCACTTCTATAACGCGTGATTTATCGTCATGGAAGTGGACACTTCCGTGATGATAATTTTGGTAGTGTCACCGAACACTTATATGACAACACATGTATGACTATCTCGATTCTGTCATAAAATCGTCATTGATGTACATGCATGACAAAAAACGTGACCTACTGTGACAAACACGTATCATCACGGAAGTGTATTTTTTTGGTAGTGTCGTGAGATAAGTTAATATAAATCAATGCAAAACCTTATCATTCTCTACTGTAGAAAATCATTAAAATTATAATTTGACATTGCATACTAAATGCTTTTGCATATTTAATACTCCTATCCTCAAATAGAATCATTAAACAAGCAAACATATGCAAACAATGCAAACATAACAGCAATCCGTCTAAACAGAACAGTATGTAAAGAATGCAAGAGGAATCATACTTCCCTAACTCCATAAATTCTCAAAAATTACCACGCTGTAGGAAATTTGTTGTACCTTACTGTGTAAAAATTTCAATATTTTATCATTTTCTGACTATTCACCAATATTCAAAACATAACAACAAACTTTCTGTTTTCAAGCAGCAACATATAGACTTGTAAAATAAGTATGGTAAAGGCTATACTTGACCTTTTTTATTGAAATAAAAGATATAATACATGTCTCTGAATAACAGCAAACAAATATAAATAAAAGAAAACGATGCTCCAAGCAAAACACATATCATATGGTGAATAAAAATATAGCCTCAAGTAAGGTTACCGATGAACGAAGACGAAAGAGGGGATGCCATCCGGGGCATCCCCAAGCTCAGGCTATTGGTTGTCCTTGAATATTACCTTGGGGTGCCTTGGCCATCCCCAAGATTAGGCTATTGCCGCTCCTTGTTCCTTAGTCCATCGGAACTTCACCCAAAACTTGAAAACTTCACAACACAAAACTCAACAGGAAATCTTATGAGATCCGTTAGTATAAGAAAGCAAATCACCACTTATGTACTGTTGTGAACTCATTCTAAATTCATATCGGTGTTATATATATACTGTATTCCAACTTCTCTGTGGTTCATACCCTCCTATACTACTCATAGATTCATCAAAATAAGCAAACAACACATAGAAAACAGAATCTGTTTAAAACAGAATAGTCTGCAGTAATCTGGAAACTTTCCATACCCCTGTAACTCCAAAAATTCTGAAAAATTAGGAAAATCCAGGCAATTTGTATATCAATCTTGTGTAAAAAATTCAGATCAAAAGCACGTTCCAAAGAATTTTCACAATTCTTGGACCGAGCGCAAAAGTTTCTGTTTTTGCACAGAATCAAGTCAACTGTCATCTATACTATCCCAAAGGCTTTATTTGGCACTTTATTGAAACAAAATCTATAAAACATGATTACTACAGTAGCATAAACATGTTTACACACAAAAACAGTAGAGGTAAATTTTGGGTTGTCTCCCAACAAGCGCTTTTCTTTAATGCGTTTTTAGCTAGGCATGATGATGTCAATGAGAGCATCATGAAACACATGACTAACAAATTTAAGTCTAACCCACTTCCTATGCATAGGGATTTTGTGAGCAAACAATTTATAGAAGCAATAATCAACTAGCATAGGAAGGCAAAACAAGCATAACTTCAAGATTTTCAATACATAGAGAGGAAAGTTGATATTATTGCAATTCCTACAAGCATATATTCCTCCCTCATAATAATTTTCAGTAGAATCATGAATGAATTCAAGAATATAACCATCACATAAAGCATTATTTTCATGATCCACGACCATAGAAAATTTACTACTCTCCACATAAGCAAATTTCTTCTCATGAATAGTAGTGGGAGCAAACTCAACAAAATAACTATCATGTGAGGCATAATCCAATTGAAAATTAAAATCAAGATGACAAGTTTCATGGTTATCATTATTCTTTATAGCATACATGTAATCACAATAATCATCATAGATAGCAACTTTGTTCTCATAATCAATTGGCACCTCTTCCGAAATAGTGGATTCATCACTAAATAAACCTCTCCAAATCCACTTCCATAATTATAACAATAAGATTCAACACCCTCCAAAATAGTGGGATCGTTACTTCCTAAAGTTGACACTCTTCCAAATCCACTTTCATCAATATAATCATCATAAATAGGAGGCATGCTATCATTGATACGTCTCCAACGTATCTATAATTTTTTATTGTTTCGGGCTATTATATTATCTGTTTTGGATGTTTTATATGCATTATTATGCTATTTTATATTATTTTGGGGACTAACCTATTGAACTAGAGCCCAGTGTCAGTTCCCGTTTTCCCCATGTTTTAGAGTTTTGCAAAAACGGAATACCAAATGGAATAAAACTTTCGCGATGATCTTTCTTGGACCAGAAGCAAACCAGGAGACTTAGAGATGAAGTCGGCGGAGCCACGAGGCGACCACAAGGGTGGAGGGCGCTCCTTGGGGGGTAGGGCACGCCCCCTGTCTTGTGGGCCCCTCGTGGGTCTCCTGACCTAATTCTTTCGCCTATATATTCCCATATACCCCCAAACCAACAGGGGCATCCACGAAAACACTTTTCCACCGCCGCAACCTTCTGTACCCGTGAGATCCCATACAGGGGCCTTTTTCGGTGTCCTGCCGGAGGGGGATTCGATCATGAAGGGCTTCTACATCAACACCATTGCCCTTCCGATGAAGCGTGAGTAGTTTACCTCAGACCTACGGGTCCATAGCTAGTTGATACGTCCATTTTGCATCATATTTTCCTACTATTATTTATGATGTTTTATTGTATAATAATGCTTTTTGGAGTAATTCTAATGCCTTTTCTCTCATAATATGCAAGGTATGCATAAAGGGGGAGAATTCTGGCAGTTGGAAATCTAGACCTGAAAAAGCTACGTCAAGCTACCTATTCTGCACAACTCCAAATGATCTGAAACTCCACGAGGATTTTTTATGGGATATTTAAGAATTATTGGAGCAAATAATTACCATAGGGGGCCACCAGGTGGGCACAACCCACCTGGGCGCGCCAGGAGGCCCAAGCGTGCCTTGGTGGGTGATGCCCTCCTCGGCCCACCTCCGGTGCCCATCTTCTGGTATATAAGTACTTTTGACCTAAAATAATTAAGGAGAGGACTTTCGGGATGAAGCGCCGCCGTCTCGAGGCGGAACTTGGGTAGGAGCATGTTTGCCCTCCGGCGGAGCGATTCCGCCGAGGGAACTTCCCTCCCAGAGGGGGAAATCATCATCATCATCATAACCAACAACTCTCCCATCTTGGGGAGGGCTATCTTCATCAACATCTTCAACGGCACCAACTCCTCTCAAACCCTAGTTCATCTCTTGTGTTCAATCTTTGTACCGGAACAATAGATTGGTGCTTGTGGGTGACTAGTAGTGTTGATTACATCTTGTAGTTGATTACTATATGGTTTACTTGGTGGAAGATTATATGTTCAGATCCATTATTCTATTTAATACTCCTCTGATCTTGAGCATGATTATCAATTGTGAGTAGTTACTTTTGTTCTTGAGGTCACGGGAGAAATCATGTTGCAAGTAATCATGTGAACTTGATATGTGTTCGATATTTTGATGATATGTATGTTTTCATTCTCTTAGTGGTGTCATGTGAACGTCGACTACATGAAACTTTACCATATTTGGGCCTAAGGGAATGCATTGTGGAGTAGTTATTAGATGATGGGTTGCGAGAGTGACAGAAGCTTAAACCCCAGTTTATGCGCTATTCTGTAAGGGACCGATTGGATCCAAAAGCTTAATGCTATGGTTAGAATTTATTCTTAATACTTTTCTCATAGTTGTGGCTGCTTGCGAGATGGTTAATCATAAGCAGGAGGTTTTTTCAAGTAAGAACAGAACCTAAGCACCGGTCCACCCACATACCAAATTATCAAAGTAGGGAACACGAATTAAGCCAACATGATGAAAGTGACTAGATGAAATTCCCGTGTACCCTCAAGAACACTTTGCTTATCATACCATTTTGGCCTGTTCTTTGCCTCAAAAGGATTGGGCTACCTTGCTGCACTTTTATTACTATCATCGTTACTTGCCCGTTACAAAATATCTTGCTATCAAACTACTCTGCTACTTACAATTTTAGCACTTGCAGACATTACCTTGCTGAAAACCACTTGTCATTTCCTTCTGCTCCTCGTTGGGTTCAACACTCTTACTTATCGAAAAGGCTACAATTGAACCCATATACTTGTGGGTCATCAAGGCTATTTTCTGGCACCGTTTCCGAGGAGTGAAGCGCTCTTGGTAAGTGGAAATTGGTAAGGAAACATTATTACTACGTGCTGAAATTTATTGTCACTTGCTACTATGGAAAACAATCCTTGAGGGGTTTATTCGGGGTATCTTCACCTCGACCGAAACCACAATTAGTTGCCACTCAACCTACTGCACCTAATGAAAATATTGAATATGAAATTCCTTCGGGTATGGTAGAACAACTGCTAGCTAATCCTTATGCAGGAGATGGAACCGAACATCCTGATATGCACTTGATATATGTGGATAAAATTTGTGGATTGTTTAAGCTTGCAGGTTTGCCCGGAGATGAAGCTAAGAAGAAGGTTTTCCCTTTATCTTTGAAGGGAAAAGAATTGAAATGGTATAGGCTATGGGATGATATTGGATCTTGGAACTGGAATCGGTTGAAATTGGAATTTCATCAAAAAAAATTATCCTATGCATCTAGTTCATCGTGATCGGAATTATATATATAATTTTTGGCCTTGTGAAGGAGAAAGTATCGCTATAGCTTGGGGGAAGCTTGATTTAATGTTATATTCATGCCCCAATCATGAGCTCTCAAGAGAAATTATTATTCAGAATTTTTATGCTCGGCTTTCTCGTAATGATCAATCCATGCTGGATACTTCTTATACTGGTTCTTTTATGAAGAAAACTATTGAATTTCGGTGGGAAATTTTAGAAAGAATTAAACGCAACTTTGAAGATTGGGAACTCGACGAAGGTAAAGAGTCGGGTATTAAACCTAAGTTAGATTGTGTTAAATCTTTTATGAATACCGACGCTTTTCAAAAGTTTAGCACTAAATATGGACTTAACTATGAGATATTAGCTTCCTTTTGTGAATCTTTTGCTACTCATGTTGATCTCCCTAAGGAGAAGTGGTTTAAATATCATCCACCTATTAAAGAAGAAGTTAAAGAACCAGTAAAAGCTAAAGAAGAAACTATCATTTACAATGTTGATCCAGTTGTTCCCACTGCTTATATTGAAAAACCACCTTTCCCTGTTAGGATGAAGGAACATGCTAAAGCTTCAACTGTGGTTAACAAAAATTGTGTTAGAACACCCAAACCAGCTGAACAAATCGGAGTTGAACCTAGTGTTGCTATGATTAAATATCTCTTAGTCGATAATATTGATGGGCATGTTATTTACTTCTGTGGTGAAGCTTCTAGAATTGCCAAACCTTATAAAAAGATAAACATAGACCAGTTGTTGGCATGCCTGTTGTCTCAGTTAAGATAGGAGATCGCTGTTATCATGGGTTATGTGACCTAGGTGCTAGTGTGAGTGCTATTCCTTTTTCCTTATATGAAGAAATTAAGAATGAGATAGCACCTGCTGAAATAGAAGACATAGATGTCACTATTAAACTTGCTAATGGAGATACTATATCACCAATTGGGATTATTAGAGATGTTGAAGTCTTGTGTGGGAAAATAAAATACCCTATTGATTTTTCTTGTTCTCAGTTCCCCACAGGATGACTTTTGTCCCATTATCTTTGATAGACCTTTCTTGAACACCGTCAATGCCAAAATAGATTGTAAGAAACAAACTGTTGGTGTTAGCTTTGGTGATGAATCTCATGAATTTATTTTTTCCATGTTTAGTAGACAACAACATAAGAAAGATTTGCCTAGTAAGGATGAAATTATTGGTCTTGCTTCTATTGTTGTACCTCCTACTGATCCTTTGGAACAATATTTGCTAGACCATGAAAATGATTTGCATATGCGTGAAAGAAATGAAATAGATAGAATCTTTTTCGAACAACAACCTCTGCTTAAACACAATTTGCCTATTGAAACTCTAGGAGAAATGAAATAGATTTTTGCAATAATTATGTGAGTTCTTTATGACTAATGATGAGTCCATGGATTATACGCACTCTCGCCATTCCACCATTACTAGCCTCTCTTGTGTCGCGCAACTCTCGCCGGTACCATACACCCACCATATACCTTCCTCAAAACAGCCACCATACCTACCTATTATGGCATTTCCATAGCCATTCCGAGATATATTGTCATGCAAATTTCCACCATTCCGTTTATTATGACACGCTTCATCATTGTCATATTGCTTTGCATGATCATGTAGTTGACATCGTATTTGTGGCAAAGCCACCTTTCATAATTATTTCATACATGTCACTCTTGATTCATTGCACATCCCTGTACACCGCCAGAGGCATTCATATAGAGTCATATTTTGTTCTAAGTATCGAGTTGTAATTCTTGAGTTGTAAGTAAATAAAAGTGTGATGATATTCATTATTAGTGCATTGTCCCAGTGAAGAAAGGATGATGGAGACTATGATTCCCCCACAAGTTGGGAGGAGACTCCGGATGAAAAATAAAAAAAGGAAAAAGAAAAAAATAAATGAGAGAAAAAGAGAGAAGGGGCAATGTTACTATCCTTTCCCCACGCTTGTGCTTCAAAGTAGCACCATGATATTCATGATAGAGAGTCTCCTATGATATCACTTTCATATACTAGTGGGAATTTTTCATTATAGAACTTGGCTTGTATATTCCAATGATGGGCTTCCTCAAATTACCCTAGGTCTTCGTGAGCAAGCGAGTTGGATGCACACACACTTAGTTTTCTTTTTGAGCTTTATTAAACTTATAGATCTAGTGCATCCGTTGCATGGCAATCCCTACTCACTCACATTGATATCTATTGATGGGCATCTCCATAGCCCATTGATATGCCTAGTTGATGTGAGACTATCTCCCTCTTTTTGTTGTCTCCACAACCACCATATTTTATTGCACCTATAGTGTTATATCCATGGCTCACTCTCATGTATTGCGTGAAAGTTGAAAATGTTTGAGAGCATCAAAAGTATGAAACAGCTGCTTGGCTTGTCATCGGGGTTGTGCATGATTTAAATATTTTAACATCATGAAGATGGAGCATAGCCAGACTATATGATATTGTAGGGATAGCTTTCTTTGGCCATGTTATTTTAAGAAAACATAATTGCTTTATTAGTATGCTTGAAGTATTATCATTTTTATGTTAATATTAAACTTTTGTTTTGAATCTTATGGATCTGAACATTCACGCCACAATAAAGAAAAGTACATGGATAAATATGTTAGGTAGCATTCCACATCAAATTTTTTGTTTTTATCATTTACCTACTCGAGGACCAGCAGGAATTAAGCTTGGGGATGCTTGATACGTCTCCAATGTATCTATAATTTGTTATTGTTCCATGCTATTATATTATCTGTTTTGGATGTTTTATATGCATTATTATGCTATTTTATATTATTTTTGGGACTAACCTATTAACTTAGAGCCTAGTGTCAGTTCCTGTTTTTTCCCTGTTTTAGAGTTTCGCAGAAAAGGAATACCAAACGGAGTCCAAACGGAATAAAACTTTCGCGATGATCTTTCTTGGACCAGAAGCAAACCAGGAGACTTGGAGATGAAGTCGGAGGAGCCACGAGGCGACCATAAGGGTGGAGGGCACGCCCTGGGGGGTAGGGCGCGCCCCCCTATTTTGTGGGCCCCTCGTGGGTCTCCTATCCTAATTCTTTCACCTATATATTCCCATATACCCCCAAACCAATAGGGGCATCCACGAAAACACTTTTCAAACACTGCAACCTTCTGTACCCGTGAGATCCCATCTAGGGGCCTTTTCCGCGTCCCGTCGGAGGGGGATTCGATCACAGAGGGCTTCTACATCAACACCATTGCCCTTCCGATGAAGCGTGAGTAGTTTACCATAGATATACGGGTCCATAGCTAGTAGCTAGATGGCTTCTTCTTTCTCTTTGATTCTCAATACCATGTTCTCCTCGATGTTCTTGGAGATCTATTCGATGTAATATTTTTTTGCGGTGTTTTTGCCGAGATCCGATGAATTGTGGATTTATGATCAGCTTATCTATGAATATTATTTGAATCTTCTCTGAATTCTTATATGCATGATTTGATGTCTTTGCAAGTCTCTTCGAATTATCGGTTTGGTTTGGCCAACTAGATTGGTTTTTCTTGCAATGGGAGCAGTGCTTAGCTTTGGGCTCAATCTTGCGGTGTCCTTTCCCAGTGACAGTAGGGCAGCAAGGCATGTATTGTATTGTTGCCATCAAGGATAAAAAGATGGGTTTTCATCATATTGCTTGAGTTAATTCCTCTACATCATGCCATCTTACTTAATGTGTTACTCCGTTCTTTATGAACTTAATACTCTAGATTTATGTTGGATAGTGGTCGATGTGTGGAGTAATAGTAGTAGATGCAAAATCGTTTCGGTCTACTTGACACGGACATGATGCCTATATTCATGATCATTGCCTTAGATATCGTCATAATTTTGCTCTTTTCTATCAGTTGCTTGGCAGTAATTTGTTCAGCCACCGTATTATTTTCTATCTTGAGAGAAGCCTCTAGTGAAACCTATGGCCCCCGGGTCTCTTTTCCATCATATTAGTTTCTGATCTAGTATTCTTGCAATCTTTTACTTTCCGATCTATAAACCAAAAATACCAAAAATATTTACTTTATCATTTATCTATCTCTACCAGATCTCACTTTTGCAAGTAACCGTGAAGGGATTGACAACCACTTTATCGCGTTGGGTGCAAGTTTGTTTGATTGTTTGTGCAGGTATTTGGTGATTTGTGCGTTGTCTCCTCTGGATTGATACCTTGGTTCTCAAACTAAGGGAAATACTTATCTCTACTTTGCTGCATCACTCTTTCCTCTTCAAGGAAAAAACCAACACAAACTCAAGAAGTAGCAATCATCATAATACATTTTCTCATCAAAACTTGGGGGACTAAAAATATCATCTTCATCAAACATAGCATCCCGAAGCTTGTAGCTTTGCATATCATTAGCATCATGGATATTCAAAAAATTCATACTAACAACATTGCAATCATGCTCATCATTCAAAGATTCTATGCCAAACATTTTATTGCATTCTTCCTGTAGCAATTGAGCACAATTATCAGAATCCTTATTTTCACGAAAGACATTAAAATGATGAAGCATATGAGGCAACCTCAATTCCATTTTTTTTATAGTTTTTCTTTTATAAACTAAACTAGTGATAAAACAAGAAACTAACAGATTTGATTGCAAGATCTAAAGATATACCTTCAAGCACTAACCTCCCCGGCAACGACGCCAGAAAAGAGCTTCGTTGATGGGATGTGTGCCGCTTACCTAGCCTCCCCGACAACGGCGCCAGAAAAGAGGTTGATATCTACTATGCAACCTTCTTCTTATAGACTCGTGTTGGGCCTCCAAGCACAGAGTTTTGTAGGACAATAACAAATTTCCCTCAAATGGATGACCTAAGGTTTATCAATCTGTGGGAGGCGTAGGATGAAGATCTCTCTCAAACAACCCTGCAACCAAATAACAAAGAGTCTCTTGTGTCCCCAACACACCCAATACAATGGTAAATTGTATAGGTGCACTAGTCGGCGAATAGATGGTGATACAAGTGCAATATGGATAGTAGATATCGGTTTTTGTAATCTGAAAATATAAAAATAGCAAGGTAACTAGTAATAAAAGTGAGCAAAAACAGTATTGCAATGCTTGGAAACAAGGCCTAGGGTTCATACTTTCACTAGTGCAAGTTCTCTCAACAATGATAACATAGTTGGATCATATAACAATCCCTCAACGTGCAACAAAGAGTTGCTCCAAAGTCACTAATAGAAGAGAACAAACGAAGAGATTATTGTAGGGTACGAAACCACCTCAAAGTTATTCTTTCTGATCGATCTATTGGGCTATTCCTATAAGTGTCACAAACAGCCCTAGAGTTCATACTAAAATAACACCTTAAGACACACATCAACCAAAACCCCAATGTCAGCTAGATACTCCAATGTCACCACAAATATCCACGGGTTTGATTATACGATATGCATCACACAATCTCAAATTAATCTATTCAAACCAACACAAAGAATTTCAAAGAGTTCCCCAAAGTTTCTACCGGAGAGTGAAGACGAAAACGTGTGCCAACCCCTATGCATAAGTTCACAAGGTCATAGAACCCGCAAGTTGATCACCAAAACATACATCAAGTGGATCACATGAATATCCCATTGTCACCACAGATAAGCACATGCAAGACATACATCAGGTGTTCTCAAATCCTTAAAGACCCAATCCGATAAGATAACTTCAAAGGGAAAACTCAACCCATTACAAGAAGGTAGAGGGGGAGAAACATCATAAGATCTAACTATAGTAGCAAAGCTCACGGTACATCAAGATCGTGCCAACAAGAACACGAGAGAGAGAGAGAGAGAGAGAGAGAGAGAGAGAGAGATCAAACACATAGCTACTGGTACATACTCTCAGCCCCGAGGGTGAACTACTCCCTCCTCGTCATGGAGAGCTCCGGGATGATGAAGATGACCACCGGTGATGGTTTCCCCTCTGGCAGGGTGCCGAAACAGGGTCCCGATTGGTTTTTGGTGGCTACAGAGGCTTGCGGCGGCGGAACTCCCGATCTAGGTTTATTTCTGGGGGTTTCTATATTTATAGGAATTTTTGGCGTCGTGAACAAGTCAGGGGGGGTCCATGAGGAGCCCACAAGACCGGAGGGCGCACCCTAGGGGGGGCGCCCTCCACCCTTGTGGAGGCCTCGTGGCTCTTCTAGCCCAACTCTTTTGCTTCAGGGGCTTCTTCTGGTCCATAAAAAATCACCGTAAATTTTCAGGTCATTTGGACTCCGTTTGGTATTCCTTTTCTGTAAAACTCAAAAACAAGGAAAAAACAGAAACTGGCACTGAGCTCTAGGTTAATAGGTTAGTCCCAAAAATCATATAAAATAGCACATAAATGCATATAAAACATCCAAGATAGATAATATAATAGCATGGAACAATAAAAATTTATAGATACGTAAGAGACATATCAAAACCCCAATTTTATTTATCGAGGTTTTTTTTCCACCACTATGACCTCTCTGTTTCTAGGAAGATCCAATATGGACGCCTGTTCCGGTACTCTGCCGGAGGAGGAATCCATCTCCGGGCCATCTTTATCATCCTTGTTGCCATCATACCTATTAGTGAGTAGTCCTCCTTGGACTATGAATTCATAATTTCATAATAGTAGTTAGATGGCAATCTCCCTTGTTCATCAATAAAATGATCATATGAGCTTCTCTATATAACTGTGATTCATCTGATGTAATTTGTGGTGTGTTTGTTAGGGTATGATGAATTTTCATTGATGATTATATCTACACATGTTTTATTCATAGATTAATATGAGTTCTTCGTTTCATAATTCATAGACATATATGCTCTTCGATCTACTAGTTGTGCACTGACTATGTTTAGATGAATGATCTCCAAGCGGGAGTCATGTATGTTAGATGAGTTCAACATTGCAAGTAACCTATCATAGTAACAAAAAGTGGAAAAGGCTGGTACTATATTGTTACCACTAATGATGAAATGATAGTTGGGTAGTTGCTCCAGTGATGAGCTAGGGGTAAATACAATATATTATGTCAAATCATGTCATCATAGTTATTGCAATACTCTTTTTTCCCTTCATACCTTTGAGATGGATGCTGGATAGCGACCTTGGGGTGGAATACTAATTATAGACGCAATTGGATAACGGTTATAGATACAAGATCGTGATGCATATATGCAATTATATCATGTATAATCATAGTTATAAAAACTGCAGTTTAATTGATAAACAACTGTAATTTGTTCATCACACATGTGATATGCTTTATGAAGGGATTCCACTAGTGAAGTTATGGATCTCAGTCCATTCATATTAATTGTTGTCAACCTCGATCACTCTTTTTACTTCTTGTTTACAATCTGAACCGTTATTTAATTTTTGTTGCAATCATCAATTCCTATCACAAGTTGCATAAATCCTTATAACTAGCAAGGCTAGTGAAACTGAGAATCTCATTAATTTCGTTGCGGACCAAGACAAGTACCATAGTTGTGTGCAAATACTTATCATTAGGTGCAATTCAAGTACTCTTACTGGTTCGATAAACTTTAAGGTGATCAATTTAAGGGGAATTGATGCTTGTAATATACCTATGCATTTGGGGGCCAACATCTTCCTAGAAGAGAGGAATCAATGGTCTGAACCGAAATGTGTGACGTGCCTCATCAGCGCACATGCTTTGCCCATGGAAACCATGTGTAAGGTATCACACACAGTTTAGCTAACCCAATCGTGCGCGATGGGTCAGGATCGCACGCGATCATTATATATGCACATGGTTCAAATTTTATATCGTGCGTGATGTCTTCGTCGCACGCAGTTTAACAGGCGAAAGGTCTGCCGTATGGCTTAATAGGACCGATCTGCACTAGTACATTCAAAAAACAAGTGGTGCACTCTCAAGTTCAGCACAAAATGGGCATTCACGGGGTCATCTTTGGTCATAAGTTTGAATGTGTCTGTATTGCCCCAGGGCGTCCTGATTTGGGCAGAGTCATGCATTTGAATGCATCGCGAGCCGCGTCGGTATTGGTAAAAGCAAATATAGGCAAGCGTTCGCGCGCACGTAGCGCCCCACCGCGCCTCCATGCGTGGCATCCGGAGGCTCATACATTATATAGCCAGTACAGGATAAGGACGGAGAAGGCCAGAGCCAGGGGAGGAGAAGGGCACGCACGTACGCCGGCGACGACGATGAGGACGAGCTTGCACATCGCCATGGTCGCGGCGGTTGTCCTGCTGCTCGCCGTGACCGCGACGGCGCATGTCCGGATGGACTTGATGGACGGCTACCGGCCGCAGCAAAGGAGGGGCGGCGGCGGCGGCAGCTGGTCTTTCGACTTCATGAAGGGCCTATGGGGAGGGTACGCACATTCCGCCTGCGCATGGTTGATAGATACATATATACCTCACGTAGTGGCTGACAGATGAATTTGCAGATGATTTGGCGGGCGCCACCATCGCAGCTTGCTCGAGCATGGTTTCATTCAGGAGTTCGATTGCCGGAGGAACGTACGTGTACTGCATGATGCATGCGACGAATCTGGCCTAGATATAAGAATTTTGCTTGAGAACTGAAGGACAATATTTCTTATGACTTATGTTATCTTTTTATTTTTATTTTTTTGAGGTGATGTTATCTATTTTTATATGTATGCTTCGTTCACTCTAGTGAAGAACAGGCCGGGTGAAAGGGGCGACCGTCCACGGGCCTCGGCCCATATAAGTACACATATGTACTGTAATTTCGTTTTTGTTTTTGAGCAACTATGTGTATTGTAAATTTTTCGATAAACAGAATTTCATTCGATCATTACATCAGACTGATACCACCGCATTAGCATCTGGGTAGCGTGATGTGCGTGTCCATCACGTTCAAGAAAAGTAAAAAACGACAACATTGTTTGATAGAAAAGGTAAACATAAAACAATCATAGGATGAAGGAGGTGATATCCGAAGACTACACCATCATCCATGATTGGATATATATAAGCCTCCTTGGTGATATGCTCCAACCGGGAAGTAGCTGTAGTAAAATTCCCCCCACTCTCTTGCTCTCTCGTCTCTCTTTGTATCTTTGGCCAAAGACTTGCATTCCTAATAATCAAGTTATATGTAAGCGAACGTCCTCGTTTCCTTTAGTTTTCTTCGCAGTACTTTTCATTAACACCTGCCTCTAAAGTCTAAAGTACTACTACGAGTATTCCAAAATAGACAGCGTTAGAAAAAGTCCGCAACGAAAATATGCAGACATTATTTAGTATTTACATAGGTAATGTAGTGTAAACTTAAATCTAGAAATCACAGGGACGATAATGGACAAGTTTGCTGCTGATTGGATGGTTTGTAGGCTGGGCTGGCGCTGCAGCTCGTCTCCGAGTCTCCATAACAGACTTGATCAGCCGGAGACTCGTGCGTTCCCCTCGCATGCCACAGCATAGTATACTAGTATCCCAGTGTCGCAGCAGCTGCCTTTCTTCGTCTTCTTCTTCCTAGTCCGCACGCACGAGGCCACCAACCCACCTTCGTGCTCACCCGGCCAAGTCCGGCGGTCAACACAACCATCCCGGTCACAGCCCACACCAAATCTCCATCGCCACCCACCCTGCCTGCGCTACCTATTTAATCCCTTCCCTCTCCTCCATTTCCATCCAAGAAGAGCATCCCCCACCTCTCCTACTCCGACCAGCTCTTCTGTCTCAAGGCTACTCCAGTCCAGTCCACACATTCATCGAGCTGCTCCAGCTGGTACAGTATAGACCACCAGTCTCCACTCGAGCTGCTCCATCGAGACTCCAAGACACAGCCTCGACCAAACCAATGGCGGCCAACGGCAACGACGGTCTCTGCGCGGCCAAGCCGCGGAGCGCTGCTGACCCGCTCAACTGGGGGAAAGCGGCTGCGGAGCTGTCGGGGAGCCATCTGGACGCAGTGAAGCGGATGGTGGAGGAGTACCGCAGGCCGGTGGTGGTCATGGAGGGCGCGAGCTTGACCATCGCCCAGGTCGCGGCCGTCGCCGCGGCCGGCGGGGCCAGGGTGGAGCTCGACGAGTCCGCGCGCGGCCGCGTCAAGGAGAGCAGCGACTGGGTCATGGCCAGCATGGCCAACGGCACCGACAGCTACGGCGTCACCACCGGCTTCGGCGCCACCTCCCATCGGAGGACCAAGGAGGGCGGCGCCCTGCAGAGGGAGCTCATCCGCTTCCTTAACGCCGGGGCGTTCGGCACCGGCAGCGACGGCCACGTGCTGCCCGCGGCCACCACGCGCGCAGCCATGCTCGTCCGCGTCAACACCCTGCTCCAGGGCTACTCCGGCATCCGCTTCGAGATCCTCGAGACCATCGCCACGCTGCTCAACACCAACGTGACGCCGTGCCTGCCGCTCCGGGGCACCATCACCGCTTCCGGCGATCTCGTCCCACTCTCCTACATCGCCGGACTTGTCACCGGCCGCCCAAATGCCGTGGCTGTGGCTCCCGATGGCACCAAAGTTAATGCCGCTGAGGCTTTTAAGATTGCCGGCATCCAGCATGGTTTCTTCGAGCTGCAGCCCAAGGAAGGCCTTGCTATGGTTAATGGCACGGCAGTGGGCTCTGGGCTAGCGTCGATTGTTCTCTTTGAAGCGAACATCCTTGGTGTCCTTGCTGAAGTTTTGTCAGCCGTGTTCTGCGAAGTGATGAATGGCAAGCCAGAGTACACCGACCACCTGACTCACAAGTTAAAGCACCACCCCGGACAGATTGAGGCCGCGGCTATCATGGAGCACATCCTGGAGGGCAGCTCCTACATGATGCTTGCGAAGAAACTTGGTGAACTCGACCCATTGATGAAGCCAAAGCAAGACAGATATGCTCTCCGCACGTCGCCGCAATGGCTTGGCCCACAAATTGAGGTCATTCGTGCAGCGACAAAGTCGATCGAGCGCGAGATCAACTCCGTCAATGACAACCCACTCATTGACGTGTCTCGTGGAAAGGCAATCCACGGCGGCAACTTCCAGGGCACACCCATCGGTGTGTCAATGGACAACACGAGGCTTGCCATCGCTGCGATCGGCAAGCTCATGTTTGCCCAGTTCTCGGAGCTAGTGAACGACTTCTACAACAATGGCTTGCCCTCCAACCTCTCTGGTGGCCGCAACCCAAGCCTGGACTATGGCTTCAAGGGTGCCGAGATCGCCATGGCGTCATACTGCTCGGAGCTCCAATTCTTGGGCAACCCTGTCACCAACCATGTCCAGAGCGCGGAGCAGCACAACCAAGATGTTAACTCCCTCGGATTAATCTCGTCTCGGAAGACTGCCGAGGCCATCGACATTCTGAAGCTCATGTGCTCTACGTTTCTGGTTGCGTTGTGCCAAGCCATCGACCTGCGCCACCTTGAAGAGAATGTCAAGAACGCCGTCAAGAATTGTGTCACGAGAGTGGCTAGGAAGACCCTGATCACAAATGACATGGGTGGCCTCCACAACGCTCGTTTTTGTGAGAAGGACTTGCTCCAGACAATCGACCGTGAGGCGGTGTTCGCGTACGCAGACGACCCTTGCAGCGCCAACTACCCTCTCATGAAGAAGATGCGTGCGGTGCTGGTGGAGCATGCCTTGGCCAACGGCGAGGCTGAGCGCAACGCGGAAACCTCGGTGTTTGCCAAGGTTGCTACATTCGAGCAGGAGCTCTGCGCGGCACTGCCTCAAGAGGTCGAGGCTGCTAGAGGTGCAGTGGAGAATGGCACCGCCGCAGAACCAAACCGTATCGCTGACTGCCGGTCATACCCTCTGTACCGGTTCGTGCGCAAGGAGTTAGGGACGGTGTACTTGACCGGAGAGAAGACACGGTCACCCGGGGAGGAGGTGGACAAAGTGTTCATTGCCATGAACCAGGGAAAGCACATCGACGCTCTGCTGGAGTGCCTGAAGGAGTGGAACGGCGAGCCTCTGCCTATCTGCTAATCAGGAGATGAAGAGAAGATGCCGTGCTTCAGAATTTCTGAAAACTGATGATACTGTTGTTTGATTTTATTTTATGTTTCCACTTCTGAAGCGTTGATGCATGCAACGTTCTTCCGGAGCTAGAGCGTAAGCTTATGCTGACGCAAGTGAAATGGTATAAATTTTCATGACAAATGTTCAATTTGTTCAAATGAATCCATAGAAGGCGGTCTACTGCTGTATTGACAAGTACAAATTTATCTATAATAGTTACCACATTGCATTGCAATATAAAGAGAAACAACACCAGGTTCCGCCTGGCATCAAATATTTATATTACTCCCTCTGATCCGTATTATGATTATAATAGAGTATTCAAAATGTATACCATAAAGTATACACCAAGATACTATGATGAGTTGTAAGATACATCAAAGTAGAAATCATTCTGAAGTATGGAAATGCTAAATCATTTTACTGCAAACATCTGGAGACAGGAACTATATGCTTTGCATCACATTGGTTGGTCTCAGCAAACATCCGCCCTCAAATATCTCATTGCAAGCATGGCCGCTATGGTTCTATCGTATCGGTAGAAATTTGGTCCTTAGGTCAACACGATATACTCAAAGCATGAGGATGTCTCAGATGCACAGTCTGACCCTCATGGAGTGAAGAACAACTATCCTGACGGAAGAAATTTCAATGTCCAGCACTATGTATCTCATATGTGTCGTTGGTGTCCTGATGTCTAGCAATCAAAACATATGACAAAGACAAACAGAACTGTGTTTGCATTGAAACATGAACACATTTTTTAGCAGAAGGGCTTACCCTTAAGAGTTGGCAGAATACCTGGCCCATCTTGGAAACTGGACCTTCACTTCAATCTTGTTCAAGCACCTCCTTCTTGACTAGATTTTCCTTAAAACAAAAGGCAGCTGGAAAAACAGAGATCAGTCCCTTACAGTCATACAGCCATAGCCATACAGTCGAATAACATACTAAGCAGATACTTACAAATAAGTACAAAAAGATAAGACCAATGAAATAAAGGATTATTATCTCACATCCTATAAGGCCATCAATGCAAGTTTTTCTACTGCAGTAACAAAGAATTAACTTTCGGTTTAATCAAATTTAGGGCTTCTTTGTTTTGCAGGATTTGAAAACACACAAGAATATGAAAAACATAGGAATTGAATGTCATGGCATGTCGAACCCTATAGGAGTTAAAACACATGAATGTGTAATAGAAGTTGTTTGGTTGAACCACAAGAAAAACACATGAACTTTCTTGACCGATTTGGTCATTGTCATAGTCATCATAGAAACAAAACCTTTTTCCATGAGGTTAGGCTCAATAGAAATTTTCTTTGAAATTGCATGAAAAGTTCTCCATATGAAAAATAATAATCTATGTACTCTAAGTCTATAGATGAAACAAGAGCTATAGGGGGGTAATCCAAAGTAGAATCCACCAAAATACCTTTTGAATAAAAAAAAGACTTATTTGTACTGATGAAATCTTACTATTTTTATGAAAGGAACAATATATCCATCTGTATCGACAATTCAATTTATAAAAAACTTCTTCATGGTCAATTGAAAGCAGCAGCATGAAAACCGTCGCATGTAGCATAATCTACAAAACAACACAAGCAAGTCACGAAGCGTATCACCTTACTTATCCTCTTGCTGCAATTCCAAATTTCCATGGACATATTTTCATCTCACACCCTATTTGACAGCATTAGTTCTAAGGGAAACAACCAACGAGGACAATGTCCACTGTTCAACAAGATTTAAAATAGCTCTGATCAAAGAGCATCACAAAAAATCGTCTATGGTTTTGAAGGCATCACCCATATATCTTCCTTCAAAGAATCAAGAGTCTGCAGTACATTAACCAATTCAGGGTGAGACTGATCAGCCATTAGAAAGACATGAACTCCATCATGCAACTCGACCCAACTACATCCAGGCTCTTTCTTCACCGACTCTCTATTCATGTTCTCCCTGATCATCCATGTCTCATGCCAATCGCCCTCCGATGCATGCATACTTGATAAAGCAACCCAGTTACTGTGGTTCTCTGGATCAAGCTCGAGCAGACGGGACGCTGCAAGCTGACCCAACTTAGCATCCCCATAGATTCGACAGGAATTAAGTAGCGCACTCCAAGCAGCGATGCTCGACTCAAACGGCATACTCTCAATGAATTCAAGAGCATCTTCCAGGTGACCTCTCCTGCAAATTAGATCTGCCATGCAACCGTAGTGCTCAGGCTGCAGCTTAACCGAGGTCTGGCCATCGAACAGAAACTTGAAGTAACACCAACCTTCTCGAACAAGTCCGCCATGGCTACAAGCTGACAAAACCGCAAGGTATGCTACTCCGTCTCTTTTGATGCCCAAACGTGCCATCCTATCAAACAAGCATACCGCGTCTTGTGCACGACCAAACTTGCCATAAGCTGAGATCATCGTAGTCCACAAAACAGCATCTAACGAAGGTGTCCCATTGAAGACAAGCTCTGCTGAATCAACACATCCACACTTTGCATACATATCCAGCAAGGAATTCCTTACAACCACATCGGAATCAAATCCTGCACCAAGAACCCGTGCATGCACCTGCATCCCCTGTTTTAACGATGCCAGTTCCCCACACGCATCCACAATTATGGCATACGAGAAGCCATCTACGCCAACCTCACGAGAAACCATTGACGCAAACAAGCCCAGAGTCTCCTCAGCTTGACCACTCCCGAGATATCCAGCCATCATCGAGTTCCACGCAACAATGTCCCTCGCCACCATCACCCCAAACGCTCTCCTCGCATAGTCAACATTCCCGCACCTCGCGTACATGTCAAGAACCCCGTTCTCCACAACCGAATCGACCGGGCCATACATACTCATCTTCACAACCCTGGCATGGATTTCCTTTCCGGTAGCAAGGGCGGCCTGGCCAACCCCGGCACACGCAAGCAACCCACCGGACAGTGTGTACCCGTTGGGAGCAACACCGGATTCGACCATGCGCCGCAGAAGTGCGAGAGAGTCTCTGTGCAGACCCTGGTGAGCGTGGCCGGTGATGAGGGACGTCCAGGAGACCACGTCCCGTCTGGGCATTTCGTCAAACAGAGCGCGGGCGTAAACAGGGAGCCCGCACCGGAGTGCCAGGTGCGCGAGTGAGGTAGCTAGGATGGCGGACGCCGACAGGCCGAGCTTGAGGAGGACAGCGTGGAGGGGTTTGACATGGGGAGTGGAACGGCTAGTGGCGGCGGATTTGAGGGCGCCGGCGAGGGAGGTGGCGTCCCACTCCCACATCGGACGCCTGCCACACGACGTACGAGGCTGTCTCGCGGGAACGGTGGGGGAGCCTTTTTTTTTGGAAAAGGTGGGGGAGCCTTTTTGCTGGGCTAAATTAGGGAATTACTTTAGGCCTTTCAAGTCTGCTGCTGAGCTCAAGAGGCTCAGCCCGCTTCGACAAGCTTGCGAGGTCGATCGGTCTGGTAGTGTTGTTCTTGATTATTTGTTAGCAGTGAGGTTTAAGAATCCAACTGATGCATCTGTGAAATACATAAGAGAAACAATTTTGACGTCGGCTTGGTACATTTGGTGGAGAAGAAGACAAACGGTACATGCAGAAAGTTTGCAGGCCTCGTCACATGCAGCGCTATCAATTCAAGTTTTGGTGTCAAATTTTGTTAAAGCATCAGGTAAAGTGTCCCAACCAAAGTCGAGTATCTGGAATCGGGCCACCACTGGATTTATCTCTGTAAATGTTGATGCAAAGTTTAATATTGACTTGGGCTCTGGAGCTACTGGCGTGGTGATTAGAGATGATAAGGGAAGATTCCTAGCAGCAGGTTCCCAGATCATTCCCTTCGCGATAGATGCGGCAACTACTGAAGCACAAGCAGTTTTGGACGGAATTCATCTTGCAAACCAACTTGGGTGTTAGAAATTGGTAATCCAATCAGATTGTTTAGAAGTTATTAATATTCTTCGTAATGGAGGTTTTTCTGCGACAACTGCAGCGCCAATATCCGAGGACATATGTATACAGGCAAGCTCGTTCGGCAATGTTCAGTTCACATATTGTCCAAGGGAAGCGAACCGTGTCGCACATACGCTAGCCCAGGAGTGTAATTCAGAGAAGTGTTTTTGGGCAGATGACCCCCTAGCTTTATTTTATCGTTGTTAATTGACGATGTTAGTCTAATTTAAATTAATAAAACAAGCCATATTGGCAATTAAAAAAGAAAACTAGGTAATGAGGTCAACTACAGTAACTAGTTGACGAGCGCTCCTTTAGAAGCCTCCCGACGATTACTTGGGTAGTTGAGAGAGATCCACATAGCACGCTCCCAGCCGCCGCCACATGTCGGCTCTGGGCGCTTCCTTTAAATTTTGTTTTTTATTTTATTTTTTCGCATGCGTTTTCGGCATTTTACATGTTTCTTTCGGTTTTTTGATTTTTCATCGGTCTTTCTTAGCTTTTCGATTAATTTTACGCAAAAAAAGTGTCTTTCCCTTCTGTGAGAGGCACGGTTTTGCTTCCGCGAAAAAAATGTGTTCCTTTTTTTTCGGTGAGAGACACCATTTTACTTCTGCGAGAGCCATTGCCGTGCCTCTCGAAAACAAAAAAAAACGTGTTTTTTTTCTTCCGTGAAAGGCACGGGTTTGCTTCCACGAGAGTCACAGCCGTGCCTCTCGAAAACGGAAGAAAAGGTGTTTTTTTCTTTTTGTCCCATGAGAGACACGGTTTTGCTTCTGTGAGAGGCACGCTCAAAAATAAAAAATAAAACATATTTTTTTTCTTCTATGAGAAGCAAGGTTTTGCTCTCTCGGAAACGGAAAAATACGCATTTTCCCTTTTTTTCCTCCTGCGAGAGGAACGGTTTTTTGTCCATTATTTTCGTGAGAAAAATTCATCAAAACCTATCAACATGAGATCTAGTTTTGAACATCTCAACGCGAGGGATTCAACGGTGAAAACGATTTGAGATTTGGACACGCGGTTTAGGAGATAAAAAGTTTTGAATAAATGAATCTATGAAAAAAATAACTTTGTTGCGACAAGTGACGCAGGTCGAAGTAATCCTTGAAAGAAATACTCCACAGTTAGTGATTTTGGAGGTCAGAGCACTTATACAACGCTTCAGCCCAAAGCCTATTCAGCGACTTAAGCACCTATGTTTGAGCAAGCCGGCGCTCAGGACCTCTCCAGCTTAGGCTCGGCCTATTTCACACTTTTTTCTCGTTCATAAGGTATGTCGCAGGCGGGCCAGGTTCTTGTTTGATTTGCCGACGTAATTCTTTTTCTACAAATTGTAGGAACCTTCTTGAAGATTCCACCGGTTTTTCCTAGAGCGGTATTTCCCTGATTTTTTTCAGGACAAGTTTTGTATGTTTTTTTTCTTTTTTCAAACTTTTTCAAAAGTTAATGAAATTTTCTAGGTTTCTTGAAGTTTTTCAAAAATTTATGGACTTCAAAAAATTTGTGAATTGTTTTCAATTTTTTAAACTTTTTTTAATTACGAAAGTTTTCAACACCCATGATTTCCTTTTTGAAATCCATGAACCTTTTTTGAATCCATGATTTTCTTTCAAATGCATGAATATTTAAAAATCCACAAAGTTTCTTCAAATGTTGTGATTTTTTTTAAAAATCCACCAACATTTTTCAAATCTATGAGGGTTTTTTTTCCAAAATTCATGAACTATATCCAAAAAAGTGTTTTATTTCAAAAGTCATGATTTTTTTAAAATTGTACACTTTTTCGTATAAGTGAACTTTTTGACATTTATGAAATGTTTTCCAAACACACAATTTTCTTTTTAATTTTATGATTTTTGAAATCTATTTTTGAAAAGTAAAGGGAATACAGTCAAATTGATCAACTAGCCACCTGTCAACCAGGCGTTGGTTGGCCGGCCCGGTACATGCATCCGCGGGAGCGCCACTTGGCCTAACTCGCGCTTAAGACGCTAGTTAGGAGCTCTCGTGCTTCAGTGAGCTCCTGTTCGGCGCCTTAAGCGTCCGAATAGGTAGCTGGCGCCCACGCGCCCCAACTTATGGGCCGGCCCTTTTTTGATTCCTTCCCGATCGCGCTTCCATGAAAAAAAAATTATCGCTCTCCATCGCACAGGTTCGCTCTGGATCACACTCCCTCAAAAAAGATTTTTTTTAATCCCTGAAAGAAGTTTACCAATTTTTAAGAAAAAGACAAAAAATGGAAAAAGTTAATAGATTTGGAAAGAACAATTCATAGATTTAAAAAATGTACATAGGTTTTCAAAAAAGTTCATCGATGTTGAAACAAATAGTAGTCAATTTTGAAAAAAGTTTGTCAGTTTTTAAAAAAAGTTCATCAATTTCGATAAAAATTGAATTCAATTTGAAAAAAGTTCATCAATTTTTAAAAAAGTCCATCGAAAAGCCAAAAAGAATTCATTGATTTGAAAAAAATTCAGATAGTTTGAAAAAAGTTTATCGAATTTGAAAAAAGTTCATTGAATTTGCAAAAAAGTTCAGCGAATTTTTAAAAAGTTCATCAAATCTTAAAAATGTCATCGAATTCAAAAAAAAATTTCATCAAATTTGTAAAAATTTCATGAAATTTTTAAAAATCATCGACTTTGGAAAAAAAATCATCAATTTTGATAAAGTTTATCAAATTTCGAAAAGTTCATCGATTTAAAAAAAGTTTATCGGTTTTTAAAAATCATGAAATTTAAAAAGGAAAAGAAAAAGCAAGAAGAGAAAAGACCAAAACAAAAAACCAAAAAGGTTATTTGAAGAAGGATAAAAGAGAAAACGATAAAACCACCTATAAACTGAATTGCGAACTGGGAAAAATAGTTTGGGAAGCTACTGGAAGCATCCCTTGCAACAAAATTAAAGGAACAAAAACTAACTACCCTTGCATGAGCGCGCGAGGTGGCTTACTAGTTTGAGCTGATCCCTTGCAACCAACTCATCGCTAGTTCGAACTATGGTGCGCGGATCTTTTTTGACGTTTGAAAATAAGAAAAAGACTAGAATGGGCCGAGCCCAACTAACGCGCCTGTGAGCGCTCGTTTGCAGAAACAGTAAGAACGGAATGACTTGTGCTTCAGGCGCTCCCAAACGCAGATGTTATATCTTGCATATAGCCAAGCTACCATAAGTCTCGCTGAAAGTTTTACCCCCGCGTTGTAGCTACTGGGCCATCCCGTCTTTAGGTTGGTCATTGACTTTGCTGGTTCTCGCTCGGGTTATTTTTCTTTTCATTTACTTGTTTGTTTTTGTTTGTTTCTCCACTTTTTTGTTTCCTTTGCTTTTTCATCAGTTTTTCCATTTCTTTCATCGATTTTCATTGATTTCCATTTTCATTAGTTTCTTTCATGATTTTCATTAGTATTCTTGGCTTGTTTCTCTGGTTTTCTTTTCCTTCTTTCTTGGTTTTTATCGGCTTTCTTTGTTTTCCTTTGTATCTTTCTCAGTTTTCTGTATTTCCATTGTTTTGAATTGGCTTCGCCAGGTTTTTCATTTTCTTTGTTTTCTTTTTTTCTTTTTATTGGGGTTTCTTCGTTTTTATATTTCTTTTATCGTTCTTCTCAGTTTCTTTTTGGTTCAACACATGTTAACTTTTTTCAGTACACAATCAACATCTTTTCTATACATCTGAAATATTTTCTATGTACACGGTTAGCATTTTCGAAATACATGATTAGCATTTTTGAGAACTTACATTTTTATGTCAAATTCTCATACACATTGTACATTTTTTATATATCTAATATATTTTTCCTAATACATGTTTAACATTATTTAGATACAAGTTTAACACTTTTTTAATACATGATCAACATTTTTTCCATACACATTTTAACATTTTTTAAATATTGGATTAATATTTTTCAAATATTTTTTTTTCAAATACATGGTTAACATACTTTCTACACACATTTTAATATTTTAAATGCTTAATTGACCTTTTCAAATGCATGGTCAACAATTCTTTTGTGCACATTTAACATTTTTCAAATGGTTGATTAACACTTTGTTCAAATGAAAGATTAACATGTTTTTAATACATGTTCATCATTTTCTCTATACACATTTAACATTTTTTGAATGCTTGATTTACATGTGTCAAGTACGTGTTTAGCATTTTTTCACATGCTTGATTAAAATTTTCAAATACATGATTATTTTTTACACACATTGTATATTCTTTCATATACATGAGAAACATTTTCTTTATAATATTTAACAATTTTCAAAGGCTTGGTTAACAATTTTTTCAAAATGTTTTTATGTAAAGTGTTTTTGTAATATGTTTTATTTAAAATATTTTGAAGTATAAGCAAAAGTAAAAAAGAAAACAAATGAGAAATCAAAAAAGTTAAAGAAAACTTAAAATTGAGGCTTTGGCCTCCAGCGCACCTGGGGCGGCCCATCTCGTGCTACCCGTACCCAAGGGTTCCCTTCTTTTCGGTATAAGCGAGACATAGGGGCGCCCGCTCCCAAACGCATTGGCGCTCGCATCATCTCTACACCGACCGTGGCCCATTAGCTTTGACTGTTAGCTATATTAATTCTGCACTAATAATTAGCTTTGAACCTATAGAGAGGGAGGGTTTTGTTAAGGTGCATCCGCCGCCGCCACAAGGGAATTTCCGGTGCCCTCGCCTTCGGCTGATAATTTGGCGCTGAGAGGTTAGGGGACCTTGCATATTCAAGAGTTCTGCGTTTTTCATCATCGTCTAGTGATTATCGTATTTATGAGAATAAATTCACTCTCATTCTTTTGGCGGTGTCATGAGGTGAGAGAGTTTCTGTCCTCGCAGATCCAATTATTTGGATCTGATGAGTTTATATTGGTGTTTCAAACTTTCTTTTATGGTTTTTTTGTGGAGTTGAAATGTTTCATCGACATCATGTGAAAAAATCGTGATCCGATGGTTTGCACTTCTAGGGGACCATCACCGGCCCAAGTACGTTCATCTATCAAGATTCACATTTTTTGGATGGGCAGCTCATGGCGCTTCCAAAAACTATTATTTGTAATGTTCGTGTGGGTGAAAGAGTTACAACGTCGTTGCTCCAGTCCAATTGCAGTCTCTCTACCGAAGTCTTTGGAGTATTTCTTCTAACAAAGATTGATACAACGGAAAATGCGTTTTCAAGATATTCCATTGTAATTCTTAGTCTAAGACTTACTTTAAATTTTCTTGGATTTTAGATCCAAATCATTGTACCTGTAATTGTTATGAGTATGAATAAAATTATAGGTGTTTCAAAGAAAATCAGTTAGCTTTGTCCGCTCGCAATCTATACACTTGTATCGGTCCACAGTTTTTTATTTCGGACATTTTCTTATTTAAAATGATTTTTTAATTTTAAAAGGTCACTATATTGAGAAAAATTTGTAATTTAGAAAAGTTCATGAATTTGAAAAATGATTTGTAAAATTTTCATAATTTTGAAAAAGATCGTGAGTTTCAAAATTGCTCATGAATTTTAAAAATGTTCACAGTTTCAAATAAAGATTACATTTTAGAAAAAAAAGTGAATTCAAACCAGAATCATGACTTAAAAAATCACAAATTTGGAAAAAAAAATCATGATTTTGAAAAGAAAATTGAATTTGGAAAAATGTTCGAGAACTTTGAAAAATATGTTCATAAATTTGAAAATAGTTTGCGAGTTTGAATAAAAAAAAAATAAGAAAAGCAAACAAAACTTGTGCTGAAAAACCCAGGAAAAACCCGTGAAACATTCTAGATGGTTCTCAAAACAAGTAGGGACAAAAGAATGATGCTAATGTATGGCGTGAACGAGAAAGGAAGAACGAAGGTTAATGGGTAAAGCCGAAGGTCGAACGGAGGGTGTGCGTTAGTTGCAAAAATAATAGGGACTGGCACATAAACATTAAGTAGGAATCGCGGCTATTTTTGTCCTTTCCTAAGAAAGAAACATTTTTTTGTTGGATTCTCAACAAAAAAACCATTTGGTGTTCATACACCTAAGAAAAACCTAAAAATTGTTATTCCCCTAGAAATACCTAAATTTGCTCGCTTCCCCTAAAAACCTAACTTTTTCAGTTTCCTCCCCAAAAAATGTGTTAATCTATTTTTTCAACAGATTGCAATGATTAAGGCGGAAATCTATTAAATATTATATGGATGGGACAATTTAATATTACATCCAGGGATATCAATCTGTGCGAACCAGATGGTTAGAGGGACTGTGATATCCCAGCCCATCAGGGTCCAAGTCCTGGTGCTCACGTTCCCGTCGACGACGAGGTGCCTACGATGACTTCGTAAATTTCAAGATGATATGCCGGCTCAGTCTTTCGGAGGTGCTCATAGAGATAGGGTGTGCGTGTGTGCATTCATAGGGGTGAGTGTATGCTCATGTATATGAGCGCTTGCATCTGTATTGTGTTCAAGAAAAAGAAGGAAAAATGATATCAATCCGCATAAATAAGTAGTTTACCGCATAAATAAGTAGTTTATATTTAGTTTCATTTAGTCAATCAATCCTGGAATTGTAGGTCCTCAAGATAGGGCCGTAGAGTGGTGGGCAAGACAATTCTCTTTTTGTACTCTGTTTTATGATGAGTTATTTCATAGAGCACTTTTAATAGTTATAGTTCGTGCGGCTCTAAATTATGAGGTGCTTAAATTCTAGTTAGATATCGGGGTGCTTCTTTTTTGCTGAAAGGTCTAAGGCAATATATGTATTAGATAAAATCAACACTTTTTTCACTTACAAGAACTTTCATACAACAATAAGAAATTACAGACATATCCTTGAAGAAATCGTCACCGTCTTCCTTCTATATACACTGATGGCATGCCTTCGGCAATGCTCATTGTCCGCGCTCCTCATGCCGTCCCCGCCTTTGACCTCGCGCTGCGCTTTGCAAAATGTGACTGACGCGGTGGCACAAAAAATTTCAGGCACCTAATGTTTAGCAAAACAGCCAAAAGAAAAATAAAAAATTTCTCCAAAGGGCACCTCTTGGCCTTGGTAGCTTGGTATGGGAGGTTTCCAAGCGGGGGGCTAGTAAACTTTGATGGAGGGATAAATGTTTTTTTTGCAGGTAGGGACAAAAATTGTTGATAATCATCCATTCAACCCCAAAGCATAGTGTACTCCACAGTGACGTGCTACAATATTGGTCCTCTAAATATCAGGAACAATTACCAGCCTTTGGGATCTCTTACTAATTATCACATGCATATCTCTTGGAGATGCTTACCTGAGTGGGAACGGTTTACCAAGCGAGTTATTTGCGGAGAACTTTGGCCTCTCTTACTAATTATCACAAGCGGTCACATGCATATTTCCAAGCGAGTTAGACAGGGCAGGGGGGCACGGTTTACCTAGACTAATAAACAAGTGGCCCCTACCCAAAGTGTCTTGGATCGGGTGTTTATGTCACCTGAGTGGAAACTTCAGTTCCCCCTAGCTACCTTTCAGGCGATCACACACATCGGATCTGACAATGCCCCCCTTCTTCTATCCTCAAAGGATGAACGACCAGGACCCCCACCGCGTTTTCGGTTTGAGACCTTCTAGCTTCGCCAGGCCGGTTTCATTACTGCAGTGAAGGAGCATTGGGTGGCGGCCAGGGTGGAACCGCACTGAGCTATGTCGATGCTGGATGAGTGGCATCACCTCACCAAACGCTCCGGACAATTCATTAAAGGATGGGGTGCTAATGTGGGGCGAGACCTTAGGGTCCAAAAGGGAGCCTTACTTGCGAAGCAGGTTCTCGACCTGCATGCGGATGGTGGTGGTCTCTCGTCCGATGAGTGGGCTTTACGATACAGTCTCAAAGATGCTCTGATGGACATCTACGCCAAGGAGGAGGAATATTGGCGGCAACGGGGATCCATGAACTAGATTTTGTTCGGCGATGCCAACACGGCCTGCTTCCAGGCCATCGCTCATGGCCAGATGATGTACCATACACCTATTATGGGATGGAGATCGGATGCTGCAGGATCCGGATGTGATCCGGAACCATGTAGATGGGTTCTACAAGGCGTTATTCCCCGAACGACCTAGGGGGGCATTGCCCTTGCGGATAATATTTTGGTGGCTCAACAATGGATATCCCAGGAGGAGAATAATTTCTTGCTTGCGTCCTTTGATGAAGCTGAGGTTGATGCCTTCTTCCAGTCGATGAATCCCGCCTCGGCCCCGGGCCCCGATGGTCTGCTAGTAAGCCTTTTCCAAATGTCTCGGTCGACCATTAAGGGAGATATCCTTGCCTTGTTCCTCAGATTTTCTAGAGGAACGTTGGATGTGTCGCGCCTGAACAATGAGATTATCTCGTTGATCTCTAAGGTTTCGGGGGCATCGGATATTCGGTAGTTTCGCTCAATCACGGTTCTAAATGTGATCTTTAGGATTCTGGTGAAAGGGTATGCCACTATGGCGGCCCTACTTGCCCCTCAGATTCTTCATCCTAACTAGACGATGTTCACCAAGGGACAATATATTTTAGATGGGATCCTCGTCCTGCACAAGGTCCTTCATGAGGTCAAAAGGAAATGCCTACGCGCGATTTTCTTTAAGATTGATTTTCATAAGGCATATTATACAGTCCACTGGTCCTTCCTTCGGGAGGTGATGTCGAAGAGGGGCTTCTACCCCCATTGGATTGCACGTGTTATGCAGCTAGTGTCGAGCGGACGCATGTCAATCAATATCAATGGGGAGGTTGGCCCCTATTTCCACAAGGATCAAGGGGTGCGACAGGGAGATCCCTTGTCACCCTTCTTATTCAACCTTGTAGTAAACTCCATGGTGGCTATGTTGGACCTAGCAAAAAGGGCCAGCCACATTAGGGGCAACTGCTCGCACCTCACTGGAGAAGGGGGACTTACCCACCTTCAGTATGCGGATGATACAAACCTGATGGTCGAAGGCTCAGACAAGGACATTCAACATCTTAAGTTCCTCCTCATGTGCTTCCAAGAAATGTCGGGATTGACAATAAACTTCACGAAGAGCGAAGTGATGGTGTTAGGCTCCATCGCGGAGGAATTCTTCCGCATAGCCAATCGACTTAATTGCCAACTAGGATAATCCCAACTACCTATCTCGACTTGTCGATTAGTGATTCCCGTCTCCAGGAAAAGGACCTCCGCACTACTGTATCCAAGGTTCAACATCAAGTCGAACCATGCAAGGGTGATGGCTTCTCAAGGCAGCGAGGGTAGTCTTGATGAACTCATCCATGATTAGCCTGTTGATGTATATGATGGGATTCTATAGCCTGCATGAATCCCTTCATCAGGAAATTGCCATATACCTGTCCAGATTCCTCTAGGCAAGGCAAGGTGATCGGCAGAAATACCACATGGTTAAATGGTTTGAGATATGTAAGCTCAAGGACCAGGGCGGCCTGAGGGTCATCGCCTCGAAGCGGATGAATATCGCCTTTCTATCCAAGTGGCTATGGTGCATTGAGACCGGTGAAGTGGGGTTGTGGTTTCCGCACAAAGTATTTTCGTGGGTAACCCCTAGCATTCGCCCGCAGAGCGGGTGGCTCCCAATTCCGGCAGTCGATCATCCAATTGATGTCGGTTCTTCAGATAGGATCTTCGATTTGCGTTGGGTCGGGGTACCAACACATTGTTTTGGCTAGACCGATGGTCGGGTGATACATCTCCAACCTATCTATAATTTATAAAGTATTTATGCCATGTTTATTATAATTTTGTATGGTTTTGGTGCACTTTTATATTATTGTTATGGACTAACTTATTAATCTAGTGCCCAGTGCCAGTTTCTGATTTTTGCATGTTTTTTATGGACTAACATATGATCCAAGTACGGAAAGTATGTTAGCAAATGACTTTCCCTCATATAAAATTGTAATAATGATTACCGATCTTGTTATCAATTGCCTAGGACAATTCCACACACCGGTCCATCATTATTCCACACTCGCTATTTGTAATATGTTCTAACTTTATTTAGGCAGCACCTGTTTTTACATTTTAGCTCCCCGATACCATGCAAAGCTATCCTCTTTATACCCACAACGCAGTTTTATTTCTCGTTTCTAGATGAAAGTAACATAGAGTCGTATCAGTAGCAGATAGGACTTGAGAGAATATTAATCTTACCTTTAGCTCCTTGTGGGTTCGACATTTCATACTTATCACTTCCATCTTTGGAAATTGCTACGATGATTCCTTGCACTTGCTGATTATCAAGCTCTTTCTAGCGTTGTTGTGGGGGAGCAATAGCGTGGGGTTAATATTTCGTGTATGCTTGTTTGCTTTCTTCACTAAGTAGATTTTGTTTTTCCTTTCGTTTTTTATTTTTTCTTTAGTTGTTGATGAAAAAACAAAATCAAAATTAAAAAAATGCAAAATACCAAAAAAAATTACTTTCCTCTTATGCCTAGCTTTGTCCGCTCACAATCTATACACTTGTATCGGTCCACAATTTTTTATTTTTTATTTCAGACTTTTTCTTATTGAAAATGATTTTTTAATTTGAAAATGTCATTAAATTGAGAAAAGTTTGTAATTTATAGAAGTTCATGAATTTGAAAAATGATTTGTGAAAGTTTCATAATTTTGAGAAAAGATCGTGAGTTTGAAAATTGCTCATGACTTTTAAAATGTGAATTTGAAAAATGTTCACGGTGCTCATACACCTAAGAAAAACCTAAAAATTGTTATTCCCCCAGAAACACCTAAATTTGCTCACTTCCCCTAAAAACCTAAATTTTCCAGTTTCCCCCCAAAAAATGTGTTAATCTATTTTCTAAATTGCAATGATTAAGGTGGAAATCTATTAAATATTATATGGATGGGACGATTTAATATTACATCCAAGGATATCAATCTGCGCGAACCAACCTGTGGTTGGATGGTTAGAGGGACTGTGATATCCCCAGCCCATCAGTGTTCAAGTCCAGGTGCTCACATTCCCGTCGAGGACGAGGTGCCTACGGTGAGTTCGTAAATTTCAAGATGATATGCCGGCTCAGTCTTTCTGAGGTGCTCATAGGGGTAGGGTGTGCGTGTGTGCATTCATAGGGATGAGTGTATTCTCATGTATATGAGCGCTTGCGTCTGTACTGTGTTCAATAAAAAAAGAAAAAAGGATATCAATCCGCATAAATAAGTAGTTTACCTCATAAATAAGTAGTTTGCATTTAGTTTCATTTAGTGAATCAATCCTGGAATTGTAGGTCCTCAAGATAGGGCCGTAGAGATGTGGGCAAGACAATTCTCTTTTTTGTACTCTGTTTTATGATAAGTTATTTCACAGAGCACTTTTAATAGTTATAGTTCGTGCGGCTCTAAATTACGAGGTGCTTAAATTCTATTTATATATCAGGGTGTTTCTTTTTTGCTGAAAGGTCTAAGGCAATATATGTATTAGATAAAATCAACACTTCTTCACTTACAAGAACTTTCATACAATAATAAGAAATTACAGACATATTCTTGAAGAAATCGTCACCGTCTTCCTTCTATATCCACCGATGGCGTGCCTTCAGCAATGCTCATTGCCCGCGCTCCTCATGCTGTCCCCGCCTTTGACCTCGCGCTGCGCTTTGCAAAAGGTGACTGAAGAAATCGTCACCGTCTTCCTTCTATATCCACCGATGGCGTGCCTTCAGCAATGCTCATTGCCCGCGCTCCTCATGCTGTCCCCGCCTTTGACCTCGCGCTGCGCTTTGCAAAAGGTGACTGACGCGGTGGCACAAAAAATTTCAGGCACCTAATGTTTCTCTTTGCCTTGGTAGCTTGGTAGGGGAGGTTTCCAATCGGGGGGCTAGTAAACTTCGATGGAGGGATAAATGGTTTTTTTTGCGGGTAGGGAAAAAAATTGTTGATAATCATCCATTCAACCCCAAAGCATAGTGTACTCCGTAGTGACGTGCTACGATATTGGTCCTCTAAATATCAGTAACAATTACCAGCCTTTGGCCTCTCTTACTAATTATCACATGCATATCTCTTGGAGATGCTTACCTGAGAGGAAACAGTTTACCAAGCGAGTTACTTGCGGAGAACTTTGGCCTCTATTACTAATTATCACAAGCAGCCACATGCATATTTCCAAGTGAGTTAGACAAGGCAGGGTCACGGTTTACCTAGACTAATAGACAGGTGGCCCCTACCCAAAGTGTCTTGGATCGGGTGTTTATGTCACCTGAGTGGAAACTTCGGTTCTCCCTGATATGTCTCTAACATATCTATAATTTTTTATTGTTCCATGATATTATATTATCTGTTTTAGATGTTTTATATGCATTCATATGCTATTTTATATTATTTTTGGGACTAACCTATTAACCTAGAGCCCAGTGCCAGTTTCTGTTTTTTCCTTGTTTTTGAGTCTCGCAGAAAAGGAATACCAAACAGAATAAAACCTTTGCGATGATTTTTCTTGGACCAGAAGACACCCAGGAGACTTGGAGACCAAGTCGGAAGAGCCACGAGGCGGCGACAAGGGTGGGAGGGCACGCCCAGGGGGTAGGGTGCGCCCCCTACCTTGTGGGCCCCTCGGTGAACCCCTGACCTAGATCTTCCTCCTATATATTCACATATATTCCCAAACCACTAGAGGCATCCACAAAAACACTTATCCACCACCGCAACCTTCTATTCCCGTGAGATCCCATCTAGGGACCTTTTCCGGCATCCTGCCGGAGGGGGTTTCGAACACGGAGGGCTTTGATACGTCTCCAACGTATTTATAATTTATGAAGTATTCTTGCTGTTATGTTATCATTCTTGGATATTTTACAATCATTTTATAGCAACTTTATATCATTTTTTGGGACTAACTTATTGACCCAGTGCCCAGTGGCAGTTGCTATTTTTTGCTTTTTTTACATCACAGGAAATCAATACCAAACGGAGTCCAAATGCAACGAAACTCCACAGAGATTTTTTATGGACTAGAAGGAACCCAATGGGCCAGAGCTGCACCTGGGGGGGGGGGGGGGGGGGTGCCCCGAGGGGACACAACCCACCCCTGGCGCGCCCAGGTGGGTTGTGCCCACCTCGGTGGCCTCCCGCACCCCCTCTTTACCCTATAAATTCACAAATATTCCGAAACCCATGGGGATTAACCTAGATCAGAAGTTCCGCCGCCGCAAGGTCTCTATATCCGCGAAAACCAATCTAGACCCCGTTCCGGCACCCTACCGAAGGGGGGAATCATCTTCGGTGGCCATCTTCATCATCCCGGCGGCCACCACGATGAGGAGGGAGTAGTCCACCCTCGGGGCTGAGGGTTTGTACCAGTAGCTATGTGTTTGATCTCTCTCTCTCTCTCGTGATCTATATCATGGGCTTTGTTAATATAATCGGATCATATGACATTTCTCCCCTCTATACTCTTGTTATGATGAATTGAATCTTTACCCTTCAAAGTTTTGTCTTGTCAGATTGAATATTCAGAGATGAGAACACATGATATATGTCTTGCAATATGAATACTTGAGGTGACAATGAGGTATCTTACTGATTCACTTGATATGTGTTATGGCATTTAACTCGCGGATTCCCGCGGTGATATTGGGGTAATCTATGCATAGGGGTTGATGCACGTTTTTCTCTGACGGAAACTTTGGGGTCTCTTTATAGTTCTTTGTGTGGCTTGAGTATTATGAATATGAATTTGCTTTGGTGTTATTCTAGTACGAACTCTAGGATAGATCGAAAGGAAAAAATAGCTTTGTGTTATTTTAGTATGAACTCTTGAATAGATCGAATGGAAAGAATAGCTTTGAGTTGGTTTCGTGTCCTATAAACAATTCCTATCTTTTGTTCTCCGCTAATAGGAACTCGGGAGTGATTCTTTATTGCACTTTGAGGGATAATCATATGATCGAACTATGTTAGCATTGTTGAGAGGTTGCACTAGCGGAAGTACGGACCCCGGGCCTCATTTTTAAGCATTGCAATACCATTTTTATGCCCGTTTACTATTTGCTACCTTGCTGTTTTATTTATTCATATTATAAAAATATATTTCTACCATCAATATTACACTTTTATCACCATTTCTTCGCTGAACTAGTGCACCTATACATTTTGCCATTGTATTGAGTGTGTTGGGGACACAAGAGACTTTTTGTTATCTGGTTGCAGGATTGCTTGAGAGAGACCATCTTCATCCTACACCTCCCACGGATTGATAAACCTTAGGTCATCCAATTGAGGGAAAATTGCTACTGTCCTACAAAACTCTGCACTTGGAGGCCCAACACGAGTCTACAAGAATAAAGTTGCGTAGTAGACATCAAGCTCTTTTCTAGCACCGTTGCCGGGGAGGTGAGTGCTTGAAGGTATATCTTTAGATCTTGCAATTGAATCTTTTAGTTTCTTGTTTTATCACTAGTTTTGTTTATAAAAGAAAACTACAAAAAATGAAATTAAGGTTGCATCATATTATTGATTATCTTTATAATATCTTTCTTGAAAATGATGGTTCGGAAAATGGTGCTCAATTGATAGAAGAAGAATTTAATAAAATGATTGGCATGAATGATGAGCATGATTGCAATGTTGTTAGTATGAATTCTTTGAATATCCAAAATGCTTATGATGAGTGCACTAGCCATGATAATGATGTCTTCTATAAGAATGTCAATTTTTGCGGAGTAAATTGGGAGTGCACACACACACCAAAATGGGAAGATAGATTTTGTAAGAAGCATAAATATTTAGAAATGAAAAAGTTGCAAGAGAGGCTAGATGATTGTGCTAAAATATTCAATATCTTTCGCCATACTTGTGAACTTTGCAATGAACATGGTCATTTAAAGCTCCAATGCTATTTGTTTCATGCTAAAATTGTGTCCAAAAATTGTGATAACTTGGTTACCCTTGAGCATCATAAAGAGCTTACTCTTCTTTTGGGGTATGAAGAAATGAAACGTATAACTAAGGATGTTCCAAAATCTAATCTCAATAGAATTCTTGATTTTGATCTAGAGGAAATTTATATGTTTTGTGCGGTAAATTGCGTTGAGAATCCTTATAGTGCCAACTATCAAAAGACAAGAAAACAAATAGAGCATGAAGAGAGTACTAATGAAAGGGAAAATATTTCCCAATACCCTCCTACTGTTTATGATGAATCAGGTAACGAGGAGGAGCTTCCTATCCAATCAATCTCTTCAACAAGATGCTCGGAAAAAATGATTAAACCCACATGTGAGGTGGTGAAGAAGAAAAAGAAAAGAAGAAAAAGTAGAGGTAAAAAGGTAACTCTCCCAAGTAATATTTCCCCTATCACCATTGTGCCTCATGAAAGTGAATCAAATATGTTGATGGAGGATGATGATATTGAGTATGATTTTGTGATGCCTACTACTTGTTGTGATGATTATGATTGGGAAGACAATGATGTCTCTTATGATATTAAAAATCTTTTTTGCACTTGCTTGGAAGAATATGATAATAATGTTTGCTATACTATTGGTGCCATTCATGCTATTGATAGTAATGACTATGATGATATGCAAAACCACAAGCTTGGGGATGCTATGTTTGATGAGTATGAAATGTTTGAAGATTTATTTGCTGAAAATAATGCTTGTCCTAAGCTTGAGTATGCTTTGCATAATGAATATGATCCTTTGATTCCTTCTACTTTCGATAAGAAAATTTATTATGATGATAGCATGCCTCCTATTTATGATGATTACAATGATGAAAGTGGGTTTGGAAGAGTGTCAACTCTAGGTAGTAGTGATCCCACTATTTTGGAGGGTGTTGAATATTATTACAATATTGATGAAATTGGATTTGGAGAGGTCATGACTTTATTTAGTGATACATCCACTATTTTGGAAGAGGTTTCAATTGACTATGATGAGAACAAAGTTGCTACTTATGATGATTATTATGATGACATGTATGCCATAAAGAGTAATAAATTATCTATGCTTTTGGATCATGAAAAGAATGATTTATGTGATGGTTATATGGATGAATCTATTCATGATGCTACTGAAAATTATTATGAGAGAGGAACTTATGATTCATGATGCTCTTGTTATGTTTCAATCTTTATCTTTTATGCGAGCATCATTGAACTCATCATGCCTAGCTAAAAGGCATTAAAGAAAAGCGCTTGTTGGGAGACAACCCAACACTTTACCTACTGTTTTTGTATGTTAACATGATTAGGCTACTGTAGTAATCATGTTTTATTGTATTTGTTTCAATAAAGTGCCAAGTAAAGCCTTTGGGATCATGTTGGGTGATAGTTGACTTGATCTTGCTGAAAAACAGAAACTCTTACGCTCACAAAAATAGCTCTTATTTTTAAAATAAGAGTGCTTTTGAGTTGATTCTTTTTGAAAAAGATTAATATACAAATTTCTCACGTGTTAAAAGTTTTTTTGTAATTTTTGGAGTAGGAGAAGTATGGTTTGAGTACAGATTAATACAGACTGTTCTGTTTTTGACAGATTCCGTTTTCAATGCATAGTTTGCTTGTTCCTTGTTTCTATGGCTTATATTGCTCAATATAATTGTCGAAATGATATGCTACAGTATGAATTGTGTGGAAACAATTATGAATCTTGTCTTTGACAGTACCAAAAGTGAAATGGTTTGCTCTTTATCATACTAACCTATCTCACAAGGTTCCGTTAAGTTTGTATGATTGGAGTTTTCAAGTTTTGGGTGAGATGTCGATATGAGGAGAATAAGGAGTGATAAGAACCTAAGCTTGGGGATGCCCAAGGCACCCCGAAGGTAATATTCAAGGAATATCCAAGCAACTAAGCTTGGGGATGCCCCAGATGGCATCCCCTCTTTCGTCTCCAACATTATCGGTAACCTCACTTGGAGCTATGTTTTCATTCATCACATGCTATGTGTTTTACTTGGAGCGTCAATTTATTTTGTTTGGATTTGGTTGCTGTTATTTATAGTAATGTTTTGCATCTTTTATTTCAATAAAAGTGGCATTGATAGCCTTTACTATGCTTATTTTACAAGTCTACATGTTGCTGTTTGAAAACAGAAAGTTTATCGATGTTGCAAAACTTCCCTAGAAAAGTCAGAATATGATAAATTGTTGAAACTTTTTTCAAAATAAGATCTGATAAATTTTCTACAGTTTAGTATTTTTCTCATAATTTTTGGATTCAGGTAAGTATGATGAATCTTGCATTCTTTACAGACTGTACTGTTTTGGCAGATTGCTGTTATGTTTGCATTGTTTGCATATGTTTGCTTGTTTAATGATTCTATTTGAGGATAGGAGTATTAAATATGCAGATTTAGTATGAAATGTTGAATAATAATTTTAGTGATTTGCTACAGTAGAGAATGATAAGGTTTTGCTTGGGGATGCCCCGGTAGGCATCCCACCTTTCTTCTTCAACAATTATCGGTTAGTATCGGTTGAGCATAAGTTTTTTGCTTCTTCACATGAGTTGTGATACTCTTGAAATGTCATTTTATTTTCATTTTGCTTGCTGTTTTAATAAAATACTTAGATCTGAAAGTTCTTGAATAAGAGAGAGTCCTCAAATATCTACCTATTTACTTAACTACTCGCATGATCTTCACTTATATCTTTTTGGAGTAGTTTGTCATTTACTCTTGTGCTTCACTTATATCCTATGAGTAAATTATTGAATAAATTGAATGTCATGAAGTTGAAATGATATCATGCCTAGTGGTAGCTTCCCATTGGGTTTAGAAAGTGAAATCTTTTGAGGCTTGACAATTACGATATTGGTCATACAAGCAGTTCACGAATAATTACTATAAGGAAGAGAACTTTCACATGCAAATACACTATATGGAAATCTTTTGTGATTGTGAGCCCCCATCAAAATATTATATGCCAAAATTGTTGACGTTGGACAAGGAAGACAATGTAATGATTTATGTTTGCTCATATTCACATAGAAGTTATATTGTCATAGATCCTTCAACATGTGGTGCTTGCCCCCCATCTTTGCTAGCCAAAAATTTCGCACCAAGTAGAGATACTACTTGTGCATCCAAAAACCCTTAAACCCAAATCTTGTTTTCAAGTGCCCACCATACCTACCTAAGGATTGAGCAATATCCTTCAAGTAAGTTGTCATCGGTGCAATAAGGCAATAAAAATTGCTTCTAAACGTGTTAGATCATTTAGTGTAAGAGAAAATTAAGCGTTGTACGAACTTATGATGGCAAAGCAATAAAAGCGACGGACTACATAATAAAGGTTGCTATCATAAGGGGCAATATAACGTGACGTTCTTTTGCACTAAGGGATTGAGCATACAAACAAATAAGCGCATGGCAACCTCAGCTTCCCTCTGCGAAGGGCCTATATTTTACTTTTTAGTATTTGCTTTTATGCAAAGAGTCAAAGTTTTTTCTCTCTATTCCTTTTTATTTTTATCCTTTGGCAAGCATCATGTGGTGAGGAAAGATCTAGGCACATATGTCTAGTTGAATATGGGTAGCATGAGTTATTATTGTTGACATCACCCTTGAGGTGAATACATTGGAAGGCGAAACAATGAGCCCCTATCTTTCTATGTGTCCGGTTGAAACATTTTTCTCATGTGTATGCGGTGAGTGTTAGCAATCATAGAAGACTATATGATGGTTGAGTATGCGGAGCTCTTACTTAAACTCTGTTGAATAAGTTGAATTGCAATTGCTTGGTGACTAAGAACATAGGTTATTGGGTTTCAAGAGAGTTCATTGTTTAAACCTTAACATGTGAATTGGTTGCTACTATAACATGATAAGTTTTATCAGAAAGAATTGCAGTTATGATGCTAGAAAAATTGATTGAAATTATCATTGATCAAACTTATGCACTTTGCTAGCATTCACACTTCATAAATTATTTCTTTTATCATTTACCTACTTGAGGACGAGGAATTAAGCTTGGGGATGCTGATACGTCTCGAACGTATTTATAATTTATGAAGTATTCATGCTGTTATTTTATCATTCTTGGATGTTTTACAATCATTTTATAGCAACTTTATATCATTTTGGGACTAACCTATTGACCCGGTGCCTAGTGCCAACTGCTGTTTTTTGCTTGTTTTTTTACATCACAGGAAATCAATACCAAACGGCGTCCAAACGCAACGAAACTCCATGTAGATTTTTTATGGACTAGACGGAACCCAATGGGCCAGAGCCGCACCTAGGGGGTGCCCCGAGGGGGGCACAACCCACCAGGGCGTGACAGGGCCCCCTGGCGCGCCCAGGTGGATTGTGCCCACCTTGGTGGCCTCCCGCACCCCCTCTTTACCCTATAAATTCACAAATATTCCGAACCCGTGGGGGTTAACCTAGATCAGAAGTTCCACTGCCGCAAGGTCTCTGTATTCGTGAAAACCAATCTAGACCCCGTTCTGGCACCCTGCCAGAGGGGGGAATCATCTCCGGTGGCCATCTTCATCATCCCGGCGGCCACCACGACGAGGAGGGAGTAGTCCACCCTCGGGGCTGAGGGTTTGTACCAGTAGCTATGTATTTGATCTCTCTCTCTCTCTCTCGTGATCTATATCATGGGCTTTGTTAATATAGTCGGATCATATGATGTTCTCCCCTCTATACTCTTGTTATGATGAATTGAATCTTTACCCTTCAAAGTTTTGTCTTGTCGGACTGAATATTCAAAGACGAGAACACATGACATATGTCTTGCAATATGAATACTTGAGGTGACAATAAGGTATGTTATTGATTCACTTGACATGTGTTATGGCGTTCAACTCGCGAATTCCCGTGGTGATATTGGGGTAATCTATGCATAGGGGTTGATGCACGTTTTTCTTCGACGGAAACTTTGGGGTCTCTTTATAGCTCTTTGTGCGGATTGAGTATTACGAATATGAATTTGCTTTGGTGTTATTCTAGTACGAACTCTAGGATAGATCGAACAAAAAAAATTAGCTTTGTGTTATTTTAGTACAAACTCTTGAATAGATCAAACAAAAAGAATAGCTTTTAGTTGGTTTCGTGCCCTACAAACAATTCCTATCTTTTGTTCTCCGCTAATAGGAACTCGGGAGTGATTCTTTATTGCACTTTGAGGGATAATCATATGATCCAACTATATCAGCATTGTTGAGAGGTTGCACTAGCGAAAGTATGGACCCTGGGTCTCATTTTTAAGCATTGCAATACCGTTTTGTGCCCGTTTACTATTTGCTACCTTGCTGTTTTATTTATTCAGTTTATAAAAATATATTTCTACCATCAATATTACACTTTTATCACCATCTCTTCGCCGAACTAGTGCGCATATACAATTTGCCATTATATTGGGTGTGTTGGGGACACAAGAGACTTTTTTTATCTAGTTGCAGGATTGCTTGAGAGCAACCATCTTCATCCTACATCTCCCACGGATTGATAAACCTTAGGTCATCCACTTGAGGGAAAATTGCTACTGTCCTACAAAACTCTGCGCTTGGAGGCCTAACACGAGTCTACAAGAATAAGGTTGCGTAGTAGACATCAGGCTTCTACATCAACTCTATTGCCCTTTCGATGAAGAGTGAGTAGTTTACCACAAACCTACGGGTCCATAGCTAGTAGCTACATGGCTTCTTCTCTCTCTTTGATTCTCAATACCATGTTCTCCTTGATGTTCTTGGAGATCTATCGGATGTAATATTCTTTTGCGGTGTGTTTGCCAAGATCCAATGAATTGTGGATTTATGATCGGCTTATCTATGAATATTTTTTGAATCTTCTCTGAATTCTTATATGCATGATTTGATATCTTTGTAATTCTCTTCGAACTATCAATTTAGTTTGGTCAACTATATTGGGTTTTCTTGCAATTGGAGAAGTGCTTCGCTTTGGGTTCAATCTAGCGGTGTCCTTTCCCAGTGACAGTAGGGGCAACAAGGCACGTATTGTATTGTTGCCATCGAGGATAAAAAGATGGGGTTTACATCATATTGCTTGAGTTTATTCCTCTACATCATGTCATCTTACTTAAATCGTTGTTCTTCATGAACTTAATACTCTAGATGCAGGCAGGAGTCGGTCGATGTGTGGAGCAATAGTAGTAGATGCAGGCAGGAGTCGGTCTACTTGACACAGACGTGATGCCTATATTTCATAATCATTGCCTTGGATATTGTCATAACTTTGCGCTTTTCTATCAATTGCTCGACAGTAATTTGTTCACCCACCGTATTACTTGCCTTCGTGAGAGAAGCCTCTAGTCAAACCTATGGCCCCCGGGTCTATTTTCCATCATATTAGTTTCCGACCTACCATTTTGCAATCTTTTACTTTCAGATCTATAAACCAAAAAACCCAAAACTATTTTATCTTTTGTTTATCTATCTCTATCAGATCTCACTTTTGCAAGTAACCGTGAAGGGATTGACAACCCCTTTATCACGTTGGGTGCAAGTTGTTTGATTGTTTGTGCAGATATTGGTGACTTGTGCATTGTCTCCTACTGGATTGATACTTGGTTCTCTAACTGAGGGAAATACTTATCTCTACTTTGCTGCATCACCCTTTTCTCTTCAAGGGAAAAACCAACGCAAGCTCAAGAAGTAGCACCACATAGCACCCTTGCAGGCAATCACACGCATCGGATCTGACCATGCCCTCCTTCTTCTATCCTCGAAGGATGAACGACCACGACCCCCACCGCATTTTCGGTTTGAGACCTTCTAGCTTCGCCAGGCCGGTTTCATTAAGTGAAGGAGCATTGGATGCCAGAAAAGATATAAGTGAAGCACAATTTTGCTCTAGGAGTTAACCATCACGCAATTTTTAGAGCACGCGGTGGCCTTATTTTGTAGAAATTATTGAACTCTCATGCTTCACTTATATTATTTTGAGAGTTTCTCTAAACAGCGTGGTAATTTGCTTTGGTTATAAATTTAGTCCTAATATGATAGGCATCCAAGAGGGATATAATAAAAACTTTCATATAAAGTGCATTGAATACTAAGAGAAGTTTGATTCCTTATGATTGTTTTGAGATATAAAGATGGTGATATTAGAGTCATGCTAGTGAGTAATTGTGGATTAGTATAAATACTTGTGTTAAAGTTTGTGATTCTCGTAGCATGCACATATGGTGAACCGTTATGTGATGAAGTCGGAGCATGATTTATTTATTGATTGTCATCCTTTGTGTGGAGGTCAGGATCGCGTGATGGTTAAATCCTACCAACCCTTCCCCTAGGAGCATGCGTGTAGTACTTTGTTTCGATAGCTAATAAATTTTTGCAATAATTATGTGAGTTCTTTATGACTAATGTTGAGTCCATGGATCATACGCACTCTCACCCTTCCACCATTGCTAGCCTCTCTAGTACCGCGCAACTTTCACTAGTACCATACACCCACCATATACCTTCCTCAAAACAGCCACCATATCTACCTATTATGGCATTTCCATAGCCATTCTGAGATATATTACCATGCAACTTTCCACCATTCCATTTTATTATGACACGTTCCATCATTGTCATATTGCTTTGCATGATCACATGTAGTTGGCATAGTATTTGTGGCAAAGCCACCTTTCATAATTCTTTCATACATGTCTCTCTTGAGTCATTGCACATCCCGGTACACCACCGGAGGCATTCATATAGAGTCATACCTTTTTTCTAGTATCGAGTTGTAATTTTTGAGTTGTAAGTAAATAAAAGTGTGACGATCATCATTATTAGAGCATTGTCCCATGTGAGGAAAGGATGATGGAATCTATGATTCCCTCACAAGTTGGGATGAGTCTCCGAACTTTATGAAAATTAAAAGAGGCCAAATAAGCCCAAATAAAAAAAGAGGCCAAAGAAGCCCACCAAAAAATGAGAGAAAAGAGAGAAGGGACAATGTTACTATCCTTTTCCACACTTGTACTTCAAAGTAGCACCATGATCTTCATGGTAGAGAGTCTGCTATATTTTATCTTTCATATACTAGTGGGAAATTTTCATTATAGAACTTGTCTTGTATATTCCAATGATGGGCTTCCTCAAATTGCCCTAGGTCTTCGTGAGCAAGCGAGTTGGATGCACACCCACTTAGTTTCTTTTTGAGCTTTCATACACTTATAGCTGTAGTGCATCCGTTGCATGGCAATCCATACTCACTCACATTGATATCTATTGATGGGCATCTCCATAGCCCGTTGATATGCCTAGTTGATGTGAGACTATCTCCTTATTTTTGTCTTCTCCACAACCACCATATTCTATTCCACCTATAGTGCTATGTCCATGGCTCACGCTCATGTATTGCGTGAAAGTTGAAAATGTTCGAGAATACTAAATTATGAAACAATTGCTTGGCTAAAACCGGGGTTGTGCATGATTTGAATACTTTTGTGATGAAGATGGAGCATAGCCAGACTATATGATTTTGTAGGGATAACTTTTTTTGGCCATGTTATTTTGAGAAGACATAATTGCTTTATTAATATACTTGAAGTATTATTGTTTTTTTTGTCAATATTAAACTCTTGTTTTGAATCTTATGGATCTGAACATTCATGCCACAATAAAGAAAATTACATGGATAAATATGTTAGGTAGCATTCCACATCAAAAATTCTGTTTTTATCATTTACTACTTGAGGACGAGCAGGAATTAAGATTGGGGATGCTTGATACGTCTCCAACATATCTATAATTTTCGATTGTTCCATGCTATTATATTATTTGTTTTGGATGTTTTATATGCATTACTATGCTATTTTATATTATTTTTGGGACTAACCTATTAACCTAGAGTCCAGTGCCAGTTTCTGTCTTTTCCTTGTTTTTAAGCCTCGCAGAAAAGGAATACCAAACGGAGTCCAAACGGAATAAAACCTTTGCGATGATTTTTCTTGGACCAGAAGACACCCAGGAGACTTGGAGACCAAATCATAAGAGCCACGAGGCAGCGACAAGGGGGGAGGGCGCGCCCCCTACCTTGTGGGGCCCCCGTTGACCTCCTGACCTAGATCTTCCTCCTATATATTCACATATATTCCCAATGCACCACGGGCATCCATGAAAACACTTTTCCACCGCCGCAACCTTCTGTTCCCGTGAGATCCCATCTAGGGGCCTTTTCTGGCATCCTGCCGGAGGGGGATTCGATCATGGAGGGCTTCTACATCAACTCTATTGCCCTTCCGATGAAGCATGAGTAGTTTACCACAGACCTATGGGTCCATAGCTAGCAGCTAGATGGCTTCTTCTCACTCTTTGATTCTCAATACCATGTTCTCCTCGATGTTCTTGAATATCTATCCGATGTAATCTTCTTTTGCGGCGTGTTTGTCGAGATCCGATGAATTGTGGATTTATGATCAGCTTATCTATGAATATTATTTGAATCTTCTCTGAATTCTTATATGCATGATTTGATATCTTTGTAATTCTCTTCGAACTATCGGTTTAGTTTGGCCAACTAGATTGGTTTTTCTTGCAATGGGAGAAGTGCTTAGCTTTGGGTTCAATCTTGCCGTGTCCTTTCTCAGTGACAGTAGGGGCAGCAAGGCACGTATTATATTGTTTCTATCGAGGATAAAAAGATGGGGTATACATCATATTCCTTGAGTTTATTCCTCTACATCATGTCATCTTACTTAAAGCGTTACTTTGTTCTTCATGAACTTAATACTCCAGATGCAGGCAGGAGTAGGTTGATGTCTGGAGCAATAGTAGTAGATGCAGGCAGGAGTCGGTCTAGTTGACACAGACGTGATGCCTATATTTCATAATCATTGCCTTGGATAGTGTCATAACTTTGCGCTTTTCTATCAATTGCTCGACAGTAATTTGTTCACCCACCGTATTATTTGCCTTCATGGGAGAAGCCTCTAGTCAAACCTATGCCCCCCGGGTCTATTTTCCATCGTATTAGTTTCTGACCTACCATTTTGCAATCTTTTACTTTCAGATCTATAAACCAAAAAACCCAAAAATATTTTACCTTTTGTTTATCTATCTCTACCAGATCTCACTTTTGCAAGTAACCGTGAAGGGATTGACAACCCCTTTATCGCGTTGGGTGCAAGTTGTTTGATTGTTTTTGCAGATATTTGTGACTTGTGCATTGTCTCCTACTGGATTGATACTTGGTTCTCTAACTGAGGGAAATACTTATCTCTACTTTGTTGCATCACCCTTTTCTCTTCAAGGGAAAAACCAACGCAAGCTCAAGAAGTAGCACGACATAGCAACCTTGCAGGCAATCACACGCATCGGATCTGACCATGCCCTCCTTCTTCTATCCTCGAAGGATGAATGACCACGACCCCCACTGCCTTTTCAGTTTGAGAGCTTCTAGATTCGCCATGCCGGTTTCATTAAGTGAAGGAGCATTGGGTGGCGGCCAGGGTGGAACCGGATAGGGCTATGTCGATGCTGGATGAGTGGCATCACCTTGCCAAATGCTCCAGACAGTTCATTAAAGGCTGGGGTGCTAATGTGGGGTGAGACCTTAGGGTCCAGAAGGGAGCCTTACTTGCGAAGATTCAGGTTCTCGACCTACGTGCGGATGGTGGTGGTCTCTCGTCCGATGAGTGGGCTTTACGATAAGTCTCAAAGATGCTCTGATGGACATCTATGCCAAGAGGAGAAATATTGGCTATAGCGGGGATCCAGGAATTGGATTTTGTTTAGCGATGCCAACACGGCCTACTTCCAGGCCATCGCTCATGGCTAGATGATGTACCATATCCCTATTATGGGATGGAGATCAGATGCTGCAGGATCCGGATGTGATCCGGAGCCATGTAGATGGGTTCTACAAGGCGTTATTCCTCGAACGACCTAGGGGGGCATTGCCCTTGCAAATAATATTTGGGTGGCTCAACAATGGATATCCTAGGAGGAGAATAATTTCTTGCTTGCGTCCTTTGATGAAGCTGAGGTTGAAGCCTTCTTCAAGTCGATGAACCCCGCCTCGGCCCCCGGGCCCCGATGGTCTGCTAGTAAGCCTTTTCCAAATGTTCTGGTCGACCATCAAGGGGGATATCCTTGCCTTGTTCCTCGGATTTTCTAGAGAACATTAGATGTGTCACGCCTGAACTATGAGATTATAGCCCGGATTCACTTGTTGATGACCAACACGTTCGTTGCTGGGTCACATATGCCTGTCCCTGTAAGTTAGTGCCACTTTGGGTTCACGACTAGCCATGTCAGCCCGGGCTCCTTTTCATACGGATGCTAGCGACGCTATCATATATGTGTGCCAAAAGGCGCAAACGGTCCCGGGAAAGGTAAGGCGACACCCGTGGGAATACCGTGCGTGAGGCCACAAAGTGATATGAGGTGTTACATGCTAGATCGGTGTGGCATTGAGTCGGGGTCCTGACAGTGTTGGCATCAGAGCCGGACTGCCTGTAGGTTCTTCAAGCCAGACTGGTCGATGTTGAGTCTAGAAATGCTTTAGTTATATGTAGGGGAATTTATTGTGGATGGAACGTAAGGTTCCTTTTACTCCTTTACCTCATGGCACTCTAATCTGGGTCTGTCCATTCTTTGCACCGGGGGTTAAGGACTAGGATCTCTTCTCTCTATCAGGTTCACGTGTTACTAATCAGTAGTACCTTATAGGATTGATGGTTACAAGCCTACTTCAGTTCTACTACTCCAATATGTTGATAAGTTGGACCCAGAACCTTGATATGATGTTGTTGAGTGTCTATGCAATATTTTGCAAAGTGCCTCAAAATCCTTTTTGAGCATTTACAGCCGTTATGCTGTCCAATTTTTGCTAGAAATTCTAATGTCTTTGAATTGTTGGTGTTCCAGATGTCGACCCGCACTGTTCATCAGGTGGTTCGCCTGACCCGCGGCATTGACGTGCCCGGGCATACAGCTATGTTGGTACGGGTGATGACTGAGGTCGGTTATCGATGGTATCCTGAGTATACCGTCGAGGACCAGTTCCGTGATTTCAACCGGAGTCAGTTCATCTGTACTGTGAGGATTTTTCCAGCCTATCCCGGTTCCACTGACCCTCTACACTAGTCCTATGGACTCAGTATCACCATAGAGATGTCTATTCAGGACGCAGCCTACTCGATGATTTCTACCGTCCGAGCTGGGTATGCTTCGCTGAATGACACTGAGTTCCGCTATTTACCGGTGGCACGCACTGGTTCAGAGGGCTACTATACCGGGTTCTATGTTGATGCTGCTCACGAGGAGCCACTTCTCCGCACTACTACCGAGATGCTAGAGGAGAGAGATCGTGACAACCATGCTTTACGCATGGAGTTGTATAACACCCGCTAGGATCACTGGGCTACACTGACGCGACTTGCACCAGCCGTTCAGACAGGCTACCTGGATATGCGTGACATGTATCCTGTTCGCACACGTCTTCCGGCCCGCATGGATTATGCAGACGTTGGAGGTATCACGCCTCCATGCGGGCGCCGTCTTCCACCCTTCGTGGGACCGAGGCCTCATCCGAGCCCATACGGTCCACAGTCTCAGCGTGATCGTGAGTTCCCGGATCCATACGTGCCACTTCCAGGCTATGCGGGGGACTTCTACGAGGACTACTACGGAGCTGGAGATGACTGAGCCTGATTGCAACACTAGTAGTTGTAGTAGTCGTATTTCAACATTCCTGCGCGTCTCGTGGAATATGACGTAGTTTGTACTAGCTTCCAGAGGTGTAGAAAAATAATGTAAAGGAGCTTGGGATGCCTCCGATGAGATGTAATCTTCCTTTCACCATAGTTGTATTCAGTTTGGTCTTGTACTAAACCATGTATGGTGCGTATAACGGTGGAATAAATGTAGCAGTTCCTGTAACTACCATGTCATACGGATGATTATCTCGCATTCCGAGCTATCCATTACATTCTGCACTTCTATGTCAGAATCTTATCATTCTGATCTAAACCATTGTCTTGTTTTCCTAGGATGGTCAACACATGCAACAACCCTGCTTCCCCAGAGCAGGCTAAAGGCAGTGAGGCTAGAGATGCGAACCTGCCTCATCCTCCCTCTCTGGCTGAGGTCATGCTGGAGGCCGAGAGGAACAAACGGGAGACCAACCGTTTGCTGGAACGCATCGAATAGAACATCGCATTGCGCCAGAGGAATGACTTGGTGACTCTCAGTGACTTCATCAAGTTACACCCACCCACCTTCTATCACTCCGTCGAGCCCCTCGACGCCGATGATTAGCTTCACAGCATTACCCACAAGATACGTTCTGCACACGTAGCCGAAGCTGACAAGGTCACATATGCTGCCTATCATCTTGAAGGCCCCGCCAGTCTCTGGTGGGAGAACTATGAGGCCATGCGCCCAGCTGGCCAGGTCACTACTTGGTCAGAGTTCAGTGAGGCTTTCCATGAACACCACATTCCGGAAGGTCTTATGGAACGCAAGCGTGAGGAGTTCTGCAGTTTCACCCAAGGTAGACTCACTTTGGATGCATACAACAGGGAGTTTGGTAACCTAGCACGTTATGCAACTGAGGAAGTTTCCACCAATGCCAAGAAGCAGGCAAGGTTCCGCAAGGGACTTAGCCCCGAGCTTCACCATGATCTCCGTCTGCACGAATGCACTTCCTTCCAGAAGCTTGTGAACAAGGCCATCAGTGCTGAGATAGGTCAGACTAATTTCAATGCTTCACGCAAGAACGGCCGGGATACTGGTTCCTCATCCGGTTCTGGCTCTCAGAAGCGTCGGGTATGGGTGCTGATGAAGTCATGTACCTAGGGTAGGGTCATAGACCTGATCTAAGTACCCTACCCAAGGACACCCTCAGAAGAAACTGCTTTCCAGTCGACCAAGAGGGACTTCACTCGACGAACTCGAAGGACTCAACCATGAAGACTCACTCGAGCACCAGAAGGACAAGAGACACTCTGCACCGCAACGGTCTGTAATTAAGTAGACTTTATGGCATTTAGGACACTTTATGTGAGGCGTTACCAGTAACGCCTAGACTTAATGTACTTTAAACCCCGCATTACTGAGGGCTGGAGGGGTCTGGCAGACACTATATAAGCCACCCCCCTCCTCAGTGTAAAGGGTTCGCACCCCTGTAATCCACACGCACATAATCCAGTCGACCGCCTCCGGGCTCTGAGACGTAGGGCTGTTACTTCCTCCGAGAAGGGCCTGAACTCGTACATCCTTTGTGTTTACAACTGCTCCATAGCTAGGACCTTGCCTCTCCATACCTATCCCCCACTCTACTATCAGACTTAGAACCACGACAGTTGGCGCCCACCATGGGGCAGGTGTCTTAGCGATTTTTGGAGAAGTTGCGATTCTTCCGAGTACTTTCATCATGGTTGCTGGTGGAGTTTTGGTCGAGGGTCGCGAGATCCGTCTCGGCGCTCTCACCTTCAGCGCCGACGACTCCGCTTGGCTCCAGGAGGCTCCACTCGATGTTGATGCGCTCCCCGTCCGCGGTGCGACGCATTTCACGCATGTGTCCGCGGCGTTCTGATGCGGCAACCGTCGACTCCATATCGATCGACTCCCCTATCGGTCACCCTCCCGGTCTCCCGCCAGCGCAAGCGCTCTGGTCGGTCGAGGCTCCAGTGGTGGGTGAGGCATGCGGTGGTTCTCCAGACGGCCACCACCCAAGTTGCGGCAATCGAGCCCGACGAATCTCTCTATGGCCTGTTCGATCTGTCGACTGGCTCCGTAGAGATTGCATCCGAGTGTGATAGCAGTGATCCAGCGGTAGAGGTCTTGATGGTCAATGGGCCTCGCAGCCCTCCCGGTTTGCCTCGCGAGGACGGGGTAGACGGTGGAGGCGACCCCGCTCAAGTCCATGAAGAGTACCATCCCGAGCCACTCAATTCCCTGCAGAGGGAAGAACTTCGCCGCAGGAACATGGATGCACTGCATACTCCCATCGCGGGAGAAACCCCCGAGGCTCGCGCCTTGGAGGAAGCACGTTTGGCCAACTTGGCTGAACGCGCTCGTCTGGAGAACCTTCAGCGAGCACTCGACGAGCGCGCGCGGCAACGAGTACCCGACTCCAATCGACGTCAACTCTTCCCGCCGACTCAGGTATATCGAACCCCGATTCAGAATTTAGCAGCTGCAACCCGTATCGCAGAGTCCATCCAGCCCTCTCAGTCGGAGGCTGGCAGAGGCTTGATGCAGATCAGGGATTTGCTTCGGGCAGCAGGAGATCAGAATTCAGCCGTGTCATAGTCACGCAACAGAATTCACAGTCGATCCGTTGCTGCGAATACGGTTCAGTCGGCTCACAGTCCTAGATCGCCTCCGCGGCACGAAGGACGCGAGAATCGGCGAGACCAGTACGGTGACCGACGTGATCGTGATGATAGGCGTCGAGTGCCCACTCCCCCCCGAGGAGTGGGTCTTACGCTCCTCGGCAGCAGGACGACAGGCGTCAACTCAGTGTGGGGCGAAGGGATCCGGTCGACCCCCGGGAACCAGGCTTCGATGCGCGATCCATCATCGTGCAAGGCTTGGTCGACCGGAACAGAGCTCATCGAGGCGGCCCTAACAGAGATGTGCCCACAAGCAGTCGAGTGCATGTTTCTGGTCCGAAATGCTTCAGCAGGGCTATCAGAGCCGCGGTGATTCCCCCCAACTTCAGGTTGGAACTGGAGTAAGCAAGTTCACCGGTGAGTCTAAGCCTGAAACTTGGCTTGAAGACTACCGAGTGGCTATACAGATCGGCGGTGGGAATGACGAGGTGGCCATGAAGCATTTTCCACTCATGTTGGAAGGTTCTGCCAGAGCATGGTTGAATCAGCTACCTCCAAGCAGCATTTACACTTGGGAAGATCTTTCCCGAGTGTTCATCAAAACATTTGAGGGAACTTGCAAGCGACCAGCTGGATTGACAGAGCTGCAAGTTTGTGTGCAGAAGACGAATGAGACTCTAAGAGAGTATATTCAGAGATGGATCACTTTGCATCATACCGTGGAGAACGTGTCTGATCATCAGGCAGTCTGCGCCTTCAAGGATGGTGTTAAGAACAGAGAATTGAGTTTGAAGTTTGGTCGAACCGGAGACATGACCCTGAGTCGAATGATGGAGATTGCCACCAAGTATGCCAACGGCGAGGAGGAAGACCGACTCCGAAGCGGCAAGTACAAGCCGAGTCAGTCGGAGAAGGGAAACACTAGTCGGAAGCAGAAGCGGAAGGCCGAACCAGCAGCTCTTGGAGAGGCTCTGGCCATGACTCAGGGCAAGTTCAAAGGGAAACCCAAAGGATCCTGGAACCCCAAGAAGGTAAAGGATAAATAAGGAAATGACGTGATGGATATGCTGTGTCACATCCACACGAAGAAAGATGAAGAGGGTAATATCATCTACCCGAAGCATACCACTCGCCAGTGTCGACTCCTGATCCAGCAATTCCAAGGAAAACAGTCCAAGGACAAGGAAAAGGAGTCGGACAAAGCCAAAGACAAGGAGGACAGTGAGGGAGGATATCCTCATGTTAACTCCACTCTGATGATTTTTGCGGATGTGGAAAGCAAGAGTCGCCTGAAGGTTATTAACCGTGAGGTGAACATGGTTGCCCCGGCAAAACCAAGTTAGCTGAGATGATCCCAAACACCCATTACATTCGACCAGTCTGATCACCCGACTCATATAGCCACCCCTGGGAGGCAAGCTTTGGTGGTCGACCCGGTTGTTGAAGGCACTCGGCTGACGAAGGTGCTAATGGACGGTGGTAGCAGACTGAACTTATTATATGCGGACACGCTGAAAGGAATGGGCATTTCGATGTCCCGACTGAGCACCAGTAACATGAGTTTTCATGGAGTTATACCAGGAAAGAAAGCCGAATCACTCGGCCAAATAGCTCTGGACGTGGTGTTTGGTGATTCAAAGCATTTTCGCAAGGAGAAGTTGACGTTTGAGGTTGTGGATTTTCAGAGCGCGTACCACGCTATTTTGGGGAGACCAGCTTACGCACGGTTCATGGCTCGACCATGTTACGTGTACCTCAAACTGAAGATGCTCGGCCCCAAAGGAGTGATCACTGTCACAGGTGATCGGAAAAAGGCAGAAGAGTGTTTCCAGAAAGGCTCAAAGATTGCCGATTCACAGGTGATAGCGGTTGAGTTTGAAGAATATAAGCAAAATGCAGATCCGAGTGATTTGCTGCGAGCCAAGAAGCCCGCCACAGAGTCAGCATTTCAGTCATCCGGAGAGACGAAGCCCGTCCACATTCACCCGACCGACCCCAATGCAGCTCCGACCCACATCTCCACAACACTCGACCCGAAATAGGAAGAAGCGCTCATCCAGTTCCTCCGTGAGAACTGGGACATTTTTGCATGGAAGCCAGCTGACATGCCGGGTGTTCCCAGGGGACTGGCTGAGCATCGTCTTAGAGTCGACTCAGCAGCAAAACCAGTTAAAGAACATCTTCGGCGGTCCGCCGTCCAGAAGAGAAAAGCTATTGGTGAGGAGGTGGATCGACTATTGGCGGCAGGATTTATCCGAGAGATATACCACTCCGAGTGGCTCGCCAATGTCGTCATGGTTCCTAAGAAGGACAACTCACTCTGAATGTGCATTGATTTCAAGCACATCAATCGGGCCTGCCCGAAAGATCATTTTCCTCTCCCTCGCATTGATCAAATTGTTGACTCGACCGCGGGATGCGAGAGATTGTCTTTTATAGACGCTTATTCCGGGTACCATCAGATCCGTCTGTATGGACCCGATGAGATAAAAACAGCTTTCATCACTCCATTTGGGTGCTTCTGCTATATCACCATGCCATTTGGCCTCAAGAATGCCGGAGCCACGTTTATGCGAATGATTCAGAAGTGTTTGCTCACTCAAATCAATCGGAATGTCGAAGCGTATATGGATGATATCGTGGTCAAGTCACGAAAAGGTTCTGACCTGCTAACTGACCTCGCCGAAACATTTGCCAACCTCAGGAGGTATGATATCAAGCTCAATCCATCAAAGTGCACATTCGGAGTTCCTGGTGGCAAGTTACTCGGTTTTCTCGTTTCCGAACGAGGAATCGACGCTAATCCAGAAAAGATCGGCACAATACTCCGGATGAAACGCCCCATGCGAGTGCACGATGTCCAGAAGCTTACTGGATGCTTGGCCGCATTAAGTCGATTCATCTCACGACTCGGTGAAAAGGCACTGCCTCTTTACCGACTGATGAAGAAGGCAGACAAGTTCGAGTGGACTCCAGAAGCTGATGCAGCGTTTGCCGAGCTAAAAGCTCTGCTCTCCACCCAGCCGGTGCTTGCTGCTCCAATCAGCAAAGAGCCTCTGTTGCTTTATATCGCAGCCACAGGACAAGTCGTCAGTACGGTACTTACGATCGAGCGGGAAGAAGAAGGGAAAGCCTTCAAAGTTCAGCGCCCAGTGTATTATCTGTCTGAAGTTTTTACTCCATCAAGCAAAGATACCCTCATTATCAGAAGCTTGTGTATGGGATTTACATGACCACGAAGAAGGTTGCTCATTATTTCTCTGATCATTCCATCACAGTCGTCAGCGACGCTCCACTTTCAGAGATTTTGCACAACAGAGATGCAACTGGTCGAGTGGTGAAATGGGCGATTGAACTTCTTCCCCTTGATATCAAGTTTGAGGCAAAGAAAGCCATTAAGTCCCAAGCAATAGCAGCTTTCCTTGCCGAGTGGATTGAGCAACAACAGCCAGCTCAAGTTCACTCGGAGCATTGGACCATGTTTTTTGAGGGCTCTAAGATGTTGAATGGTTCCGGTGCTGGGGTTGTCTTGGTATCCCCCAGAGGAGATAAGCTCAGATATGTGCTCCAGATTCACTTTGATTCCTCCATCAATGAGGCAGAGTATGAGGCCCTTTTGTATGGGTTGCGCATGGCCATTTCACTCGGCGTCCGTCGCCTTATGGTCTATGGCGACTCAGATTTGGTGGTCAACCAAGTGATGAAGGAGTGGGACGTGAGAAGCCCAGCCATGACTGGATACTGCAATGCAGCGAGGAAGCTGGAAAAGAAGTTTGAGGGGTTAGAGCTCCATCATATACCCCGACTGAAGAATCAAGCGGCTGATGATCTGGCAAAGATAGGTTCCAAGAGAGAAGCCATTCCGAGTGGTGTGTTCTTGGAGCATATCCATACTCCATCAGTCAAAGAAGATCCTTTCACCGAAGAAGCTCCGCAGCCCAAGAGTGCCACAGATCCGACTGAAGTAGAAGTCCCAGCAGTGGTCGACTTAGTCATGGAGGTCTTAGTGGTCATTCCCGACTGGACAGTTCCATATATCGCGTATATCCTGAGAAAAGAACTCCCGGAGGATGAGGAAGAGGCTCAACAGATCATCCGTCGATCCAAGGCCTTTACCGTAATCAAAGGACAGTTGTACAGAGAGAGCACGACTGGAGTTGGTCAGAAGTGCATAACGCTAGAAGAAGGTCGAATCATCCTTGATGATATCCACTCAGGGACCTTTGGTCATCATGCGTCCTCTCGGACCATCGTGGCCAAAGCATACCGAGCCAGATTTTACTGGCCAAAGGCAAATGAGATGGCAAAGGAAATAGTGGACAAGTGCGAAGGATGTCAGTTCTACTCCAATATGTCACACAAGCCTGCGTCAGCTCTGAAGACCATACCACTCGTTTGGCCCTTCGCAGTATGGGGGTTGGATATGGTAGGCCCCTTGAGAACAGGTCGAAGCGGTTTCACGCATGTACTGGTGGCAGTCGACAAGTTCACCAAGTGGATCGAAGCTAAACCCATCAAGAACCTTGACGCCGGTACTGCTGTTAGCTTCATCAGGGAACTGATATTCAGATATGGAGTCCCCCACAACATCATCACAGACAATGGGTCAAACTTCGACTCGGAGGAATTCAGGGATTTCTGCACTTCTCAAGGCACACGAGTCGACTACGCTTCGGTCGCCCATCCGCAGTCGAATGGGCAAGCGGAACGAGCCAATGGCTTGATCCTCAAAGGGTTGAAACCCCGACTGATGCGTGACCTTAAGCATGCGGCTGGAGCATGGGTCGATGAACTTCCCTCGGTGCTTTGGGGTCTGAGGACCACACCTAATCGGTCGACCGGAAGAACTCCATTCTTCTTGGTCTATGGAGCTGAAGCGGTCTTGCCGAGTGATCTGCTCCACAATGCTCCTCAAGTTGAGCTCTACAACGAAGCTGAAGCGGAACAAGCACGGTAGGACGCAATCGACCTTTTAGCGGAAGAAAGAGAGATGGCTCTGATCCGCTCGACCATCTATCAACAGGACTTGCGTCGCTTCCACGCTAGAAACGTGAAGAGTCGAGCCTTCCAGGAAGGAGATTTGGTTCTCCGAGTGGACCAGCAGAAACAACACAAGCTTGCTCCTTCTTGGGAAGGACCCTTCATCGTCACCAAGGTTCTCCACAACAGAGCATACCGTATCTACAACGTCAAGCACAATATCGACGAGCCCCGGGCTTGGAACGCGGAGCTACTCCGCCCATTTTACACTTAAATTTTCACTCGGATGAGTTGTAATAAAAGTACTTCTGTAGTCCATGTATTGCAAGATAGTAGTTTCATAATTTCCCCAACAATTTTTGTCACTTTTATTTGTTCAGTAAAATTTCCCCCTCAGTGGGTGACTTAGCTGCGAATCCGTTTCGCCTAAGTTTGTAAAAAAAAATCCTTGCCGAGTGGTGAGCCAGACTCCCACTTGGGGGCTTAGCTGCGAACCCATTTCGCCTAAGTTTGAATAAAATCCTACCGAGTGGTGAGCCAGACTCCCACTCGGAGGCTTAGCTGCAGTCCAAGCACTCGCCTAAGTTTGAATAAAATCCTACCGAGTGGTGAGCCAGACTCCCACTCGGAGGGTTAGCTGCAGTCCAAGTACTCGCCTAAGTTTCAATAAAATCCTACCGAGTGACGGGCCAGACCCTCACTCGGAGGCTTAGCTGTAGTCTAAGTACCCGCCTAAGTTCAAATACAACATGCGCTCGCAAGGAGGACGAGGTGCAGGTCGACTGCGACCCTCTCCTCTGAGCTACGCCACAAATACAACGTGTGGTCGTAAGGAGGACGAGGTACAGGTCGACTGCGACCCTCTCCTCTGAGCTACGCCACAAGTACAACATGCGCTCGCAAGGAGGACGAGGTGCAGGTCGACTGCGACCCTCTCCTCTGAGCTACGCCACAAGTACAATGTGCGGTCGCAAGGAGGACGAGGTGCAGGTCGACTGCGACCCTCTCCTCTGAGCTACGCCACAAGTACAATGTGCGGTCGCATGGAGGATGAGGTGCAGGTCAACTGCGATCCTCTCCTTCAAGCTACGCCACAAGTACAACGTGAAAATCCTACCAAGTAAGGAGCAAACCTCCCACTCGGGGGCTTAGCTGCAGCCCAGTGCTCGCCTAAGTTATAAAAAATCCTACCGAGTGAGGAGCAGACCTCCCACTCGGGGGCTTAGCTGCAGCCTAGTGCTCGCCTAAGATATCAAAAAATCCTACCGAGTGAGGAGCAAACCTCCCACTCGGGGGCTTAGCTGCAGCCCAGTGCTCGCCTAAGTTATAAAAAATCCTACCGAGTGAGGAGCAAACCTCCCACTCGGGGGCTTAGCTGCAGCCCAGTGCTCGCCTAAGTTATAAAAAATCCTACCGAGTGGAGGACAGACCTCCCACTCGGAGGCTTATCTGCAGTCCAGTACTCGCCTAAATTATTTGAAGAATAAGTCGACTGCAGTACACATCCCGCTTTAAACCTGCAAAAGACATTTCAGACCAAAAGCAAGCATATTCAAAATGTCGAATCCAAGTTCGTATAAAAACATAACGGAACCGAAAGTGCTCAGGCGCTAAGCCTGTTAAGGTTTATCGGTTACAAAATCACTCGGCATACCGAGGCAAATTTAAAGTGTTGAGCTCAAGAAGTTTTTTACCCCTCCTGTGGAGGACTGGAAGGTGCGACAAATTCATCGAGGTCGATTCCGTCAGCGATCCGAGTGGCAGCGGCGATGAAGGTCTCCATGAAGGACCGGAAGTCATGTTTCTTAGTGTTGGCCACCCGAAGAGCCGCCAGCTTGTCTTCTCGTGCATCCTTGCAATGAACTCGAGCCAGACACAGAGCAACATCTGCACCACACCTAGCAGAAGACTTTTTCCACTCCTGCACTCGACTAGGAACAGCGTTTAGTCGAGCCATCAGAGACTCGAGGTCATTTTGGAGTGTTTCCCTGGGCCAGAGCATAGTGTCAATGCGGTAAGTGGTGACCTTCAGCCTTGCGAGATAGTCAGTGACAGCAGCAACACGAGACTCGAGCCGGAACACATTCATGGTGACTTCATCATTCACCGGAGAGTTGATGGGGTCCAGGTTTGGTTCCAGTCGACTGGTCTCCTCTTCAAAGTTTTGACAAAATTCTGCAAGCACAACCACCGAGTCAAGACAACAGTCGAATGGAAAGAACACTGTAAAAAATACTTGCTTAATGCAAAGGTTTACCTTCGAGCATGAGGAACAGCTTCTTGGCGAGTCCGCCCAGATAAGCCTCCAGATCTTTCTTCTTCCCAACCAGCTCACTGGCTTTGTCATTCAGGGCAATCTTGTCGCTTTTCCGTTGACTCACTTACTTGTTGGCAATATCAAGAGCAGCTTTCAGATTGGTGTTTTCTTCTTCAAGCCTGGTGACCGAAGCCAACTTCTCGTCCGCGAGCTTAGTCTTCTCTAAGGCTATCTTCTGCATCTCAGCTAGCTCAAGATCTTTCTTCTTCTGGGCCTCTTTCACTTTGCCTACAAAGTTACAGCAAGGTCATACTTTGAAACAAATAAGGAGCAAAAACAGTTGTCGAGTCCTCACCAAACATACCTTTGCTCTCCTCCTTTGCCTTTGCCAAGTTCTCCTGGACCAGCTTCAGATGAAGCTCAAGTTGGATATGTTTGTTCTCCAACTCCGTGTAGCGAGCCGCCAGGTCGCAGGATTTCTACGAAGAACCAATCGACAAAATGTCAAAGATAATTCACTTCCGAGTGACTGAGGAAAAAACACACGTTTCTAAGACTTCAGCCGAATTCAAACATTCGACCGAAGTCTCAGGGACTACACCCAGTGGGTGCACTCAGCGTGCCCCCACTAGTTCTATCAAGAAAGAGTCGACCAGTCGACCACCAAAAAAAAACAGGAGTGGCTCTTCAGACTGTAGTCCACTGCCAGCAGTCGACCATAGTCTCGGGGACTACACCCAGTGGGTGCACTCAGCGTGCCCCCACCGGTTTGAGAAATCCATTCGACACGGTCGAATGAAGGAAGAATTTATAAAGCCTATGGTCGACTGCCAGCAGTCCACCATTGCCTTGGGGACTACACCCAGTGCGTGCACTCAGCGTGCCCCCACTAACCCGGAATTTCAATCGACATACCCAGTGGGTGCCGGACCGCTACGGATTTCAGGAAGAAGAACTTTCAGATAGCATGTCCTAACAGAACAGGCGATGATCGACTGACCTGAACGTTGCTTTGAAGAGCAGAGCTGGCGTCATAGGCTGCCTGGCTAGCCTCCCGGATGGTTTTCACCTGCTCCATCATAACTCCCGCTTGGCGTATCGCTTCTTTTGCAGCACTGGCTTGGTCCTCTGGGATGTAGTGAGTCGAGAAGAGCGAAGGCTATGCAGCACTTGACGACGCGGGATGAGCACTTGTCAGCGGCACCACGAAAGATACGGTGTGCCGAGTGGTGTTCTCCTCCTCTACGACCAGTGTCTCGGGCGCTGTCACGTCCTGAGCCACCCTGCCAGCAGATGCTTTCCTGCTCCTCCTGTGCTTCAGCGGTTCCTCATCGTCATCGTCATCCGGAAGAGTGATAATGACATTGGGTGGAGCTACAGAAAAGAATCAGAATTAAAGACTAAGAGCCGATCGACTAGAAGACGGAATTACGAGTCATACCAGGTTTCGAGGTAGCAGCATCTTCCATCTCATGATCGTCACCCCTGGACGAAGTATCAGAAGTAGCAGCACTGCAATTCCAAAAATCAGTCGATTAACTCAAGAGTCGACCAAAGATAAACTCATATAAAACAAGAAGACTCAAGCAGCATTTTTACCCTGATATGGTGGGGATCGACACCTTCATCTTCGGCAGGATCTTGGCCGGCTTCGACGGTGCCACCCTGGATTGCTTCGGAGCCTTTTTAGTCGGCGCCAGAGAAATGGTCCGAGGGCGCTTGGTCGACTGCACGACAGTCGCCACCCCCTTGCCGCGTTCAGTCGCAGGGTCATGGACAAGCTTCGATCACCTTTCCGAGCGCAGCGGCGCAACATCCTCCTCCTCCTCCTCTTCTTCCTCCCCATCAGAGTCGTCATCATCATCATCGTCGACAGCGTCTGAATCCCAGTCCTCCTGGCTTTCGCCCCCACTCGCTTCCCCCTCTTCAATCGGAGTCTGCGTTCCATTGGGCATCGAGTATAGTTCGGTGAGAGCTTGCCAGACATCAAGACAAAGATCATTCGACCAATTTGCGGCGAAAACAGAATAAGTATGGCAAGAATACAATTGGAGATAAAGTGGGTATACCTTGTCTGGAATGCTAAGATGGTCGAGTGGTGGAACCCTCCTAGCTCCTCGAGGGTTGTCTTTGTTCCCTGTGACCGCAGCCATCCACCTTTCCAGTGTAGCATCATCGACTGCCTCTGGGTGGACCCGAGTGTCATCTTCGGTTCCACAGTACAGCCACATGCAATGGCCTCGGTACTGGAGTGGCTGGATGCGCCGCCTAAGGAAGACCTCCAGAAGATCCATACCCGTCACTCCTTCCCGTACCAACCGGACTACGCGCTCCATCAACATCTTCACGTCGGCTTTCTCCTCCGGGAGCACCTTTAGAGAAGAAGGCTTGTTCGCTCGGTCCATGGTAAACGGAGGGAGACCACTCGACTGCCCCGGCGTCGACTCATTCTGGCAATAGAACCAGGTCGACTGCCATCCTCTGACCGACTCAGGAAGGGTCATGGCCGGAAAAGTACTCTTGTTTCTCACCTGGATCCCAAGACCCCCACACATCTGGATAATCTTAGTTTTATCGTCATCAGGACTCGCCTTTTTCACCGTCTGAGAACGACAGGTGAATATGTGTTTGAACAGGCCCCAGTGCGGTCGGCAGCCTAGGAAGTTCTCACACATGGACACGAAGGCAGCGAGATAGGTGATGGAATTCGGGTTGAAGTGGTGGAGTTGCGCCCCAAAGAAGTTCAAGAAACCACGAAAAAAGACACTCGGAGGCAGAGAGAACCCACGGTCGACGTGAGTGGCCAGAAGAACGCACTCACCCTCTTCCGGCTGTGGTTGCCACTCGTCCCTCGGGAGCCTCGCTGCCCCGTGGGGGATCAAACCTTCATTGGCCATCTCCGTGAGATCCTTCTCGGTGATGGTCGACTGGATCCAATCTCCTTGGACCCAGTCGTGCGGCTGACGAGATCTCGAAGAAGACCCGCTCCGACTGGTCGCCCTCCCCTTCGCCTTCGCCTTCCCTGTCGCCGTCGCCTTCTTTGCGCGCTCTAGCGCCGCCGTCTTCTCCTTTACCATTGTTGCCGGTGAAGCGTACGAGGAGCGATTGCGCGGGGGCGAGAGCGGGCGCAGTGGGCGGAAGCGGAGAGGGAAGGAGGAGAATGGAGAGATACTGTTCAAAAACCCTCGCTGGACGCCTTTATAAGAACACTTCCGAGTGGATGACAGGTGGGCCCAGGCAATCCAATCACATCCCGAAACAGTCGCGCGTACGCGATACGTGGCGAAAAAGGTGGCGCGGGAATCGAGGCATCTATGCCCTATCCCATCCGAGCGCCGCGGTCCGCCCCGCTTCGCGCGCTTCCCCAAAATTCGGATCCCACAAAATCCGCGAACGGCAGATCGATCTATTAGACGAGAGATTTCCTGCGATCCGTCGCTCGGAGATTGTTAAGTTCAAAAGTTCACTCGACGAGAGAAAAGAATGGATCAAGGCGACTGAAGAAAAGTTGCTGATTATCAACAAAGAGATTATTGGTCCAAGACGATACATATCCATAATGCAAAAGCAGGTCAGAAATAATATCAACTCCTTCCTCACTCAAACCTCAATCCATTCGGGGGCTAATGATGAAGTCATGTACCTAGGGTAGGGTCATAGACCTGATCTAAGTACCCTACCCAAGGACACCCTTAGAAGAAACTGCTTTCCAGTCGACCAAGAGGGACTTCACTCGACGGACTCGAAGGACTCGACCATGAAGACTCACTCGACCACCAGAAGGACAAGAGACACTCTGCACCGCAACGGTCTGTAATTAAGTAGACTTTATGGCATTTAGGACACTTTATGTGAGGAGTTACCAGTAACGCCTAGACTTAATGTACTTTAAACCCCGCATTACTGAGGGCTGGAGGGGTCTGGCAGACACTATATAAGCCACCCCCCTCCTCAGTGTAAAGGGTTCGCACCCCTGTAATCCACATGCACATAATCCAGTTGACCGCCTTCGGGCTCCGAGACGTAGGGCTGTTACTTCCTCCGAGAAGGGCCTGAACTCGTACATCCCTTGTGTTTACAACTGCTCCATAGCTAGGACCTTGCCTCTCCATACCTACCCCCACTCTACTGTCAGACTTAGAACCACGACAGGTGCCTAACACCGCCCTGCCACCCAGGTTCACACCGAGGCCATCCTATCAAGCACCTCGGCCAACCCAGCAGTATGCACCAGCTAAGTCCTATGGTGGATCATCCAACAATGCTCCTCCACGCACCAGCACTATGACGTGTTTCAAGTGTGGAGAACCGGGCCACTATATGCAAGAGTGTCCCCAGACCAACCCCAACCCCAACCAGTCTGGAAAGGCTGTTGGCCATGGCAAGCCAATAGGAAAGGTGTACTACACCAAGCCGGCCACCGCTGCACGTGGCCATGTGAACTGTGTCTCAGCTGAGGAGTCTCAGGAGGATCCTCACGTTGTTCTCGGTACGCTCCTTGTTAATTGCCACCCGGGATCTGTTCTTTTTGATACTGGAGCATCTCATTCATTCATATCCGAAAACTATGCTCGTTTGCATAACACCGCATTCTGTGGCATGCCTGCTACCATGGAAATTTTTACTCCTGGTTCTAGATGGCAAACTTCTAGAGTAAGCCATGGGAATGAAATTCAGGTCGATAGGCTTGTTTTCCTTGCATCCCTGATAGCTCTCAAATCTTCGGATATTAATATCATCTTGGGTATGGACTGGATGTCAGCCCATCATGCCAAGATTGATTGCTTTTCTAGGACTGTTCAACTTACCCATCCTTCGGGGGAGGTAGTCAATGTCTTGACCCGAGTAGCTAAGCGGCAGCTATATTCTCTCAATGCCAATCCTTTACCAGACCTCGAAGACGTTCCGGTAGTCCATGATTTTCCGGATGTATTTCCAGAGGAACTGCCAGGTGTTCCACCTGCCAAGATGTCGAGTTCGTGATAGATCTTATCCCAGGAACTGTCCCAATCTCTAGAAGACCCTATAAGATGGCACCAGTAGAACTAGCCGAGCTTAAGAAACAGCTCGATGAGTCCTTGAAAAAGGGTTTCATCTGTCCTAGTTCATCTCCATGGGTTTGTCCCGTCCTCTTCGTCAAGAAGAAGGATGGTACGGATCAGATGGTTGTAGATTATCGACCTATTAACTTGGTCACAATAAAGAACAAGTATCCGCTCCCCAGGATCAACGACCTGTATGATCAGCTCGCTGGATCCTCATTCTTTTCTAAGATGGATTTGAGGTTGGGCTACCATCAAATCAAAATAAAGAACGGGGACATTCCCAAAATGGCCTTCATTACTCGTTATGGCCTATACGAGTACACCGTCATGTCCTTCGGTTTAGCCAACGCTCCAGCCACTTTCTCTCAGTTAATGAACTCAATCTTCATGGAGTATTTGGATAAATTCGTCGTGGTTTACCTCGATGATATACTCATCTACTCCAAGAATGAGGAAGAACATGCCAAGCATCTAAGGCTAGTGTTGATGAAACTTCGAGAGCACCACCTTTATGCCAAATTCTCTAAATGTGAATTTTGGTTGCCAGAATTGACCTATTTAGGCCATGTAATCTCTGGTAAGGGTATTTCTGTCAATCCTGAGAGAGTTCAAGACGTTCTTAATTGGACTCCACCTGAATCGGTCAAGCAAGTTCGGAGTTTCCTTGGCTTAGCGAGCTATTGTCGCCGTTTTTGAGAACTTCTCCAAAGTTGCTAAACCTCTAACTGAACTCCTCAAGAAAGATAAAAAGTTCGAGTGGACCCCACAGGGTGAGCATAGTTTTCAGGAACTGAAAAGACACCTGACATCTTCTCCCGTACTGGTACCACCAGATTTCTCCAAGGACTTTGTTATCTATTGCGACGCCTCACGACAAGGACTAGGTTGCATTCTCATGCAAGATCGTCACGTAATTGCTTATGCTTCACGGCAATTGCACCCACATGAGAATTATCCTACATATGATCTAGAGCTTGCAGCTGTAGTCCATGCACTCAAAACCTGGCGACATTACCTCCTCGGTAATCATTGCGAAATCTTCACCGATCACCAAAGTCTGAAGTATATATTCACCCAACCGGATTTGAATCTCAGGCAAAGACGTTGGGTCGAGTTGATCACAGATTTACACCCCAGGAAAAGCCAACGTCATGGCTGATGCACTAAGTCGTAAATCCTATTGTAACAATCTGATGTTACAACAAAGTCAACCGCTTCTCCATGAGGAATTTCGGAAGCTTAACCTTCACATTGTTCCTCAAGGATTTCTTTCCACCTTGGTGGTGAAACCTACCCTTATGGATCATCAAAGCTCAGAAGGTAGATCCGGGGATTTCCCATATCAAAAGAAACATCAAAAAAGGAGTTGCGGATTGTTTCTCCATTGATGATCAAGGAGTCGTATACTTCGGGAACTGCTTAGTGGTTCCCAAGGTACGAAACTGAGGCGATTGATCCTTAAGGAAGCTCATGAATCCCCTCTCACCATTCATCCCGGAAGTACTAAGATGTATCAGGACCTACGCCAGAGGTTCTGGTGGACTAGGATGAAGAGAGACATTGCTCAATTTGTTTCTAACTGCGACGTCTGTCGTCGTGTTAAAGCAGAGCATCAACAACCTGCTGGCACCCTTGAACCCTTAGCTGTTCCTGAATGGAAATGGGATAAAATTGGTATGGATTTCATCACTGGTTTTCCCAGGACCAAGAGAGGGAATAACGCTATCTTCATCGTTATCGATCGTCTTACCAAAGTGGCCCATTTCTTGCCTGTTCGCGATAGTATAACCACTAGTCAGCTAGCAGACTTATATATCTTCCGAATAGTGTCTCTCCATGGTGTTCCGTTGGAAGTCAACTTGGATCGAGGAAGTCTCTTCACCTCTCAATTTTGGGAAAGTCTCCAAAATGCTATGGGAACCCGTCTTTCTTTTAGCACCGCCTTTCACCCTCAGTCAAGTGATCAAGTAGAACGCGTCAATCAAATTCTAGAAGACATGTTTCGAGCTTCTGTTATCTCTTTCGGAATGGATTGGGAGAAATGCCTTCCATTTGCCGAATTTGCTTATAACAACAGCTATCAATCTAGCTTGGGTAAAGCTCCTTTTGAAGTTCTCTATGGACGAAGGTGTTGAACGCCTCCTAACTGGTCGGAAACCGGGGAAAGACAATGCTTTGGCCCGGATATGATCTAGGAAGCAGAATAGCAAGTTCACATCATTCGTGAAAAGTTGAAAACAGCCTAATCTCGTCAAAAGAGCCAATATGACCGAAAACATAAGGCTATGACTTTTGAGGTTGACGAGAAGGCTTTCCTTCGGGTTACTCCTCTGAAGGGAACCCATCGCTTCAGTATCAAAGGCAAATTGGCTCCTTGCTACATTGGACCCTTTCGCATTCTTGCCAAACGAGGAGAAGTTGCCAACCAATTGGAACTACCTCCGCACCTCTCCAGAGTCCACAATGTCTTCCATGTTTCTCAACTCAGGCGTTGCTTCTCGGATCCTATCCGTGGAGTGGATCACGAAACACTTGATCTCCAAGATAATCTCACTTATCGAGAATACCCCGTTTGTATCCTCGATCAAGCCGAGCGTACCACTCGACGCCATAATATCAAGTTTCTGAAGGTTCAATGGTCGCACCATTCTGAGAAAGAGGCAACTTGGGAAAGGGAGGATCGTCTTCAACTCGAGTATCCCGCTTTCTTTCCAGAGGATCCTAAATCTCGGGACGAGATTTTTCTGAGTGGGGGTGAGTTGTCACACCCTAGCTAGTTCATGCATTAGAGTGTTGCATCATGATTATTTTTCTTCAGAAACTTGAAATGGGGATGACAGAACGCCCATCACCACCTGAAACCAACTAGGGTTTACTAAAAATATTTTCAATGAACCTGAAATGCCCTTCTAAAATGTTCATCACCTCTGCCTTGGTCTTAAACCACTGCCAAAAGTGATGCACAAATTTCTAGGTCATCCTAAGGTCACTGGATTAAATCATTAGTTATTTGAGTTTGGACATTTAAATAATATAAAATATTTCAAATGCTCAAATAATCCCAAACTAAAATTTTCCATGTTGGATATATTCCATACAGTGGCCATGTGCAGTTTGGTGAGTTTTGGAGATGCCTAAGTATTTTTAGAAATGCAACAAACTTACAGAAATAAAATAAAACAGAAATAAATGGGAAAACGACTTACCTGGCCAAACGCACGCCCCGGCCCACATGGCGGCCCAGCACTGTGCTGGCCCGCGCCAGCCAGCTGCTTCATCCTCACCAGGCAGGCAGGGAGGTGATGCTGACGAGCGCGAGCTCGCCACGGCGCCACCTGCTTGCCGCTTTGCCAGTGGACGAGCTGGACGACCTCCACGTCGCGCCCTTGACCCCCTGGACACATCCATTCGCCCCCGTCGCCTCTCCCTCACCTTCCTCCGCCATGGCCGACGCAGCCGCTGCCACCTCGCCGTCGTAGATGTAGCCACCGCTGTCCCTGCGCCGCCTGACCGTGTCCAGCAGCTCCACCGTCCTCTTCTCCATCGAGTAGGCCGAGCCCCGAGCGCTCACGTGCTCCAAAGCCACCGCATCAACCTCGTCCGACTCCGCCACCGCCGGAGATCCCCTTCACCGTCACTGTCGCAGCAGTTCATCCCTGATCGCCCCGCCTAGCTCATCGTCTTCGTCGTGAGCTTCTGTCCCTTCCCCTCCCCCTCATTCTTGTTGCCGCCCTCTGCTTTGACTGTAACGAGCAGCACCGCATGCACCGCCGCCTGAGCTCGTCGCCGACGACGCTCCGGCCAACTAACTGCCACGCCACCTTGTCCAACGAGTTTACCTCGTCACGTAGGCCACGTATGAGCTAGCCTTGAGCCTCCAAGAGCACCACAACGACGGGTTCGACCTCACCCGAACTCTGGCAGCCGCACAGCTCATCACCGGCGCCGTTTCCGGTGACCTGGAGCTCCACCACCACCACCACTCGACGCGGCTCACTCCCATCTACGTGTAGATGGTCTCCGCCATCCATTTGGTCGTCAGAGGGCAAATCCCACAGCCTCCGCCGCGTCTGGACGTCGCCGGTGGCTAAACGCCGGCGAGTCAGCATGGTTTTACGACGTGTTTGACTCCCTAGAGTCACTGATATGTGGTCCCTACCGTCTGGTCAAACTTGGGTTAGTTTTAAACTAATCCTAATTAACTTAATTAACTAACAGAGAAAGTGACCAGTGGGTCCCACTGGTCAGATTTGACCTGGGTGCCCCTGTTGACCTACTGATGCAATGCTGACGCAGTAATTCCTTTTTCTGGATTTAATCTTATTCAGGAAATTCCAGAAAATAGTGCAAACTTAAAAAATTCATAGAAATTAATCTGTAACTCCAAATGCAAAGTGTTATATATGAAAAATGATCAGAAAAATCCAATCTATCCATCGGTACTAGTTTCATGCATGTTTAAACAAGTTAACTTGCTATTTAGTGCAAAACATGATAAATCACTATATAAGATCATATATGGGTTTGCAATTTGAATCTTTGGTTCAAAATGGCTCAAACTCATCTGGTCATAGTTGCATTAGCCCAATACACTCATTTTGCCATGTCTCATGCATGCATCATATTGTTGCACATTGTTGGTGTTGATTGTATATCGGTGCTCTCTGCGGCGGGTTCTGCCCCGGAAGAGTATTGCAAGTATCCAAAGGAGGAGCAATACCAGTCTACGGACCCACAAGGCAAGCAACAAACCATTTGATCATAATGATACAATCCCATGTTCTCGCTCCTACTCTCTTTTACTGCATTTAAGACAACGCGTTTCAAACTGTTGTGTGCTACGGTAGTTGAACCCATTTCCTGTGCATGACCTGTCATTGCCACAATAACTAGATGAAACCTACTAGCATGTGTAGGAGTTGATTGAGCCATGTGTATGTGTTTTCCTACCTTGCTATGCCTACTATGCTTAGAGTTGTGTCAGGTCTGGTTCATCTGGGTGATGGGCTAGAGTGAAATGATCATGTTGGTCGCACGATTTGGTAAAGGTATCATGAGAGGCCATGTAGGAGTACATGATGGGTTGTTTCATTGGAACCGTCCTTAAGCACTGAGATCTGTATGTGTGATTTAAGATTCAACTACTACCATGCATTGGGCCCGAAACCAATGGACCCTCTCAGCTTCTTAACCACCCTAGTCCTCTGTCCAGGAGTTGCAAGTAGTTTTTGGTGTTTGTAGTATACTGGATGCCGTGGGCAGCGCTGACCCTTGGGGTGGGCTGTGATGTGGTAGGTACGTGGCCGGGCATGCCGGGCACCCGTTAGGTGTCTCGGAACCCTCTACACATCGTTCGGGGCCGTATGTGGAAACCTCGACCAGACTCCCTGCGGATGGAACCTGAATAGGCGATAAACCTGGACTAGAGACTTAGGTGTTTAGGTAGGCTGTGGCCGACACCCATGTTGGGCTTCCGCTTGAAGGTTGCCGAGTACATGTTGTGTAAATGGCGATAAGTGGTGAGAGCGTGTGTGAAGAAGTACACCCCTGCAGGGTTAACATCATCTATTCGAATAGCTGCATCCGCGGTAAAGGACTACTTGGTTGCCTATACAGTTCATAGACAAGTAAATGGATACTACTAAAAGCCTCAAGATAAGCGTGAGTGCCGAGGATGGCTCCTTCATAGGATGACGGAGGTGGATCCTCGGTGGTGTATTGAAGTGGTGTGTAGTGGACTCGAGTGCGCAAAATAGTTACAAAGTTGGTGTCTCATAAGATAGCTTTGCCAAGATTCGAAGCTGGCTTGCTACAATAACCCCACCAACCCTTCTTGATAATGTGCATGTATGTAGGATCTGATGTAAGACTTGCTGGGTACCTTTGTACTCATGTTTGCTTAATTTACGTTTTACAGAAGATGATGCAACCCCTTCTGATGGGTTCTTCATAGACGTTGATGTCAATGAGTAGGTTGAAGCCCAGGTGGTGATCCTGAGCTCACGATGGACCGTGTAGAATAGCCAGGCTTCCTCAAGCCTCTTTTAATTTCTAGGTGCCTGTACTCAGACATGTTACTTCTGCTGTTGGCTTGTATGTTTGTATGACTTGAATGCTGGGTCGTGTGACCCGTACTTGTGTGTATGATATGAATGGCTCTCTGAGCCTTTAAATAAAGTACTTGAGTTGTAGAGTCATGTTGTGATGCCATGTTGTATGTACACATATCGAGCATATTGTGTGTATGATTGAAATGCTTGGTATGTGTGGGATCTGACTATCTAGTTGTTTATCCTTGGTAGCCTCTCTTATCGGGAAATGTATCCTAGTGCTTCCACTGAGCCCTGGTGGCTTGCTACTGCTCGGGAACACTTAGGCTGGCCGGCATGTTTCCTTCTTCGTTCCTGTGTCTGTCCCTACGGGGAAATGTCACGCGATGACTACCAGAGTCCTGTTAGCACTACAAAAAAAGACACATCCGTGACATTTTGGGCCGAATGAATTTTTTTGTCATACATATGACACTTCTATGACGATAATTGTGACAAAACCCGGTATCATCATAGATGTGGTGGGCTCCTACTTCTATGACAAAAAATCATGACAGAAAATGGGCTTTTCGTCCTGGGCGGGCCGGAGACGCAGCTGCATGACATTCTTTGGGCCATCCATGACGGAAAAAACCATGGTAGAAGCGAGGGGGAGGAAAATTTCGGGGAGTTGCCGGTTACGGTGGGAGGTCGGGGGCCGAGCGATGCGCGTTTCTCTCGTACATGTACACGCGTGTGTGCAAGGCGTTGGCTTTAACTAAACCCGAGCGAGGCGTTGGGCTCTAACTGAACCCGAGCGATTGCACTACAGGCTACGCGTTAGTGAACCCGAGCGATCGATCGATGGCTGTTAACTAAACCCGATGGAGCGATTCCTTCGCTACTGCTACTAACTGAAGCCGATCGATTGGATGAATAGTGAGTGTTGTGGGGGGGGGGGGGGTTGGATGAACAGTGAGCGGTGGCGTTGCCTGTGGATGAACAGGACCCCGTGGTGTGGAGGGCTGGATGAACAGTAGACGGTGGAGGGGTGGCCCTGGAGGGGTGGTTGAACAGGACCCCATGGTGTGGAGGGCTGGATGAACAGTAGAAGGTGGAGGGCTGGATGAACAGTAGACGGTGGAGGGGTGGTTGAACAGTAGCCGGTGGAGTAGCGTGCGGTGGAGGCTGGATGAACAGGAGCTCGTGGAGGCTGGAGGAGGTTGACGGTAGCCCGTGGAGGCTGGAGGAGGTCGACGGTGGAGATGAACAGTATCCCGTGGAGTCCCGTTTTGCGGTACGCCACACCCCTCCCGATGAACAGGACCCCCGTTTCGATCGTAGGAGGTCCGTTTCGTCCGTTTTGCGGTACGCCACACCCCTCCCAATCAACAAGACCCCGTTTCGACCGTAGGATGTCTGTTTCCTCCGTTTTGCGGTATGCCACACCCCTCCCGATCAACAGGACCCCGTTCCGAACGTAGGAGGTCTGTTTCCTCCGTTGTGCGACAGGCCAGGCCTTGTTTCCATCGCCTGTTCCATCCAAGCCCTCCCGATGAACACGGCCACGCATTCCGTTCTGACCCAGCCGGTTGGCTCCCCATGAACACGACGATGATGTTGTTTCTCCGTTACAACCCAGCCATGTACGATTGCGCGAGTAGGCATTCGAGGCCCTGCCCGTATGTACATACGTGACCGTATTTTCTTTCTTGCACCCTCGCCGCTGTATGTACGTGTACATGCTACGTGCACGCCTCTACTACGACACATGTGCGCCTCTACTACGACACGTGCGCGCCTCTACATCGACCAGTATGTACGTACACGTTTGCAACCAGAATGACAACGCTACGTACGCTTCGACCAGGTGGGTCCCGACTGTCAGGCACTTCCTTGCCTGCGAAGATGTGGCTGGTGGGTCCCAGCAGTTAGGGGGGCGAATCATTTTTTTTGCCCGGACGCACTTCCTTGCGTGCGAAGATGTTGCTGGTGGATCCCAGCAGTCAGGGGGGCGAATCGTTTTTTTGCCCGGACACACTTCCTTGCGTGCGAAGGTGTAGCTGGTGGGTCCCAGCAGTCAGGGGGGAAACATTTTTTTCGCGAAATATGGTGGCCCGTACGCTGGGTCCCAGCTGTCAGGTGGAGGAATAATTATTTTGCGCGTAATAAGGAGGCACTTCCTTGCGGCCACCATGGACCCAGCTGTCAGCCTCTCCACGCATAGTACTTTTCCGTTGGAAGTCGGTCGTTGACCACATTGACCACGCCACGCCGAGAGCACCACGACGGTGGACGACGACGAGGCCTAGGAAGGGGACGACACGGCGCCGGGGAAGACGCAGCAGTGGATGCCCACGCGAAGAGGAGTACGAGGGTGAGGCTGCTGTCGCCACAGAATAACAGGGGGTGTGGGTGAGTAGAGGGATGGCCTGGCCAGCGGTGGGAGTAGTAGGGGCGGTGAGGCCTCCGCGGCATCACAGCCGGCCACGGGAGGTAGGAGCACGCGGCACGACCGGTGCTGCTTTGGGCGGCTGGAGCACGAAGACCAGAGGTTGAAGAAGCACTACGGCCGTTGGATGGACATCGTACGGTCACTGGAGCTAGAGTCGTTCATATTGACTAAGTTGACAAAACCCTTCGTCCCTGTAAACTTAGTAGGCCCACAAGTCAGCCTCCCACCAAGGTGAGTCCCAGCTAGCAGGGGGAGTATTCATTTTTTTGTGGGTAATAAGGAGGCATTTCTGGTGGGTCCAAGCTGACAGCGGGGGGAACATTTTTTTACGAAATACAGAGACCCTTCCGGTGGGTCCCAGCTATCAGGTGGAGGAATCATTATTTTTCACGTAATAAGGAGGCATTTTCCTGTGTGGGCCCCTACTATCAGCCTCTTCTGATGGCTATTGTTTGTTGACCATGTTGACCTCGCAGCGCCGAGAGCACAAACGCGGTGGACGAGGGCAAGGCCCAGGAAGAGAACCACCCGGAGCCGGTGAAGCTACCGTAGTGGATGCCCATGCTGAGGGGAGAACGAGCGCTGACTGGTCGGCTGCGGGGTGAGGCTGACGTCGCTGGAAAATAACAGGATGTGTGGCTGGTTAGAGGGATGGCCTGGCGGCAGCACAGCCAGCCACGGGAGGAGGGAGCAGGCAGTCCTGCTGGCACTGGTTTGGGCGGCTGGAGCAGGAAGATCAGAGATTGAAGAAGCACGACGGCCGTTGGATGGACATCCAACAGTCACTGCTTTGTGTTGACTAAGTTGACAAAGCCTTGCGTACGCGTCAATTTTTTTTAGGACAGCGTCATCGTCAACCTAGTAGGCCCAGAAGTCAACCTCCAAATCTGTGGAAAACAGCATACAGCCCATTAGCCATTATTTTCAATAATTTATAGCCCATTTGCTAATTCTTAAGGATATTTGAAGCCCATATTCTTTTTATTAGCATTACAGACCATATATTCTGGGCACTGCTAAAAAATTCAACGAAATTTTGCATATTTCGGTGGGGTCCGAACTCTTTTAATCATGAAATTTTGAGTCACATTAAAAATAGTTTTCAAAAAATTATATCAAAATAAAATTCAAAAAACAATTCTCCGCAAAAATTGAATGAAATTTAGAATCTTAACTAGCAAGATGCCCGTTCGTTGCACGGAACATGAAGATGCATTTGTATGAGTAGTTTATCTTGTGGGAGAAAAGATGATATTTTAATGTAATTGCCAGTTGGCTTTGGTTTTTATAAGAGTAGAGAGTAGAGAAATCCTGAAAAAAAATGATATTTTAATGCAATTGCCGGTTGGTTTGGTTTAAAAATTTATAGCCCATTTCTTACAACTTATAGCTCGTTTTCTGGGGAAGCCCATTTCTTATCCCTCCTCGTCTTGAAAGATTTGTAGCCCAGCAGGGCTGAGAAAAGCAAGTAGGCCTCGGTTTTGGTATTCTCCAAAAAAAACTGGGCTAGCCAATTTCAGCAAGAAAAAATATATCAACTGGGCTCGTCATGTGCTTAATAAAAGCGTAAGCGTGGGCTTGACGGGCCACAGCCCCCGCACAGCGTGCAGTTGAGCTCCGTCTCTGAAATTGAAAAACAACTGGGCGAGCTGCTGGGTCCCTGGTGTTATCCGCTCGTTGTGTAATTTTCTTGTTTATTGACTACATTGACAATGGCGTGGAACCTAGTTGTCAAACAATTAGGAGGAAGTATTTTTTTGGCTTGTAATAACGAGGCACCTGCTTGCGAAATGCAATGACCCTGGTGGATCCCTACTGTCAGCCTCTCCACGTACAGTCATCTCCTGATTCCTCTTGGTTGTTGACCATGTTGACAACGCCAGACGGCGGCGGGCACAACAAGCTAACCAAGGCGGAGAACGACAGCAAGGCCTCGGACGGGAACGAACAGCAGCCATGGAAGATGCAGCAGTGTAGTGGCAGGTGGAGGGGAGTACGAGGGCAACAACATGCAAGTCAAGCATACAAATGGTACAAAAAGCCCAAGGATTAATTGTTCATCCAATTTTTAGACAAAACCCAGATTGAACATGATAGTAACATCTAACCCAACCACTCTTTTTTTGCAGTCACAAACAAATGGATCGATTTGATCCATAAAATCAACATCCTGTGCAAAAAAATTTATTTCAGGATGTCTACAACTTATTGTAAATATAAGCTGAGCACGTTTAGAAGCCCATTTGTCCACGTGAAACTTCTTTTTTTTGCTGTTCAACATGTTCGTCCGTGAGAAATCTCTTGCTGTAAAAATTAAGCCTCATGGAAAATAGTAACCTCGCGTTCAACAGGAAGAATGTGACAAAGCTTCTGTTTGCCTCGTTGGATGCATATCGTCCCATAGTTATTGTCCTCAAACGAATGTCACAAGAACTAAGAAAATCCTTGTCGGTGTCAAAACCGGCGGATCTCGGGTTGGGGGTCCCGAACTGTGCGTCTAGGCGGATGGTAACAGGAGACAAGGGAAACGATATTTTTACCCAGGTTCAGGCCCTCTTGATGGAGGTAAAACCCTACTCCTGCTTGATTAATATTGATGATATGGGTAGTACAAGAGTAGATCTACCACGAGATCAGAGAGGCTAAACACTAGAAGCTAGCCTATGGTATGATTGTTGTTCGTCCTACGTACTAAAACCCTCTGGTTTATATAGGCACCGAAGAGGGTTAGGGTTACACAGAGTCGGTTACAATGGTAGGAGATCTACATATCCGTATTGCCAAGCTTGCCTTCCACGCCAAGGAAAGTCCCATCCGGACACGGGACGAAGTCTTCAATCTTGTATCTTCAAAGTCCAGGAGTCCAGCCAAAGGTGAGAGTTCGGCTATCCGGACACCCCCTAATCCAGGACTCCCTCAGTAGCCCTTGAACCAGGCTTCAATGACGACGAGTCCGGCGCGCGTATTGTCTTCGACATTGCAAGGCGGGTTCCTCCTGCGAATACTTCATAGAAGATTTTGAACACAAGGGTAGTGTCCGGCTTTGCAAAATAAGTTCCACATACCACCGCAGAGAGAATAGTATTTACACAAATTCAATCTGCTGACGTATTCCGTGGCGTGACATCACACCACGACCAAGCCTTTATTCGAATCGTTTTTACTGTCCCACCTCAGCACGTTTAGCGAGGCAGTTTCCTTGGCACGTCTTGTCAAAGCAGAGATCATGTCACCTTATTCCAGGATTCTCATTAATACGGGCGCGAGTAACCCAGTCGTGCCCGTTGGCACGTCTCGTCTATCGAAGGCGAGTCCCGAACGGTCACGGGGAGGGCTCTTGGTATTCAACCTCTTTATAAAGAGACCAAGGCTCCACTCCTTTCTTTCAATCTCAATCGAATCCGCCCCTCGCCTCGAGTTCCAACACCCAAAGCTCCAGATTCAGGCGCTTCGGACCTTCGATGATGTCCGGCTCCGACCTGCAAGGCCGGTGGATGCCTTCCTCCGTTAAAGCTAAGAGATGCCAGGTATCTAACCGGCGAAATTTCGCATAGGCTGCCTTCCCAAGGGCAGGTTATTCCCACTCCCAAGCCTGGTGAAAGCATGGTGTTCGCGTCTCACTTCCTTCGGGGGCTAGGCTTCCCGACGGACCCCTTCGTGAGGGGCTCATGTTTTATTATGGGTTGTAATTTCACGCTTGGATCCGGAGTCCATCCTCCACATCTCATTGTTCATTTTCGTATGCAAAGCCTTCCTCTGCATTACCCCTCACTTCGGATTGTGGCTCAAGACATTCAAAGTGGAGCCAAAGATGATCGAGGGGCAGCAGGCAGAGTGTGGAGGGGCTGTTATAAGCAAGAATGCTGATGCTCCGTGGTCCGAGGGCTCTTTTCAAGAGGAGCTCAGCCTAGGGCAACAAGAGTGGTTTTATATCATAGCTCCTAGGGGCACCAAATGGGTGGCGCCACCTGCCTTTCGCTCGTGTCCTCCATCGCGGCTGGCGTCATGGGTCAATAAAGGACTTGACTGGGGGCCGTCCAAGGACGTGCCCTTGTTGCAGGGCCACATTCAAGATCTCCTAGAGAGAGAGATCACTCTGGTCGTAGTAGCGCAGGTCATGCTGATTCGTCACACCCTGCCCTGCAAACGTCGCCCCCTCCGCCTGTGGGAATTTAACACAGAGGGACCACGAGCTCTCCAACATTTTATGGGCGCAACGCCCGTGGAGATGTACAAGCTTTTCTTCGGATCACAAGCGATGTGTCCGGACTTGACCGAGGACGCAGGTCTGAGCTGCAATCGCCCGGATACTCAAGTAAGTAGCCCTGTACCCAGACACGCTATCCCATATTTATCATGAATTTGCCCTCAAAAGAGCGGTCCCTTGAACAGGAGTGGATAGAGAAAGCAAAGTTAATTAGGTGTCCGGCCCCCCTCCCTGAGACCACGCCGGATCCCGTGTTAACCAGGATGCTGGATGTTGCGCCTTCGGACGAAGGTGAAGGGGGGAACAAGGAAGCTACCGCCTCCGCGAAGGAGGCTGTCAGGAAAGGAGGGATCGAGAATCCCTCCATCCAAGGGAAGAAGAGGACCGCCTTTGAGGACCCGGAGACCATGGTCTCAAAGCGGGGGAAGAAATCTTCGTCAGAGGGTCCTGCGCCGAGAGATGCCTCGGCCGCATTGTGCCCCCAAGGGGATCAGCCCTCCACCGAGCTGTAAGTAAAAAGGGGAGTTTTTTGTTGAAATAAAGGATATCCCTGCCCTATTTCTGATGAAGATAACCAAAATTTTACCTTGTAGTTCGGATCTCAGCCCTTCTCAGCAGAGCCCATCTTCAGGGGAACTTCGCCCAGAGATGATGGAGAGCGAAACGCCTCCTCTTGCCATACCGTCTTGCGAGGCGGGCGACCATGAGGTGTCACCGCGGAGGGTTTCTCCAAGTCCGGCGGGGCCGGAAGGCAGTCGTATGTCCCCTCAAAGCCCTCCGTGTCCGGCCTTCGAAAAAGGCCATCGGACGAGTCCGGCACCACCTCGTGTACAGTCGGAGGAGCTGAAGGATCTGCTCGGGCGGGCGTCTATCTCAGAAGATCACCGTGCGTTAATGGTGATTGAAAGGATTTCATCCGCCGAGAGTGGATTGCACGAAGCCGCCAGAAGTTTACTGACAGATTTTGAGGTACGCAAAATGATGTACCTTCTGACAGTTCCGCATATAAAATGCGCCCTGTGTAGATAGTAGCCCCTAAGGCTCGGTGTGCTGTCCAAAAAATGACAACGCGCCGAGGATCATAATCCCAAGAATAATATATCGCCCTTCCTATGTAGGTGGCGAAGGGTCTGATGGCTAGCCGGACTGATGAATTTGTCGAACTAAAGTGGCAACTTGACGTGGCGGATGCCAACATCGCGCTTGTCAATAAGCGTCTTGACGAGTCACAAGGTATGCAATTTCTCCGCGGACACCTGGTAAGGGAGCTTGATGCCCGTGCCTTACGACATGTATGCTTGATGTAGATGGTACCGCTGCCATGGAGAACCTTCGGGCGGAGCGCGCCCGAGCCAAGGAGCAGGCCAGAAAGAGTGATGCGGCTGCCTTAAAGGCGGCCGAAGAGCTAAACACCGAACAGGCTGCTCACTGCCGAAGCAAGAAGGAAATGGCCGAGATGGCCGTGAAGTTGAAGAATGCTGCCGACCGCTGCAAGCTTCTTGAAAAAGAAGATCGAGTGGTACAGGAGGACCTGAAGAAGGCCACTACCGAGGCCAAGGATGCTTGCTCTGCGATGAGAGCTATGAAGGAGGAGCTGCGTCAGGCTGGAGATATCGCGGCTGGAAAGCCCTTTCTGCTACAGAGGAAATTCGTGGATCGTAAATATGCTCAGTTGGACCGGCTGTGGAGTGCGGAGGATGCTTATCTGGACTTGGCGGCAAGTGCCACGGACGCGGCCGAACACTTCCGAGATCAAAAGGATCACGAAATGGAAAAGGTTTTTTGGTCGCAGTTCCATAATCCGGAGCGCCCCCTTCCATTAACCGATTGCTTGGCCGAATGGGCGGAGCTGAATAGGTTATCCGGACTTGCCATGAAGGATGTCGTGAGTCTTTTGTGGCTGAAAAGGTCCAAGCCGAAGAGTTATTTTGGCTTGGTGTAGCAGTTCCTTGGTGCGGTGCCGCGTATCAATGCAATGAGGAGGTCGGCATGCATAGAGGGTGCACGGATGGCTCTTGCCCGTGTCAAGACATACTGGGTGGAGATGAAGGCCACCGATGTTGTATCCCAAGATTCGGACGGAAGCCGAGTACCTGTCGAGCACTATTTTCAAGAAGTTCTGCAGGGCCCTCATTTAATAGAGACGCAGTGCTCGAAGGATATTATGTTCGAATAACATGTATTATTGTGAAACAATGTATCGATGGAATATAAAAGCTTTTTATATTTGTGCCTTCAAGAATTAAAATGCCTCCTGTGCAGCCGTTAATGTATATGTGTATATAACCTGAAAGATGGCAGTCTTCGGCTTCAGCCCCCACGCATATAATGCGGGGGTGTTTGCAAAAGGCGCATTTTCACACTTGATCCAACATCTTGGTCCTATAAAGGAGGTGGTAGCGCAGCAAACTAGGCAACCGGACTATAATGCTTTATCACTTTCACTTAGCCATAGGAGTTTGACAGTGGGGCTACTATATAGCCCCTAGGGGCACCGCGCTCACCCAAATTCGGGGCGCGTATGTGCCTGACCGGGAAACGGCCCTTCGTCAATGCGGAGGAATCCTAAATATTCCGGCGGGTCATCGAGTGGTTGACCAGTCTCACGCTATATCATGACAGTCATTTTCGGCTTTCTCTACTGAGGTGCTCGCCTGGCCGAACTGGGGCACAATCGCAGTAGTTCTCCTGGTGCCGCCTTAACCGATAGAGCGGAACGTAAGGCAGCAAAACACAGGAGCCGGGCAAACCCAACATTTGACCAAAGACATGATTCAGAGCTGATGCATATAAGGCCTAACTCGAGACGCCGAACACTCCCTAAGGTATTCGGTCTTTATGAAAACGGGCTGAACAATGCCCTTGGTAATAAGCCCCTGGTGTCCACGTACGCGCAAAATTCTGACGTGGCCCATGCCAAAATGCCAGCCTCCTCCGCAAGAAACCAGGGGATGTGTATCAACAAGAGACAGTAAAAAAGGTTTACGCAGGGTCTTAATCTGAAAAGAATCCTTGCAACGGGTCCCTACTGCACGTCTGCGCCTGTCTCCGTTGTGCCGTATCCTGGACGGGTGTAGCACGATGTTCATCTGTAAAAGAGAGGAACTTAGTTGAAAAAGATCGTGCAAAAATGTACGTTATACTAAATAAACAAAGTATAATTCAAAAAATGAATAAAATTGAGCTTTATTGTCTCTTGTTGTACATGCGCGGAGCCTCTTGTATAGGGGTATGCAGCTAGTAAGCCCTTGTGTGTTTACGCCGAACTTGTCTAGCCGTGTCCGGGGTCTGAACGACCTGTTTAGGTGCTTTGATTGGTGAAGCCGGTTTAGTGTGTGGCTGTCAAGGCAGTCACACAATCTTCCGCGCTCGAGGAACGCTCAGTGTTTCCCTTTAAGGAGATGATGCCTCGCAGACCGGGCATTTTAAGTGTAAGGGATGCATAATGTGGTATTGCGTTAAAGCGGGCGAAAGCTTCACGTCCCAGTAGTGCTTGGTAGCTACTTGTGAATGGGGCGAGGTGGAAGGTCAACTTTTCATGGCGGAAGTTGTCGGGTGAGCCAAACACAACTTCTAGCAGTAGAGAGCCCGTACAATGGGCATATGGGCCTGGCATTACCCCTTGAAAGGAAGTGTTGCTATGGCGAATTTTGGTTGGTTCTATCCCCATTTTACGGATTGTGTCCTGATATAGCAGGTTTAGATCACTACCGCCGTCCATTAGGACTTGTGTAAATTGGAGTCCGTCGATTATCGGATCTAATATCAAGGCAGTCCATCCTGCATTCCGGATACTTCTAGAGTAATCATGATGGTCGAAGGTGATTGGTTTTAACAACCAGTGGCGGGACTCCTCTGGGATAGGCCGTATGGCGCGTATCTCTATGGACGGCATTTTGTTTTTCCCTTTTGTCACGTAAAGTGAGTTTACTGTTTTGACTTCCTGTGGGAAATTCTTTTGTTTTCCGGTGCTCTGCTTGTGGGGTTCGTCATCGTCCTCGCTTGGTGTGTCGAGCCCCTTGTGTTCGGCATTGAGTTTGCCGGACTGCTTGAAGACCCAACAATCTCTGTGGGTATGGTTTGCAGGCTTCCCGGGAGTACTGTGGATTTGGCATATCTTGTCCAAGATTTTGTTTAAGTTAGATAGCTCGTCCCTGTTATCGTTAAGGGGTATTTTTTTGTGATTCTGTTGTGAGCTTTTGAATCCGGCGTTGACTGCCGTGCTCTTCGGGCTGTTTCCCTTGGTCCGGCGCTGGTCCTTGCTGCATCGCGGTTTCCCGTTTCCATCCCTGACTTCGGATGTACTTGGGTCGCTGGTACTGCATCTTTCCAGCCAGCTATCCTCTCCCGCGCAAAAGCGGGTCATGAGGCTTGTTAATGCGGCCATTGTTCTTGGCTTTTCTTGGCCGAGGTGTCTGGTGAGCCATTCGTCTCGGACATTGTGTTTGAAAGCTGCTAAGGCTTCGGCGTTCGAACAGTCGACTATTTGGTTCTTTTTAGTAAGGAATCTGTTCCAGAATTTGCGGGCTGACTCTCCGGGTTGTTGAGTTATGTGACTTAAATCGTCTGCATACGGAGGTCGGACATAGGTCCCTTGAAAATTTACCCGAAAAGCATCCTCGAGCTCCTCCCAACTTCCAATGGTGTTTTCAGGGAGGCTTTTGAGCCAATGTCGGGCTGGCCCTTTGAGCTTGAGGGGTAAGTATTTTATGGCGTGGAGGTCATCTCCTCCAGCCATGTGTATGTGGAGGATGTAATCCTCGATCCAGACTCCAGGTTGTTCCGTCG